>JAECWI010000167.1:1200000-1793015 GCA_018150345.1 Drosophila equinoxialis
GACGAGAGAGAACAATGAAAACAAAATAAAAAAAAAAATTTAAATGCACCAAACACTAATCACGAAAAAGAGAAAAAAACTGTTTAATTTGACAAATTATGCAAATATAGCGGACGTTGACGATACTATGCGCAGTACGTTCAAGTGGCCCCTACGACACCAGGACAAAGCCTGTTACGCGCGAGCCCAAGCAGATAACTGCCCACCTCCCACCCGACCGACCGAGGGGTGCAGCCGTATAACGCACGGCACGAATCGCGTGGACAAATACACAATAGAATAAACATACAAACAAATAACTAAAAAAAAATACTATAGCTATCTATTAACTAAATGGGTTAGGATAGAAGTTTTAATCATATTAATAGAAAGCTCTGAGCCAATTACAGGGAATAGAAGGTTGTAATCAGAGCAGAGGACCCTAAAAGGTTCATGCAGGGCATAGTTAGAAGAACAACGACTAAGGGATAAAGGTATCAAAGGATGACTACTCCGTCTACATGGTACCGACAGATATACCTGAGCTAATAACTCAGACGAGTCGATATCACCAATTAGGAGCTTGTGCATAAAAAATAACACCAAGCATAATTCTACGGTTAGTTAGGGAAGGAAGGTTAATCAAGAGAAGTCTACTAGAATACGAAGGCAAATTGACATTGCGATCCCAGCTTAAGCCACGAAGAGCAAATAGCAAGAACTGCTTTTGAACGGATTCAAGTCTAATCTGGTGGGACTCATATTGAGGTGACCAAATGCAAGATCCATACTCTAAAATAGGACGGACAAGCGAAGTAAAAAGAACTTTAGTTGTATAGGGGTCATCAAATTCTTTTGACCATCTTTTAATGAAACCCAGGACACTCATGGCCTTTGCGACCGTGGTGGAAATATGGGTGTTAAAATTTAACTTATGGTCCATAAGTGCGCCCAAATCATTCATATTATTTAGACGTGAAAAGAGGAGACAAACTGAATTGCCTCTAAATGATTTAAATATACCACCATGTCTGACAATGGTGGAATATAGGAACAAGTAATAAAAGCATTAAAAGATTAAAAATTTACTTTAACGCCGACAAACTTAATCTCCTGGGTACTAGAAAATTGAATCATTTCAGATGATAAAGCAGCATCAACAGCTATTAGAACGCCACCGCCTACGCGAGAAATCCGGTCACGTCTGAATATAGAAAAGTTTGTGGAAAACACCGATTCATCAGCAATATCAGGTTTTAGCCACGTCTCTGTAAAAGCTAGAATGTTATGCTCAAAAGAAAGACTATCTACATAGAGATTAGGAAGTTTGGATTTCAGTCCTCTAACGTTCTGGTAACCCAGGTTAAGGGACGAAGCTAGTTTTTTGACACACCATCAGATGCTGATGTGGCAGGAATAGTATTAGTTGTTGTTGTTGGCAAGCGAATCGGTTGCCGATTTTACTTTTTTACAGTATATTCCTTAACTATTATATGTTTCGGCCAAAAATCTTCTCGACATATAGTGTCGAAGATATTGGCAGAAACACTAATTTTAAAGGTCGAAATGTCCCGAGAATAAGAAAATTTAAACTTCTCTACCGCAATATTCGAGACGTTAACTTTCTTCCGAATATAGGCTATTACATCATCAGATGTGACAACAGAGTCTAGCCTAGAAACAAATATATGTTTCTTTGGTGGTATGCCAACGAGAGGCCGCGGTCCCGAAGCATCAGCCGTAGCAGTAACGTTGGACAAGTCACCCACTGCAGCAGTCAACTTGTTTACGGGGCCCTCATTACTTTTAGAACTATCGGCAATTTCCATTGGAATGGGTAATTGCCCGGACACATCGGACACTACAATAGGCATCGTTTTTAAGAGATCATTCCCAGGTGATACCGGTAATTCCTTACTAATAGCATTCACAACCGGGCTCTTAAACGATATCAACTGCTGTACATTAGGAGTGGACGGTGCATGAGACCGGTCGGGGACGATAAGAGACGCTGGCGGATCTACAGATACTGAAACACCCCAAGGACTGGTCCTTTTACGTTTCGGAGACTCATTCATAAGCGATAAACTCCTGAACTGAGTCTCCACCGCATTAAACTCCGCTTGGAGTTTATTAAAACCAGCCCTTAAAGTGTCAAAACTATCTCTAGTCCGCCTCATGAAAGAGCGCATCTCATTCTCGACCCCACGGCAAGCATCACATCCATATTTTAAGCCACCGCCTTTAGCAATAGACTCCTTGATTCTGCCGGTGTAACCTGCACACTTAACGTGAACCGCATTGTCACACAGCCAACAAAGAATATAATCATGGGAGTCAACCGGATGAGTGGCCACTATGCAATTATTTTTTGAGCAGACAACCATTTTATCAAAATTTAATTAATTTAATTAAAAAAGGAAACTACAAAAAAAATAAAAATTTTAAATGTTAAAAATCTGTGTATAAGAATATACTGACCAGTTCTGACACAAGGGTTAATGTGCAGAGTAAACCTTCACAACTAAAGAAAAGAAATTACAAAAATACACAAAAACAAAAACACGTATCACAGAGTCGCGGGTAGGCAAAAGACGAAAGCGCAAATCAAACAAGAATAGGAAAGAGCGGGAGAGCGCGTCAAATTGAACACATGCAATAACAATTTGTACGCAAGAGCGCGAGTGTTAGTTAAAACGGTAACAACACAAAAGCAAAAAGAGATAAACAAAACATCATCACCGCTAACGCAAGTATTGCTGTAAGTTTTGATTTTATTTAAATTTAAACAAATGCACAAAAGCGACAGCAAGAATTCGCGAAATGAAAATAAAATTCGGATGCTGGAAATATTAGCCGGCAATGAATTTATTAATAAGTTATAAAAAGGAAGTTATTCGCGAGAAAAAAATAAAAGTTGATAAGCGCAAAAAAAACACGTCCGTTCTCTGCAACGAGTGAAAGTTTTTTGATAAACACAAGGGTTTCAAGGAAACGACACCAGCGAAAGCGAAAACAAACTAAGCACAATTAAAAATTGAAAGAAAACAATATATATTAATAAAAACTCAGGAGCTAAGCAAAAACACGACCGTCACGTCAGAGAGTCTAACAATGTTTTGAGGGGAAGCGAGGAGCATGGTTGCTGATCTATTGTCGGGTTCAGCTGATAGCTGTTTGGGAATTGTTTACCAAGCGGTATAAAAATAATCGGAGGGTATTTTCCGAACAATTATGTCGGATCGTCGGATCAACAATGAATCCGCAAAAAGTGTTAAAGGAGTGATTGACATAATTAATAAGTCAATACACTTAATTAAAATTAAAGCAAATTTGTCAGATGAAATTGACGTAATATTCGCTCAACTCATTCTTCGGAAATTTGACAGAGAGCCTCTACAATTATATGAGAGTCAAATTAGAAAAACAAGGCAGATTCAATTGCTATCTGATATCATGGAATACTTTGAGCAAAGATATTGCTCGCTAAGTGACATAAAAAAAGAAGAGAAAAAACCGTTACGAAAACGCCGGCTGCAGTGTTTAAAGATAGTTGTCCGATCTGCAAAGGTCCTTGGCATAGCGCACCTCTGTGCTATAAGTTTAAAGTGCTAAAACCTAAAGAAAGGGCGGAAATAGCAAGAAAATTACAATTATGTACAAGATGCTTGAAGCATTCAAGCTACAAGAGATGCACTAATGAAATAGTCTGCTCAATGTGCAGCAAGGGGCAACATACCCTTTTTCATTTTGGAGAAAAACAGGAGAGAGTAATTACTTGTGTTACTGCTCAACAAAAACTGTTAGCCACAGCCCTTTTACAAGTTAAGACCAGAGGGTCGGGGCTAACTTCGACCGCGTCAAAGTTTGTATACCCTTGCAAACTTTTTTGTTAACTCTTTCCTTACCTATAGCGATCAAAGGAAAAAATGTTTTATCTAAAAATGCTCATGTTAACGAAAATATTGATCAAAGTCACTGTTTTCCACTGATCTTTATCAAATTCGGCATTCATTAACAGATATATTAAACTAACAAATGTTTAATTTGAAAGCAATCGCATCAAAAGTAACGAAGTTATTAACAAAAGTCACTGTTTTTGACCGATCGTTCCTATGGGAGCTATATGATATAGTCACCCGATCTTGATTAAATTTGGTACAGTGGTTTATACGAAGTTATTGAGAAAAGTCACTGTTCGTGACTTTGGCATTTGTATGGGAGCTTTACAATATAGTGGTCCGATCCGGCTGAATCCGAGATATTCAACCCCTGCAGTATATACAAGCCTACGTGCAAAATTTAAACTCTGTAGCTCTTACGGTCTAGGAGGAGTTCGCGTCGATCCAGACGGACAGTCATGGCTATTTGAACTCATCTCGTCGTGCTGATCAAGAATATATATACTTTATATGGTCGGAGATCCTTCCTTCTATGCGTTGCACACTTCTGACCAAAATTAATATACCCTTGCAAAAAGGGTATAAAAATAAATGGAGAGTATGAAACACTAAGAGCCTTGATTGATAGTGGTTCTCAAAGCAGTATTTTACAGGGTGGTTAAGGAAATAGCAAACAAATGTAAGGATGAAGCGATTGGTGAAATTATCCGAGATGAATTCTACATGGATGGTTTAACAGAAGGTCATACATTACTAGAGTCAAAACACAAAGTTCATCAGGTTTCCAGAGAGTTGGAAAAGGCAGGTATGAATTTGAGAAAATGGATTTTGAATAGATTCGAAATTGTTGAAGGGGTAATTGATACAGGCGATAATAAAGTACTAAAAATTGACGAGAATGAAGCAATTAAAACCTTAGGGTTGCAGTGGGAGCCATTTAAAGACGAAGTTAAGTTTAAGGTACACTGTGACAAGAACGAAAAAATGAATAAAAGAGTGGTACTATCCACACTAGCCAAGATATATGATCCACTAGGTTGGCTAGCGCCAGTTTCGGTAATATGAAAATTGTTCATGCTAATGTTGTGGTTAGCATAACAAAATTGGGATCAAGAGTTGTCCGATAAAGATGCATACAACAGAATGCAAATCATTCAGGGACGACAATTTAGTGTGCTTGGAAAAAATCAGATTACCCCGATGGATCAAGACACAGCCTAATATATTCTTACAGAATCATGTTTTGCTGACAGTTACCTTAATAGCCAGTAAAAGCAAAGTTAATCTTATAAAAAATAGAAAGACTATTCCGAAGTTGGAATTATGTGCAGCACACTTGTTATCACAATTACTACAAAGAGTCCAGCAAAATATTGGTGTTCCAGCTGAAACATTTACTTGGAGTGACCCTACTATAACACTGTGCTGGATACAAAACGGTACTAGTAAGGAGAAATTCCCATCATATTTAACCGTCAATGAGCTTAAGAATGCTAAAAATCTGATTATTAAACACCAAGAAGCATATCAATTTAGCAGAGAGATATCATATCTTGCGCAGAACAAGCAAATCGATATGAAAAAAAATCTAAGACCATTTTTAGATAACTATGGAATATTACGCGTGGGGCGACGATTGCAAAATGCCAATATATGCTTTAATACTAAACATCCAGTGATTTTAGATAAGTCACATTAAACAATGCTATTGATTAAAGATGCTCATAAGGAAACCTTACAGAAGGAATTTATCTTATGGGAAATCAAATTGAAAGCAAAGTTTGGATTTTCGGCTTAAGCAATGCACTTAAAAAATACCTGAGGGAATGCGTCACTTGTGCCAGATACCGCCAAGTAACTGCGGAGAAAATTATGGGTAACCTGCCCAAAAATCGGGTAACGGTGTCATCTCCATTTCATAACACGGGGATTGATTTTGGCGGTCCATATCACATAAGATGCTCAAAAACCCGGGGACAAAGCACATTCAAGGGGTACATAGCAGTATTCGTGTGCTTGTCAATTAAGGCAATTCATTTAGAAATTGTTAATGATTTGACAACTGATGCTTTCCTAGCAGCATTTCGGAGATTTATTGCAAGACGGGGTAAATGCGCTAACATATACTCCGATAATGGGACGAATGGAATGGAAAATTAGACAGATGGAAATTAATTCAGAAAATGAAAAAAAGATTTCTGGTTGAAATGGAAAGTCGAGTATCTATATACTCTTCAGCAAAGGAATAAGTGCCGACGAATCACAGAAAGTTTAGAGAATGGTCATGTCGTACTGATCAAAGATGAAAATTGTCCCCCAGCCATTTGGCCTCTGGGCAAGATTGAAAAAATTCACAAAGGCAGGAACGATAAAGTAAGAGTGGTAAAAGTCAAATTACAGGAAGGGTCAATTACAAGGCCTATAAATAAAATCTGTCCACTTGTTGTGGTAAAATCGTCCGAAGGCGTTGAGAAGAATCGATATCGGAAAAGTACCAGATTCGGTCATCTGTCCAAAGTAGGAACCGTAGTGATGTTAGCAATGTTGATGCTGCTTTGTCAACTTTCGAATGCAGCAAGCATTAAAGATAATAGATCAAAAATAACGATAAAAGAACTAAACGCAACAGCCGCATTGTACTTAGATCCAATGGGTGAAGTGGAATTAGTAGCGTCCTCATGGGATCTTGTGGTATACTACGACATGTCGGCATATTTTGAAATGCTCAGTCAAGGTGGCAGAATGATTCCCAAATTGAGGGGCTTATGCCAAAAACTGTATTATTTCGAAGACCAGTGTCAATTTGTATTGAACAACACGGTTAAGCGAATTGAAGATATCGAGGAAAATAATGTGCTATTCATGATTCAAGAAAGGGCAAGACGCAAGCGAGCACCGTTTGAATTCATGGGGTCAGTGTACCATACATTATTCGGTGTCATGGATGCGGACGATAGGATACAAATGAAAGAAAACATAAGAAACTTATTCACAAATCAGCAGAATTTAAAGCAGACATCGGTGGTAGATTCCACGGCAAACATTCTTAAGACTACCATTAATGAGATAAATGAAAACTTTGGCAACATGAACAACCGGATTGAAAATATTACAGAATTGTTTAAAGAAAGTTATTACGTGTAGAGAGAATCCGTTCTTTTTTCATGGCTGTAAATGAATTAAGCTCCGTGGTTAGTGAATGTGAAAAAATTCAGACAGGAATTATAAGTTTATTGATAGGAATTATCCGTGGTAGATTAAATACTAATATTTTAAGACCAAGCCAAATGAAATTAGAAATATCTAAAATAAATAAAAATTATCTAAAACTTTAGTAGTGCAAGGTAAAAGGAGCGGAATGGAGTTAAAAGACATTTATGCTCTGTTGACGGCCAAAGGGATCTTTTTTGACAGAAAATTAATTATAAGTGCTAAAATACCAATTTTCAGTAGGCATCCATCCTTCCTCTATAGAGTTATTCCAATTCCCGTTCGATTCGTCAGTAATCAATTAGCAACAGTTCATATAAACAGTCAGTATTTAGTATAAAATTTTGAAATAGACTCGTATCACTTAATGTCAGATTCAGCAATGTAGCAAAGTCGAACCTGGCCATCAAACAGAAGAAAATGTGAAGGAAATTGGCCATGGAGTAACGCCAATGCCTGTGAGCTGACACCTTTTAAACAGAATAAGAAGTCTACCTGTTTATACACAACAATTATTGAGCCAAGATCTTACTGGGTATAGCTAGATAGTAGCAATAGTTTGTTATTGAAGGTTCCACCTAAAACTAACGCCAGAGTTCACTGTGGTAACGAACAGCAGGAGGTGGTGGATATACCGGAAGAAGGAATTTTGAGCCTCAGATCAGATCAGGCACAGCTAGGGCAGAAGATAAGATTTTAGTGGCTCATCATAGCGTACAGTCAGAGTCGCACATAGCTATTACAACGTCTTAGGCGATATTAGTAATGAACCAAATATAAAATGGAGTCCATTTGAAGCCAACTTGGTAAAACATTCGGCAGAATAAGAAAGAATAGGAAATCAATTACAATCATTAAAGAAACATTGTATTGAATTACTAGGTTTAAACCTCTATCATGTAGCTGGTCATACTTATTTAATGTTAGTCATCTTACTAATGATAATGTTAATAATAATAATTTGTTTAAAACAACGTAAGAATCCTAATCGGCAAATTTGGCGGCCCCTCGCAGAATGTTTAAGAATAAACATCGTGTTCATCTGAACTGGCTTCACTAAATCAGATGCACTAAAGAAAATACAATAAACCTAGCATATGACTAGAATTACACGGTGTGGGAAAAACTCTTGTAATTCTAAACTAACCCAAAAGATCACAACGGCAGGATGTCAAGTGGCCGACGCCGTGTCCAAAATAAAAATAATTTTTCAACCCCCAAATATGTGGGGGTGAGTCTAGAATAAGATCGTCTAAGAACCAAATTGTCACCTCCTAGAGCCTAAGACAATCTTATATCAACTCCGTACTTTTGTAAATGAAATCAGTTCATTTTGAATTCAACGAGCGAAGATTGGGTAATTTTTCTTCTCTCCGGGAATCCCTATTCAGTTGGCGTTGATATGGTTTCTCCATTAGAGATGGCGCGGCGTGTACTGCTGCTATATTAAAGCTGGTGGCTATAAGACGCAAAATGGCAGCTGTAGAATGGACCCTTCAATTTTGTGGCTGCTATACAAAAGATGTCGGTAATAAGACAAAAAATTGCGAATGTATAATTGACCCGACATGATGGCGGCTATAGAACTTAAAATAATCGCTGTCGAGTGGATCCTTCAACTTTTATGGCTGCTATACAATAGATGACGGCTATAAGTCAAAAAATTGCGAATCTATAATGGAACCTTAATCATGGCGTCTATACAACTCAAAATAACCGCTGTAGAATGGATCCTGCAAAAAGTATGGCTGCTTTATTAAAGATGGCGGATATAAGACTCAAACTGGGGACTGTAAAATGAACCCTACTGAATGGCCGTCGTAGAACTCAAAATGACCGCTGATGAATAGACCCCGACAAATGGAAGGTTTCTCCATTAACATTGGCACAGCTTGTTGGGCTGCTATATTAAAGCTGTCGGCTATAAGATTCAAAATGGCGGATGTATAAAGGACCCCACGGTTTTTTTGGCTGCTTCATTAAAGATAGCTGCTATTAGACACAAAACGACGTCTGCTTTTTTAAAAATTGGCGTTATAACTGACTCAAATTGGTGTCTGTAGAATAGACCCAGCACCATGTATGTGGTATCGAATACAATCCCATTTTATTTCTTTAAGTTCTTAGTCCTTTTTATTCATTATTCCATACAGTTTTATTGAACATAATTAATTATACATTTGTTACTTATTACATAAGTATATTCTTTTTTCTTTCTATATTCTCTTTTGCTGCTCCCTCCTGAGCTTTTTTTAGTTAAAAAATGACTTTGTAAGTACAATCATTATTAATTCCTCTTCTATAAGTGATAAGACTACAATTGAATCTTTGGTAGGATTCTTGTAAATAACACCGCATTTGATAATGGACTCTTCTTTGATGTTCTGATGCTCCAATACCGCCATGCCTACCCTATTCATATCATCGCTAGCTTGAACTTGTTTGAGTCTATAGTGTATTGACTTGTCCAACATTAAACAGGATATAGGACCACCACGTCTGTGCTTAATCTCAAATTTAAAATCTTGAAGAAATAAATCCCAAGGCGAAAGTCTTACTGGAATATTCCATTTTGCTGAACTCTTTGTTTTTGCCTGAGACACACAACTGCCAATGAGTTCTTTCACTTCTTTAGTGTTCAATTTAGTTAAATTACACAAATCCATTTCACACTTTTCTTTTTCTGCTAATAAACACAAACCCTCAAATTCCTGTACTCTATAGTCTTCTAAGTTTCCACTGTTTCGCTGTGTACAGTTTTTTTTTGCTACTTTTTAGTATCTATCTTACGTGTCGGACATACTGATGCTTTATGCCCCAGTTGATCGCATTTGAAGCATTTAATCTTCGGACACTCTTTCGACAAATGAGATACTTCGCCATCCTTAAAGCATTTTTTGGGCTGTTTAGATATTTCTGCTTTTCTCTTCTGCTTTTTCTCATTTCTGCTTTTTTTCCCTCTCATTATGATTTCTGTTTATATTTACCATTTGAGGGCGACCAAGGGCGACCTTTTCGTAAATTATAATCTGTTTCTTACACTGCATGACTGCCTTTGGTTGATACGAGTTACTTTTGTTAGCTTTTGAATCGAGTATTCCTTCTATGAAATATTCTATAAGATTCACTGCCTATTTCCCTTAGACTTTAAAGATATTCACGAAAATCTTCATGCGGTTGCGTCTGTTTCGCAACGATTGATGTACTTCAATTAATTAAACTTTTGAGCCAAACTCGCTTAACAAAATTTATTTTAATGAAATCCAATCAGTCACTCCTTGCTCAATACGCAAAAAGATTTTGCTGCACCTTTCAATAATTGCTTCGCATAGATAATTTTCTGTAGATTGTTCCATTAAACTGCTTCTGCATTATCTCCAAAATCCCGTAAATAATTCTCTATTGACGGTTGACGTGACCCACTGAACGAAAAAAGAGAATTCTTAATGTCCAACTTAAATATTTCTAATTACAGTTGGTGCCATAGACTGAAATGATCCTGCGACATCATTCTCCGATTCAACCTCGTCAACCTTCGTTAGCCCCCAAATCGAAATGTTTGAGATGACGATCTTGCAACGACTGCTTTATACAAGTTACTGCAAAATTCAAACTGACCAACTTTGCTTTGAGCTCATTTATATTTAAACTTAATACTTAGTCTCTATTCATGTCGTACTCGTCGTAGCTTACCCGTTACAGCTGAAATTTAAATATTTTACACAACTATATAGTCTTTTCTATTGTTAGTAATTTGATTTTCTCTGAACAAAATATATATTTTTGCTTTTCTGAGTATTTATATTTCTTTTAATTCAAAATTACTTTAGATTAGATTCAATTCAATTTATTTCACTTTTCCTTTCAATTCACTAAAAATTAACTTGACTTTATTTTGGGCAATCTTTAAGCTAGCTATAACTTTGTATTGATTTAATCTAATGAATACATCAACCATAAATCTGCCATCTCAGTGAATAGTTTCCACGACGATAACCCAACGTATTTACAAAAATCACGCTATACCATCGTAATTGCCACGTTAATTCTTTTCAAAAATTCCAACGATCGTCAGGCTCTTTGCGCTTTAAGCCTTTTTGCCACAAAAACTTTATGGTTATCTCTATACTGCTCGCACCTGTAGAACCCGTAGAATCCGACCCCGAAGCTTGTATGGCTGCTATTGAAAAAATTGAAAAAATTGCGGCTATAAGACTCTAAATGGCGGAATGGATCACGCAGCTTGTATGGTTGCTATATAATAGATGACGGCTATAAGACATGTGAAGTAAAGTAAGTCCTCTCGCAGACTTCAGTATACTATGCACCAGGTGAAAAAATATTTTAAATTTCGAACAACAATTGTATGACTGTTAAATTCAAAGGCGAAAGTCTTACTGGAATATTCCATTTTTGCTGGATTCTTTGTTTTTGCCTGAGACACACAACTGCCAATGAGTTCTTTCACTTCTTTAGTGTTCAATTTAGTTTAATGACACAAATCCATTTCACACTTTTCTTCTTCTGCTAATAAACACAAACCCCCAAATTCCTCTACTATACTATACTGATTTTCCACTTGTTCGCTGGGTACAGTTTCTTTCGCTACTGTGTTTGGCATCACTTCTTCTCTATGTCTCTTTGTGATAATCATATCAGCTAGTTCTAAAATGTCGTTTCCAATTACTACTTCAAAGTCAATATCCTCTTTGCTATAAACATGGAACGTTAAGGGCCATTGAAGACCATCAATAGTCACCTGCGCTTTGAAACTACCTACAGTATTTAACACACTTGTACAAACTCCAAATAAACGGTGTAATTCATCGCTTATTTCTATACCATTGAGTTTTCTGACAATATCCTCTCATTAAACATATATCACATCCTGTATCTATGAGTCCCGACAGCTTAACATTTCCACATTATATTGTCTTAAAAAAAGATTTTCCTCTTACATTAATTTCCTTTGACATGGTCTTAACTCTACTGTATTTCCTTTTATTATCTATTTTACGTGTCGGACATACTGATGCTTTATGCCCCAGCTGATCGCAATTGAAACATTTAATCTTCGGCCACTCACTCGACAAATGAGATACTTTGCCACCCTTAAAGCATTTTTTGGGCTGTTTAGATATTTCTGCTTTTCTCATCTGCTTTTTCTCATTTCTGCTTTTTTCTCCCTCTCATTATGGTTTCTGTTTATATTTACCATTTGAGGGCGACCAAGGGTGACCTTTTCGTAAATTATAATCTGTTTCTTAAGTTGCCTTTGCCTGATACGAGTTACTTTTGTCAACTTTTGAATAGGGTATTCCTTCTATGAAATATTCTATAAGATTCACTGCCTATTTCCCTCAGACTTTAAAGATATTCACGAAAATCTTCATGCGTTTGGGCCTGTTTCGCAATGATTGATGTACTTCAATTAATTAAACTTTTGAGCCAAACTCGCTAAACAGAATTTATTTTAATGATATCCAATCAGTCACTCCTCGCTCAATACGCAAAAAAACTTTTGCTGCACCTTTCAATAATTGCTTCGCATAGATAAATTTCTGTAGATTGTTCCATTAAACTGCTTCTGCATTATCTTCAAAATCCCATAACCAATTTTCTATTGACGGTTGACCTGAACCACTGAATAAAGAAAGAGAATCCTTAATGTCGCGCAAAGTTAAATTATTTATTTCTAACTACAGTTGGTGCCATAGATTGAAATGATCCTGCGTCATCATTTTCCGATTCAACCTCGTCAACCTTCGTCAGCCATTAAATCAAAATGTTCGAGAAGACGATCTTGCAATGACTGCTTTATACAAGTTACTGCAAAATTCAAACTGGCCAACTTTGATTTGAGCTCATTTATATTTAAACTAAATACTTCTTCTCCATTCATTTTGTATTCGTCGTAGCTTACTCGTTACAGCTGAAATTTGAATATTTTACACAACAATATTATCTAACCCTATTGTGAGTAATTTTATTTTCTCTGTTTCAAAAAATACAAAATATAAATATTTGCTTTTCTGAGAATTCATATTTCTTTTAATTCAAAATTACTTAACATTACATTCAATGCAATTTATTTTACTTTACTTTCAATTCACATTAATTTACTTGACTTTATTTTAACCAATCTTTAAGCTCGCTATAACTTTGTTTTGATTTAATTTAATGATTGTATCAACGAAACGAAATTTATTTTAATGATATCCAATCAGTCACTCCTCGCTCAATAAGCAAAAAAAATTTTGCTGCACTTTTAATAATTGCTTCGCATAGTTCAATTTCTGTACATCGTTCTCTACTAGTTCCGGCTTCCGACAATGACCCTATGTCACCAAATATACAGCAGCTTATATCGTTTAGGGGTCCGGCTTTGGAAGGTGTGGAGTCTCTTCCCATTTCCCCTGAAGACAGTATCCCACCTACTAGCACGATATCGGTTGTAGTTTCCGAACCGTCCGGGCAAACATCCGTTTCCAGGAATATTGCCAATAAAGTAGTTACAAGAGGAGTTGCTGCTACTGCTGTGCCTGGCACTTCTGGTTCCCTTGTTGTAGTTCCACCCAAAAAGCAAATTTTTATTTCGCGGCTTGATCCCAATACTACTTCTAAAGAAGACATAGCCTACATCCAGGGCAAAGTTCAAGCACCAAACATTGCTGCGGAAAAGTTCCGTTTTTCATATACTCGGGCCATTTCGTCCTTCAAAATAAGTGTCTCCCCAGATCTTCTTGGCCAAATATGTCATAAATATTTTTAGCCGGAACACCTTATTGTAAAAGAGTATACAACAAAAAAAGAAGAATCGGCCTCCGATTAGCCTACCTGCCTCTATGAATAACGTTCCTTCCGGCTTGTCTGCACCTGTTGGCGAGTCAAAAAAACTAATTTCGTCCCTAACTCTGGCCTATCAGAACGTCTAAAGTCTAAACTCTCTAGACTCTATGTAGATAGTTTAGCTTTTGACTTTCAAATTCTTGCCTTTACTGAGACTTGGCTGAAGCCTGATATTGCCGATGCTTCAATTTTCCTCTCAAAATATTTAATATATAGACATGATTGGACTATCCGTAATGGTGGTGGTGTTTTGATCGCTGTTGATTCGGCGTTCTCGTCTGTAATTGTACAGTCTTCCAATCAGGAGATTGAATTTGTTTATGTTAAAATTTCTTTTATTTCTTTTTCTGCCTATATTACTTGTTCGTATATTCCACCACAGTCCGACTTGGCAGTATACATTCACCATTTGGAAGCTATTCCACTTGTTTCCTCATATCTCCCTGACAAAGACTCGCTCGTTGTTCTGGGAGAATTTAATTTACCTGAAATTGCGTGGACCCTCTCATAAGATTCTTTATTACTGTTGCCCTCCTCGTCACATTCTTTCATAGTTGTCCCTAACTCAAAAAAAAATTGTCCGGAATAGTCGGAACAGATCACTAGATGTGGTATTTGTGTTGGATTCTTCCAACTGCGATATTTCCAGGACCGATCCCTTAGTTATCCCTGAAGACAACTTTCATGAAACTCTGGATGTAACCACTGACCTTTCTTTTGGGGTTATGCCTCGATATAATAACTCAATGCCTCCAATCCGATGTTGTCGCAAGACAAACTTTACTAAACTTAAAAAACACTTGTTAACTAATGATTGGACATATCTGTATACTTGCACGGATATGGACTCAACCATTTCTGTCTTCTATAAAACTCTTGAGTCGTTCTTTGATGTTTGTGTCCCGCGTGTGACTCAAGGATGGTCTAATAAACCTCCTTGGTTCTCACGTGAGTTATGTAACTTGAAGAAAGTAAAATCGAGATGCTATAAAAAATTTAAAAAATCCGGTAAAGCATCGGATTTTTCCCCATACGTAGTTTCTCGATCAAATTTTATGGTGCTGAATTCACAATGCTATAACGATTATCATCAGAGATGTAAACTTAGGTTTTCTTGCGATCCTAAGCAATTTTATAAATTCGTCAATGGAAACGTAAAACATCAGTGCACCCGTCATACTTGTCTTTCGAATACAATAAAGCTGACAATGATCAGGCAATTGCGGATATGTTTGCTGATTTTTTCAAAACAACTTATTCCTCTTCGATTTAAACCTATCTGTACCGCGTAGACCTACTAGAAATTTTATTACTCTATCCTTAAAACTAGTTCTAAATATTCTTTGCATGAACCTTTTCGAGTCCTATGTTCTAATTACAATCTTTTTGTATTCCGTAATCAGATCAGAAGCCTCTCTTTCTCTTGTGAAAACCTCTATTTTGTCACATTTAGCTCGTAATTAGCTGTAGTTAATCATATTTTTAATTGTTTGACCGTTAAATTTGTATTTGTCCACGCGATCGTGCCGTCCGATATACGGCTGCGCCCCACGGTCGGTCGGGCGGGAGGTGGACAGCGCTCTGCTTGGGCTCGTGCGAAACAGGCTATGCGCTGGTGTCGTATGGGCCACTTGAACGTACTTTGCATTGTACGGGTCAAGGTCTAGACAATACAAGCATACATCAATTGGGGTTGTGTTTTGCCGCTCTCAGTTTTTGGCGACTCAATTTTATTAAATTTATCGCCATCTGATTGTTTGTTTTAATTATTAGTGTTCTTTATTTAAGATCATTTCTTTACTGCTCGCAAGTTCGTCCGATGCACAATGTAAAGGTAAATATCCCACTTCTGACACCAATTTGTGGTACCGAATATAATTCCACTTTATTTCTGCAAATTCGTAGGCCTTTTAACTCAATATTTCATACAGTTTTATTGAACATAATTTTTTATACATTTGTCACTTAATAATTACATAAGAATAAAAGAACACGTTCGTCACGACTTGACGCCAAAAAATTCTCTCTCTGCTATATTAAAGATGTCGGCTATTAGACTCAAAATGGAGTCGCAAAGTGGATCCTGCAACGTGCATGGCGCCTATAAAACTCAAAATGGCTATTGTGAAATGGACATGGCACCTTGTATGTCTGGAAGATAAAAGATGATGGTTATAAGCCCAAATGAAGTAAGTAAGTCTTCTAGCCGGCTATAGGTAGCTATATTAGGTATATATAGCAAAAAAAAAAATCAAATTTATTTAAGAAATGCATTTTGGCACGCTTTTTACAAGTATCTCGCTCACTCAACAATTCGAGCACCCTGGCGCCCTCACCAGCCAACGGCCAATTTCCGGCCTTATGGAAAAACGTTTATATGCATAACTTGGCTATTTTTAGTTCGATTGGTCAATTCTTTTAAGACGAGTTCTATTATTACTTCGCGTAAGGGGCAAGAGCACTTGCATCCAGTTTTTCAAAATAATTTAGTTGCTGATTACGTATTCAGATTTTACGCATGTATTGGGCACTTAAATCATTTACCATGTACCACGGACTGCGCCTTTTGTATAACGTCGACATTGCTGATACTTGCATTTCCCCAAAGTACGGCACCGCAAGTCCAGATGAGATTCAGTACGGAGTTCTATAGGAAGACTTTTTCCTCCACACGTAGAGGGGACCGAGGGTTGATAATCCAATGTAAGCTACTCACTTTCAATTTAAGCTGTGCCTTTTTTGCCTCGATGTGCTTGCGCCAGTTAGTCTTCTGTCTAGGTGAATGCCAAGGTAAGTAACATCCACGGCTTGAGGAATTGGTACGTTGTTTAGCATTAGAGCAGGACGGTTTCTTCTGTTAAGCGTAAATGTAACATGTTTGCATTTCTGCTCGTTGACCCGGATACGCCAGGTTGCTAGCCATTCCTCTACCACCTTGAGGTGTTCCTCTAATTTTACAGATGCTTGTACTGGGCATTTGGATCTGCTGAGGATTGCCGTGTCATCGGCAAATATGGACGTTGTAAGACATGAATTCGTTGGTAAGTCTGCAGTGTACAGCAGGTAGAGCAAAGGGCCGAGTACACTGCCTTGTGGTACACCAGCTGTGATTTCATAGTTAGCCGAGACGGAGCCACTACACCTAACAGCGAGTTTTCCATTGTAAAGTTAAGGTTCATAAGTTTGATGGTGTACTGTGGGAGTTTTTGCCGGATTTTGAACATCAGACCCGTGTTTTTCGCGGAAGCCGAACTGGTGTGTGGTGAGTTTAGTTGGATCTGCAGAAACTTTTCAAAAAGCTACAAAAGACATGGCAGTAAACTAATTGGCCTAAAGGATAATGGCTGGCTTTTATCCTTTCCTACTTTAGATATCATGTTGATAGTGGACCTTTTCTACGCTTTGGGGAAGTGCACTGGTCGGCATATGTATTTTGACATTATTTACATTTCACTATTACATTACTAATGTAAATAATGTCAAAATATATCGTAGAATTCCCTATCGTCGACAACAATACATATGCAAACTGCTCAATACTATAATGAGAATGGGATACACTGGTCGGCATATATATTTTGACATTATTTACATTTCACTATTACATTACTAATGTAAATAATGTCAAAACATATATATAGGGAATTCTACGATAATTTTCGGTGTAATTAGGTCATCTTTTTCGTCTTTAAATGGTTTTTAATAACTGCAGAGATCTAATCCGATAAGAGTTCCAAGCACTCACTATCCGTTAATGTGCTCGAAGGGCAAAGTACAAATGAGTTTGATGTTGCCGCTTTCAGTTTCAGCGAACAGTCAATGAGGGCACTCATATACATTTTAAATTTAAGCCAATTTGTTTTGTTGCTTGAAAGCCCATCAAGTACTTGAGGTCTTCTTAATAGTGTGAATAGGACTGGAGATTAATCGCAAGTTCAATCTAGCAGAGTCTCCGCAGTGATTCGATTACGCGGAATCCTCTTGGGTACAGCCATATCAATCAAGTCAGGCACTTTTTGTGGGTCTGTAGGCCAGTAAATAGGCCTACCCTGTGAGAAGAAATCCATCTTAACGATTGGGTTGACTATTGTGTTATACAACTGTGTTAGCCCAGATGAGCGCTGGTCCTGATTGTCAAAAGGCTGCTGAAGTGATCAGGCACAACTTTTATGTTGATGGCATGTTGACTGGTGTTGGTTGCGTAGAGTACTTTCTGACAATCAAATCTGAAGTGTCACAGGCATTGTTTAAAGCAGGTTTTGAGTTAACCAAATGGTTCTCAAACAGTTCTGTAGTCTCCGCTTCCCTTCCACTGCAACGCCGATATCAATTTCAGAATCAGACCAACACCACTTTGTGTTGCTTGGTTACCTGGGAAAGACGTATTTCAATTCCAAATCGATGACTAGTATGAGCCGCCGAGCGACAAAACGGAACATTCTCTCGGTGACATATCGTTTAGCTTAATGCAAGAGCTGCGTCTCAAGGGACTTTTGTGGGACGAAACAATTACAATGAATTCGGAGACAGCATGGAATGTGTTAAAGCCAGCTATAGTAAATATAAAGAAAATAAAAATTCCACTATTCGTCCATACAGAACTTCAATCACCGATAGAGATTCATAGATTTGCTGATGCCACAATGAGAGCATATGGGTGTTGTATCTACGTTCGAGTCAAAACTGCGGAAGGTTTCAGTAGTTCATTGCTAACGTCGAAATCTAAAGAAGCGCCCCTCAAGACAAAAAAATTGCCTAGACTTGAGCTGGGTACCGCTCACATGCTCGCAGATCTCTGTCACCGAATCAGGAAAATCATAAAGGTACCAATTAAACGTGCATTCCTTTGGTAGGATTCGGAAATAACTCTACATTGGATACAAACTCACTCGTCGACACTGGCTACGTTCGTTTCGAAGAGGGTGGCTGAAATTCAAAAGTGGTCAGAGAACGTAGTTTGACGTGATGTGCCAACAAAACAAACCCTAGCTGACATAGTGTCACAAGGTTATGATGTTGATAAATTAGTTGACTCGATTTGGTTAAAAGGTCCAGAGTTTCTTAGTATATCTCAATGTGAGTGGCCTACCAACCAGCATGTACAACTCTGGGACAAAGAACGCAGTTTAGAGGTGAAAAAAAAAGCTGTTATGCTGACTGTTAGGGTCGACTAGAACGCCCTAGTTAAGCTCATCGAGTCTTAGTCGCCACATGCCAAATTCATAAGAATGTTTTGTTATGTGTTCCGTTTCATCCGTAGATGTAAAAACAAATTGACCGCGAGCGGAGACTCAATATCGCCGTGTAAACGCTCCTATTGCATATGATGCGAAATTTCCGCTCATTTTATCAAAACGCTCGCAATTTGTTCAATGCTATGTCCATTATCTCCATTTATCGAACTGTCATGTTGGCCAAAGAGCTTTAGAGAGCACCCTGCAGAACAGCTGTGGGTTGTTAATGCTTTAGAAGTCTGCCGTCAGACAGTGACGTCTTGTGTATTATGTTTAAAATACAAGCCAAATAATGGGCAGACAGAGTTAGAGAGCTCAGCCCGTTTAGCTTTTTTTTTTTTTTTTTTTAACGTTTAATTTATTTGTTGAATCTACTCTTAAATTAGAGCCTAACAACAAGTTTGAGATATTTTTCTTAATCTAGTACTTATGATATATCCAGGGGATATTGCAGGCGGCCCTAATCATTTATTATTGGGTTGGTCTGTCATTTCTTTTAAGACGAGTTCTATTATTAGTTCGCGTAAGGGAATTGGCAAGAACATTAGGGTGTACATCCAGTTTTGCAGAATACTTTAGTTATTGACTACCTATTTCATATTTTACGTTAGGTATATTTAGATCATTTTGAATGTTGTCGTTCCGTATGTACCACGGAGCCCCAGTGATTGATCTTAAAATCTTCGACTGCGCCCTTTGTATAATGTCGATATTGCTGGTACTTGCATTTCCCCATAGTACGGCGCCGTAAGTCCAGATGGGTTTCAGTACGGAGTTGTATAGGAGGACTTTATACTCCAGACGTAGAGGGGACCGAGCATTGATGATCCAATGTAAGCTACTCGCTTTCAGTTTAAGCTGTAACTTTTTTGCCTCGATGTGCTTGCGCCAAGTTAGTCTTCTGTCTAGGTGGATACCAAGGTAAGTGACATCCGCGGCTTGAGGAATTGGTACGTTGTTTAGCATTATAGCTGGACAGTTTCTTTTGTTAAGCGTAAAAGTAACATGTTTGCATTTTTGCTCGTTGACCCGGATACGCCAGGTTGCTAGCCATTCCTCTACCACCTTGAGGTGTTCCTCTAATTTTGCAGAGGCTTGTATTGGGCATTTGGATCTGCTGAGGATTGCCGTGTCATCGGCAAAAGTGGACGTTGTAAGTCCTAAACTCGTTGGTAAGTCTGCAGTGTACAGCAGGTAGAGCAATGGGCCGAGTACACTGCCTTGCGGTACACCAGCTTTGATTTCAAAGTCAGCCGAGACGGAGCCATTACATCTTACGGCGAATTTTCTATTGTAAAGGTAAGATTCCATGAGTTTGTGGGTGTACTGTGGGAGTTTCTGCCGGATTTTGAACATTAGACCCTCCAGCCAAACTCTGTCGAAAGCCTGGGCAACGTCGAGAAAGACAGCCGTACAGTATTCTTTTAGTTCGAATGCTGTTCGTATTTCGGATGTTATACGATTGACTTGTTTAATTGTCCCATGTTTTTTCGCGGAAGCCGAACTGATGTGAAGGGATTGTGTTCTCCGATGCCAGAAATGAGTTTAGACGAATCTGCAGGACCTTTTCAAAAAGCTTCGAAAGACATGGCAGCAAACTAATTGGCCTATAGGATGATGGTTGGGTTTTGTCCTTTCCCACTTTAGGAATCATGATGACAATGGACCTTTTCCATGCTCTTGGGAAGTAGCCAATTCTTATTATAGCGTTGAACATTTTGCAGATGTATTGTATGGCGATGGTAGGGAGTTCTAGGATCATTTCCGGTGTGATTAGGTCATGGCCAGGGCTTTGTTCGGCTTTATGTGGTTTTTAATAACTGCAGTGATCTCATCCGATTGGAGTTCCGAGTACTCACTATCCGTTAATGTGCTTGAAGGGGGAAGTACAAATGAGTTTGATGTTGGATTTGGCTGGAAAACCATTTTAAGGTGTGTGGCAAATACGGATGCCCTCTCTTCGTCACTGCGGGCCCATCCACCGGTAGGACCCCTTATTGGTGAAACTGTCTCTGTAGAAGCGCTTAAAGTTGGGTGGGCTTTCCACAGAGGATGTTTAGTGCTGGATGGACTGAGCTTTTCTATGTATTTCCTTTGAGCCCAGATTTCCTCTTGTCTTAACTCCTTGGAGAGGTTGCGGCTGGCATGCCTTAGGAGAAGTTTTGCTGCTGCTGATCGAGTAACCTGCCATTCTCTTCTTAGACGTGGTTTTTCCGTTACTAATTGTTCTATCCGCCGGTTCGTAGGACTGACAGCAGGTTTAGCGTAAGTAGAGGCATGTGGAGTAGATACTCTTGCTGCAGCTCCCATCATCGACTCAAGTGTAGAGACGCACATGTCAATGTCCTCTGCAGCGTCCAGTTTCGGCGAACAGTCAATGTGGGCACTCATGTACATTTTAAATTTAAGCCAATTTGTTTTGTTGTTTGTAAGTATATATGGGCGATCAAGTACTTGAGGTCTTGTTAACAGTGTGAATAGCAGTGAAGAGTGATTGGAGGTTAAATCTAGCAGTGTTTCCGCAGTGATCCGATTACGCGGAATCCTCTTGGTTACTGCGAAATCAATCAAGTCAGGCACTTTTTGTGGATCTGTGGGCCAATAAGTAGGCCTACCCGGTGAGACGCAATCCATCTTATTGAGGGGGTTGACTATTGTGTTGTACAACTGCTTGCCTTTAGGATTTACCAGGCGAGATCCCCAGTGCGTATGTTTGGCGTTATAGTCCCCTGCTGCAATGAAGCGTTCTCCGAGTGTGTTAAAGAAACCGGTGAATTCCTTTTCAGAGATTGAGAAGCGTGGTGGGTACAGGGCAGCCAACGTAGTGTTGCCGCAGCTGGTTTGGACGGTTATAGCAGTTGCTTGAAGGTGCTGTGTTTCGAATCTGTTGAGAAACGAGTGTTTTATACGGTTTTTGATTAGGATACCAGTCCCGCCATGAGCTTTTCCGTCTGGATGGTTTGTTGCGTAGAAGGCATATTTTGATATTTGAAAATTATTTTTTGATTTTAAATGTGTTTCAGATATCAGCATGACGTCGATTTCACTTGAGTCTAGGAATAGTTGCAGTTAATTTTTGTGCTTGGAGACGCCGTTAGCATTCCAAAGACATAGACTTAGGGAAGCCATCATTTATTCTCGATAAGCTTCTGGATAAGCAGGTTTTGATTCCGCATCAGTTCCTGCATACAGTTTTGCATGAACGTCATAAAAGCAGTCATGTTTTGATTAAGTGAGATCAATAGGGCCTCTAAACCACTTGGAGTTTGCTGGCCAAGTTCTGGTGCGCTAGGTTGCGGATTCTGTAGATGGTGGAGTGACGGGGTCTCTTTCGCGGGCTTTGTCTGTCCAGTTCGGAGTACACTAGCCAAGGATACACTAGGATTGGTTGTAGCAGACATGTTAGATGATCTAACAGCCTTGGCGAAGAATACCTCCGGTGTAGTTTTGGAGGCGTTGAAGGTGATTTTTGGTCCAGCTGGGGGTTTACGCCCGTTTAGGTGCGATTTAAGATCCTTGAAGACAGGACATCCCCTGCAGTTGGCTGTGTGGTTCCCTCCACAGTCCGTTTAGCATTTGCTGCGTAGATTTTTGTGGTCGAATACTCATAACATTGAGAAACCGAGAAAGGCCTCCATACAAAGCTTATATTGCACTTTTTGTTCTTCTAAAGCGTTTTATTTGGAATTAGTGTCTAATTTATGTACTAGTACATTTCTTATGGCTTTTCAAAACTTCATCGGCCGAAGAGGCCCCGAGTGGTCCACTGCGACAACGCGACGAACTTTGTCAGAGCGAGCAGGGAGCTACTGGATCTTCGTCGCAAGATCGAAGGCGAGGTGAACGCAGTTCGCGAATTCGCATCACGAAGCGGATGTGAATTTGCGTTCATACCGCCAAGAGCGTCGCACTTCGGGGGTCTATAGGACGCTCATGTTTTGCTCATGCTTTTGCAAACCCGTCATTTTTTTACTCTAAAATTTGCGGTACGCATTAAAACACATGTCTGCACGCAGAGGCGGTTGAATTGAATTGAGATAGGGATGAAATATGTTTTGTGCTCGCTTACAGGTGCTGACGAGCCGCACGGAACGTTATTAGTAGAGGCAGTTAACAGGCTCTGTTATTATATACTCTTTATAATAATAAGGTGTTCCAACCAAAAATCATACATAAACAAAAACATATTTGAGAAGACTCTTATCTTGAAGGATTAAGTGCTCACCGCAATGTTTGGGGCTCAAACATTGCACTGGATGTAGGCAAGCTTTGTATCTGAGCAAAAGGCGCTAAAATCCACGGATTACCGTATTTCGCACTAAGAGCTTGAAACTAGAATTGAACAATGAATAAAGAAGATGAAAAAAACTCTGATAATGTAGCAGTATGAATGGATAAGAAGGCTGTTGATAAGGTGTTTGGCATGTATTGGCACAACGACATATACCAATTTGCATTTGACTTAGAAATGGATTGTGTAGACCAAAGCATACTTACGGTTGAAAAATGTCCAACAAAGAAGCAGCTTCTTAGCTCATCTTTGACCTGTTAGGGATGTTAGCCTGACGATTAATGGAAAAATATTGATTCACGATGTCTGGCGGTCAGGCATCTAGATGCGCAACAATAAAGATATTGTACCCGTCTAAAAAATCTGATACTAGAATAAAATAATACTGTAAATGTGGAGAAATGTGTAGTATGGTCAGATGAAAAAACCGTCATAGCCTGTATTCCGTCTGATTCATTATATAAACGAAACGCTTGAAACAACAAAGGATAAAAAGGTTATATTTAACAACTTCTGTTAAAAATATTATCGACCTAAACCGATTTTCAAAATTTTGAAACGAATAATGGGATAGAAGTTGGTAACAAGAGATCTATCAAAATTAGGCGTGTACAAATTTAAATATCATTATAAATAACATTATTTAGATTCCAACTTAGTAAAATAATAACATTTCGTAATATAATAATAAGCGATCACTTAAATGGAGATCTAAGCATATATAATTATAGTTTATTTAAGCAATGTTTTATTTTATATCAATGTCGTAACAACTGGAATATTATCCAAATGTTGCTGGTACAAAACTGACAAACAACATTCTGTGACACCCTACATTTGCTTTTGGAACGAACGGAAAAAGTTTTGTTGCAGCAAATCCAAGTTCAGGAGGTAATAGGCCATAATAATAATAGACCACTAACGTACATAAGATAAGGACGATTCAGGTCCACTGACATCTCATCTCATCTCAGGAAGACAACTATTGTCATTGAAAACAATACACGACTTGTCAACAATTAGCAAAAAACGATGATGGATAAGGAATTACCTTCCAACAACACCGATTAGACCCGTCAAGGTTGACCCAATTACCCATTAGATGTATCGACCAGAATGCAACACTAACTTATTGAGGCAGAGTCCAACTCTAAGAAGTGAGATGAAATGTTTCAGAATAGAAGAAAATTGCACAGGAACGATACATTAAAAGAAATATCCGTCAACTAGCACTAAACGGGCAAGATGCTTACTGACGCCAGAGGGCAAGGGCTTTAGGGCTTAACCAAAACTGATAAACTTTATAATTTGTTGCCTCTAAGAACCACCATCATAATCTATAATCAGTATATAATAAACTTAAAATAAATTCGTGCTAAATGTTATTTTTTTTGTATCGAGATAAAACATTGATGGTAAATATTTACTTAAACGGACTAAAAATCCGCTAGATTGCAGTTTAGTGTTGGTAATCGCAGCTATTCTATTCAGTACTGTAAAAAAAATATGAAAAATTTTACTTAAAAATAAGACTTTATACCGATTAAAAATAGATATAGAATATTATAAACAAAAAAATTTTTTTTTTTTTTTTTGTGTTTAAGTATATTTAAAATCTGTCCACTGTAGGACAATAATTAAATTTGTTAACGGCCATGTTGTACATAACAATGAAATGAAATGAAAAGCCGCTGCAGGGTTTGTTGGTTTGGGGTCATCACTCTTCACTGGCCGAAATTTAAAAAACAAACAAAAAATGAGACAAAAAAAACTTCAATAACAAAATTAGACAAAAACAAATAACTTCAAACCTAAAAATTAAAAATAAATATAAAAGAAGCTAACTTCGGCTTTGCCAAATTTTTTATACCATTGCAGTCCTTGGCAATAATAATTTTACATTTTAAAATTTCTTTCCCTGAAACTCAATTCATCAACACACAAACAAAACATTCAAATTATTACTCTTTTTACTACAATTTTTTTTCTTTTTACAACATTCCCTATGCAAAGCAACGCACGAATGTATGTGTATGTATGCATTTGCTCTGTTGGATTGATGATGACGTAGAAGGCAGCAAGCAGCGCTTGAACCGATTCAAATTTTGGGATCTGGGGTTTTATATCCAAATCTATCATATTGGTAAATTTCATGGAGATACTAAAAAAAAAAAAAAAAAAAAAAATTTTGCAAAAATGTTTCTTCATACTCTCCCGGGTAAAAAAAGGCCAAAAAAAATTTCATCCTGATAGCTCTTAAGATGGCTGAGTAAAACGCGTACGCACAGACGGACAGACAGACGGTCAGACGGATATGGCTATATCGGCTCAGCTTCTCATGCTGATCAAGAATATATATACTTTATATGGTCGGAAACGTCTCCTTCTGTGCGTTACAAACATCTGACCAATTTTATAATACCCTCTGCAAGGGTATCAAAAAAAGATAAGTACCAAAAAAAAAAAAAGGAGGGCCGGGGCTAACTTCGACCGCGTCAAAGTTTGTCTACCCTTGCAAGTTTTTTAGTAACTCTTTTTCTAAATTAACTGTTTAATCTAAAAAGGGTAATGTTTGCGAAAGAACGGCCGTTGGATATAACGAACATTTTGATGAAAGTCACTGTTTTCTACCGATCGTTCCTATGGGAGCTATATGATATAGTTATCCGATCTTTACCAAATTCGGCACAGTCATTAACAGGTATATTTAACTATTAAATGTTTAATTTGAAAGCAATTGCATTAAAAGTAACGACAGAAAGCAATCGCATTAAAAGTTATTGACAAAAGTCACTGTTTTCGACCGATCGTTCCTATGGGAGGTATATGATATAGTCACCCGATCTTGATCAAATTTGGCACAGTTGTTTATAGGTGCAATAAACTTAACAATATTAAATTTCGACGATAGCTCAGAAAATATGGAAGTTATTCAGAAAAGTCACTATTCGTGACTTTAACGCTTGTATGGGAGCTATATGATATAGTGGTCCGATCTGAGATATACAACCCCTGCAGTATATACAAGCCTACATGCAAAAGCTTTGTAGCTTTGTAGCTCTTATGGTCTAGTAGGAATTCGCGCTGATCTAGACGGACGGACATTGCTATGGCATAGCATAGAACTCGTCTTGTCGTGCTGATCAAGAATATATGTATATACATATATATTATATGGTCGGAGATGCTTCCTTCTATGCGTTGCACACTTCTGACCAAAATTAATATACCCTTTTTGCAAGGGTATAAAAACAAATGAAAAAATATTTAATATGACGGATGATGAGTTGTTTGAATTTATGTTTTGCTGAGAAATTGTACCTCCTCTAGTAAATTAGCGACATTGACCAAGGATCGTAATTTCGGATGTCAACGCCAATACCGATTCGTTAAGAATCGTCGGCAAATGATAGATAGGATTAAATTTATCGAAAGTGTCAGGAAAGACACGATTTTTAAGCAATCGCGATTAAGTTTGGGAAAGATCTGCGACCATGGAGCAGAAGTTCAATGAAAATGAGCATGGGATGTCTTCATTCGGGAGGTATACCTGTTACTGGGGGTGAATTCAGAAAGCGGAAATGAGGGCCAGCTCTGTTTGAGGAACTTTATGCCGGAGTTCCAGTTACTAGACTGTTCCAAATCCAGAGCCGCGAATTCCTCATCTACGGGCAACAATTTCTTAAATGCGCTTGATCTGCTCATTTGTCCAATTGTAGTGAATACATGGTGTAACCGATGTTTATGGTTTTCATATTTTTTTTTTTTAATTTCGGTGAAACAGAACTAACAAGGTTCAACTAGTATCAATACCGGACTATGTAGTATATGTATACTAGGTAAGTGAAATATTCGCCTATCAGATGTATATGCTCCCAAGCCAAAGGACTAGGGAAACCTCGCCTAAAAAAATGTTCAACACAGGTATAGCGAAGCGATTGTGCGTTATTAATTGTTAACATTTTTTTATATTGTCTAGACGTTGACGCGTACAATGCGAAGTACGTTCAAGTGGCCCATACGACACCAGGACATAGCCTGTTTCCCGCGAGCCCAAGCAGAGCGCTGTCCACCTCCCGCCCGACCGACCGTGGGGCGCAGCTGTATACCGGACGGTACGGTCTCGTGGACAAATACAAATTTAACGGACAAACAATTAAAAATATGATTAACTACTGCTAATTACGAGCTAAATGTGACAAAAAAGAGGTTTTCACAAGAGAAAGAGAGGCTTCTGATCTGATTACGGAATACAAAAGATTGTAATCAGAACATAGGACTCGAAAAGGTTCATGCAAAGAATAGTTAGAACTACAATGTTTTAAGGATAGAGGAATAAAATTTCTAGTAGGTCTACGGGGTGCAAATAGGTTCAACAGGTTCAATAGCTCAGGAGAGTCTATTTCACATATTAAAAGTTTATGAATAAAGATAGCACCAAGCATTACTCTACGATTAATTTATGAGGAAAGATTGATTAAAAGAAGCCTACTGGAGTATGATGGCAAATTGTCATTGCGATCCCAATTTAGACCGCGAAGAGCAAATAGCAAAAATTGCTTTTGCACAGATTCAATTTTACTTTGGTGTGTCTCATATTGAGGTGACCATATGCAAAATCCGTACTCTAAGATGGGACGGATTAATAAAGTATACAGAAGTTTGGTTGTGAATGGATCGTCAAACTCTTTTGACCATGGTTTGACAAACCCAAGAACATTCATAGCTTTACTAACTGTAGCAGAAATATAAGGATTACAGGTTAATTTATGGTCCATAAGAACACCTAAGTCATTGACAATATCTAACCGCTCTAAGCCAGCGTCGTTAAGATAATAAGTTGCTTAGTTGGAGTGCATCTATAAAAAGACATTACTTTACATTTTGAAAAAGGCAAGAAGACGATATGTCTTTAAAACTGAGGTAAAGCCTAACATCATAACATCGTACATAACCACCCGAGAATGTGACACTACCAATGGAAGATCATTCATAAAAATAGTGAATAGCAACAATTGACCTAAATGACTACTCTGAGGTACTCCAGAAGTCACTTGGATGGTCTTAGAAAATGAAAAGGAAGAAGAGAAGAGGACCTTTTGTGTACGCTTAGAAAGATATTGAAGAATTCACTCTAGCAAAAGGCTGGGGATACCAAGTGCATTTAACTTATATAAAAACAGCGTCAAAGGCCTTGCTGAAGTCAGTATAAATAACATCAGTTTGCACGGCAGTCTTGAACCCTTTGAGTGAGATGTAAATTCTAATAGTTTAGTAGTTGTCGATCTACGTTTTTTAAAAGCATGTTGGGATGACGAAATGATTGAGCTACAAAAATGCTGCAATTGAGTCGTTATTATTTTCTCAAATGCTTTGGGCATGGCAGACAGTTTAGAAATACCCCTATAATTGGAGGCTTCGGACTTTTCCCCTTTTTATGAAGGGGAATAATATATGATTCCTTCCTGGACGGGAAGGCGGAAGATGTAACGGGCAGTTTAAACAACTTAAGTATTGGCTTACATTGGGCCTCATTAGGCCATTAATACGCAGCCTGGTATTCCATCAGGGCCTTGTGCATATATTGGTTTGACGGTGTTTGGTGCTTGAACTTTGCCCTGGATGTAGGCTATGATTTGCTCAGAAGTAGTATTGGGATCAAGCCGCGAAATAAAAATTTGCTTTTTGGGTGGAACTACAACAAGGGAACTAGAAGTGCCAGGCACAGCAGTAGCAGCAACAGCAGATGCAGCAGCAGCTGAAGTAGCCAACACTAGCTCCTCTTGTAACTACTTTATTGGCAATATTCCTGTAAACGGATGTTTGCGCGGACGGTTCGGAAACTACAACCGATATCGTGTTAGTAGGTGGGATTCTGTCTCCAGGGGAAATGGGAAGAGACTCCACACCTTCAAAAGCCGGACTCCTAAACGATATCAGCTGCTGTATATTTGGTGACATAGGGTCATTGTCTTCACTGGTAGAGATCGAAGTGCCGACGGACTGAAAGACGCATCCTGAAAGCTGGCCCTCTTCGGGTTGGAGATTCCATCAAAAGTTTAGAACTTCTGAATTGAACCTCCATCGCCAAAAGCTCTTCTTGGAGCTTATGAATGCTAGCTGACAGGGTTTTAAACGCATCCCCAGTCCGTCTCACAAAACTACGCATCTCGAGCTCCAAGCCACGACACGAATGACAGCCCCATATAAGGGCGCCATCCTGTGCAATACTATCCCGCACCTTGACTGTATAACAGGGCATTTAAAGTGCATTACATTGTCACACAGCCAACAAAGTCTTCACTGGTCTTGCTGGGATTATTGCAATTATATTTGCAACAGACAGACATTATTAAATAATAGATTTATCACAAACAATTTATAAATCAATATGTAAATAAAAAGGGAAAAATGTATATATGTTAAGAAAGGCGTATACAAACCAAAGCAAAAGCTAACTGCAACATGCAAATTAGAAAGAGAAAACAAGAAAAACAAAGAATATTTTTTTTTTTGTATTACAACACACAACAACAAAAACTTGTCAATAGAGAGCACCAACACCACACAAACAAAAACAAACTATGAATTGTAAATTGAGAGCGCGGGTGGGAGCAAAAAATAGAACGAAATCAGAAACTAAGCAGCGCAACAACAAAATTATATTTGCGTTTGGGAATGTTTTGATATTGATATAAGTAAATGTTAACAAATTTAATTAAATTTCGCGATGAGTATAGCGTTTATTAAAAATTGGTAAAGGCAATGAATTTAAATTGAATATTATAAATTAACTGCACGAAAGAACGAAAGACAGTAATTAAGCGAGAGCGCAAAAAAAAAAAAAAAACGACCGACTTCGATGAGTGACAATATGCAATTGCACAATAATGTATTCAAAATACTACTTTACTGTATATATCCGTCTTAGAAATATTTGATTTTTATTTTCATGATGTTTTCCTAGTTGCCTGCAGAAATAGGGATATCTTATATTATTATAATTGGGTTTAGTTTAAGTTTAATACTTTTTGGATTCCCCTTTTCACCTTTGTTGAGTGCAAATCAGAGCGTTTGCAAACATAGAATTCGCCCATGCATGCATTGCCCAGGATAAACAAAAAAGAATTAAACTCTTTGTGAGGATGAACATAGAAAGAATTATAGAAAGAAGTAGGTAAATTTCCCAAGCTGAATTCTTTCGGAAGCTAGGTTGTACGGTGAAAACACGACAAAAAGATTTCTTGAAAATGATAAGTGTTGAGGAACCAATTGTCATTTCATTTATATTCCAACGTATTTCCTACTCTAAGTCTCATGAATAATCTTGCACATCTTACAATGATTTTGTTTTTGTATTTTATAAGTTTTTCTGGAATATGCTGGAGCCAGTCTGGTACTCTCTGTCTCTGTCTTTAAAAAAATCTAAATGACCTATTTAGATGCGTAAGAATTGAAAATTTAGTAATAAGCAAGCAAACGAACGATCAAGACGTGTTCTAGCAGTGGCGCAGACACAGTTCAGATCAGTTAAAGTAAAAATAAAGTTAAGTTCTTATGAGATATTAAACAAAGTAGTCGATATTTCTGGCCTACTATCGAATAGGCAATTGCGTGCTTATTGGAAAAAGCGCGGATTCACACGGTGACGCCACACGCCTATTGATATCTGTTATCGATGTAAACGACGAGATCGTGAAGGAAACAAGCGTCTTGAAATTTTGTTTCACACAAGCAGTGGAAATTTCTTGATATTTCGTCATGGAGGAAATGAAAACGTTGATCAAGACCAGAGGAAGTTTGAAGACAACAATTAGCCGCATATATAGATATGCAGAGGATCCAGCACAGTATGCAGACGTCTTTACAATTGACACCAAATTGGAAACTTTGTCCAATGCGTGGGAAGAGTTCATCAAGTCTGGTAAAGAATTGGCCAAATAAGAGCAACCGGAGGGTTATGTGGAAGGTTACGAGGTATACTAGGATAAACATGAAACGGCCAATGCTCGCCTTAAAGCTTTACGAGCTGTGACATCGTCTGGCAAGTTCGAAGAATGCAGTGCGGCTGGCAACAGTGGTTCGCTTGTCCAGAAAGTTCTGCAACAGATGCACAAAAAACAGAAAAATGGAACAACAGCAACTATTGGTTGAGAGATTGCTCTCGCCACAACAATCTACGTCTCCGTCAGGCTAACAGTCGGTTGCAACGCCGACAACAAGAGATTGTGAGACCCAAAATCCATATCGAGCCCTTTGGTGGAAATTGCAAGGAATTGCATGCTTTCAAGGACCTGTTTGAGAGTACCATTCATGGAAAGGCAACACCAACGAATATACAAAAGTCATTTGAGAAGCAGCGGTACTCATGCAGCATTAAGAGGTTGCATGGAAATCGTTGAGTGATCGCTACGAAAAGCCCCGTTATTTGGTGAATTTGCTTATGGATACATTCATAAGCAATGCCAAAGGCTGTTGGGCGAAACTCAGCATCGCTACGCGCTCTGACGTGCGGAGCCATTGATGTTATTCGGGCTTTAGACGCTTCTGGACAAACGGGCCGTGACTGTTGGCTCATACCCGACGTGAATGGATCGACAAAAGCCAGGATATTGAAAATCCTACCATTAAAGAGTTGCTCAAGTTTTTGGACTCACGATGCGATCGCCTTGAGCTCAGTCAAGTTGTCGATCATGTAGTGAGCAAACCGAGGGTTGAAAAAAAGAAAAAGGCAAGCACAAACCATGCTTGCCATAGTACTGAGCTTGACTGCCATCATCGGTGCTTTAACAGTAACCGCTTGTGAATCGAAGTCTTCTTGCAAGCATTGCAAGCGCCACCATCATTCTATGCTGCATCTGAGGGATATTCTACACAGCACAAGTGCGCAGAGGAAGCACCAGCGGCATCGGCAGAAGCCATGATGAATGTTACCAGACCCAGTAAGCCAAATGGGCAAAGAAGATGTAGTCTACGAACTGACAAATTCCCAAGGAGCCTTGCATACGTGCCGTATTTTACTGGATAGTGCTCCAGACTTATCTTTCATTTCGGAACAGTGCGTTCAGACTTTGGCAAACGTGCACATTTCGAGTTGCCACATCGGGCATGTCAGACGTCAAGGCGGGAATAACCAGAGGTTTCAACTCTCTTCAGATGATGCCTCGTGTGTCGAGTCATTGCATCGATAGGCACGTGAAAGTATTGATACTTCATCACTGTCGGTATTTAATGGATACCAAATGGCTGACCCTGACTTCTGAACTAACGCTTCAATCGACATTATGCTGGGCAATGATTACATTTGGTTGTTTCTCACCGGAGAAGTTATGGGATGGTCAAGGGCATCCTATTGCAGTCAACAGCATATTTGGATGGGTAATCCCATCAGTGTACACTTCAAGATTGCCAACACCATTTACGTCATTGCTGACTACGGTCAATATAGATGGACTACTGTAAAGATTTTGGGAACTAGAGGAAGTTCCATCACACACAACTGTAAACGAAAAGGATGAAAGAGTCGAGACGCACTTCTGGTGCACGCACACCCGCAACTCGAACGGAAGACAAATAGTCCATACATTTCAAGGAGCTAGATCGCGTTTTCTCGCAGTAGAGCGTCGTCTAATGAAGGATGCCAGCCTGAAGTTAAAATATACTCAGTTTATAAGAGACTATATCCAGCTGCGTCACATGCATGAAATAGCTGCAGACGAAGCCACAAACGTGTCTAAGATGTCATTCTATTTACCACACCATCCAGTAATAGGTGCCAAGCTGCGGGTGGTGTTCGACGGCTCAGTTCAAGATCAGGATGGACGATCTCTTAACGATGCTCTTCATATTGACCCATGTATACAACGCAACCTGTTCAATGTTTGTCTGCCTTTCCAAATGCACAGATTCGTATTTACTGCGGACATAGTCAAAATGTTTAGACAGATTTCAGTAGCTCCTAAACATCAAGATACGCCTATGCCCTTAGGTCGGAGTGGGTAGAGGTTGTAACATTAACTTTACTTAGTGTCATTCGTAACAGGCCCGGGCCTGGTGTCATATGGGCCACTTGTTCGTACTGAGCGTTGTACGACTACATCTATAATAATAAAAAAAAAAACCTGTATGTATTACGTTTGAAAAAGATTAAATTTCTGCTTTATAGTTTGTTGGAGGAGACGTCATCGTTGAAATTAGATTTGTATATGTATATTAAGATTTCTTATATTATTTGTTTAAGATTATTGGAATTTCTACCACTGTATTTACATTAACATGTTCTCATGAAGAGCTTCTAACTCATGAAACCAAACTATAAAGAAGACTTCTGAAGTCGAAGAGGAGAAGTCCTATTTTCCTTATTCCACTCCACATACTAATGAGCATTGGAGTTTTGTACCATCTGCAACTGGGCAGGTCAAACATAGTTTTAAGTTTGGAAAAAGAATGCTATTTTTAACAAAGATTTATATTACTTCGATGTAGTATCGATACATCGATGTTTTTTCCTGAAAAACATCGAAACATCGATGTGGCCAAACATCGATGTTTTAACAGCTCTATTGCGAATAGACCACAGTCACCTATGGCACGGCATGTGCAACTTTTCTGGCATTTACAGTGCTGGAACAAGTGGCATCACGAACACGAGTTTCCAACGGCTGCTAGGATACTTTTGGATGATTTCTACGTCGATGACTTACTGACAGGAGTCATGAACGAACAGGAACTGTTCTATATTAACTGCTGGTACTCCGTATGTCACGAGCACAATTGGAGGTAAGCAAATGGGTCTCGAATAGTACAGAAATTGCCAGCAACGAGGGCAATGAAATTGACGTCCTGAAAACGATGTCCTAATATAAAAAGGTTTCATTATCGGAACATATAAGTTGTACTAAGCGACATGTACTGTGTGACACGGCACGAATCGGTGACCCACTTTTGGCGCCAGTGGTGATCAAGTTTTAAGTCCTGCTTCAGGAATTATGGCTGCTTAATTTGTATTGGGACTCGGAACTGCCATCGAAGCAAGCGCACTTATGGCAAACATTCAGAAACGACATTTCCACGTTAAGGAATCCGTAGATACCACGATTTGTAGACATTCAACCCGATGACATCGAACTGCATGGATTTTCAGATGCTTCGTTAAGGTCTTACTCTCATTTACAACAGTGTGAGACATCTAGATGGAAGCATCGGAGTGGTATTCACTGCAGCTAAAACAAGAGTTTTACCATTAAAGCGGAAATCGCTACCATGATTAGAGCTTTGCGCATGGACAGATTCTACAATCATTTTGTCATGGCTTTCGCATCAGCCCTGTAAACTGAAAACATTTATTGTCAACCGCACAGCAGAAATACTAGAGACCATACCACGTAGCGCTTGGAGACATGTCAGCACTAAGGAAAATCCTGCGGATTGTGCATCACGAGGCATGCTAGCGAGTGAAAAATTGGCGGCATCCGTCGAAAAAGCGGCAAAGAAATGACGAAAAAGTTTTCGACGAAGGACGAGAAAATGTTTGATCATGACGATAACTGTGGTGATGTGGCAAACAACGTATATACATATACCCTTTAATGTCTGTGTGGGCTGAAAAAAGAAGAACTATGAGCAACCTTAATGAGTTTATGAATGTGCAAGGCGCACTAAAAACTGAAAAGAAATCTAATATTACATTGTTTCACAAGTTTATATACGAAGAAGAAGGATCGTACAAATCACCAAATACAAAGAAAGTTTGAAGGGTTTGATTTTGATTGCAACAGCGATTTATATAAATGTAAAGTGTCTTATGTGGAAAAGAATTTAACAAATACCGATTTAGTAATTATTTGCAACGTTTTGGGTTTATCGCAAAAGTCAAATCTAACTTCCCATTTATTTCGCAATTTGCAAGCTGGAAATTTGCTAGCTGACCTTGAGACAGAGAATGATCAAAACCAAGATGACAACATGCCACCACCGAGGTTCGCTTTGAATTTTCGGGACGTTGAGCACTCTTTACGACCTTTCCATGGCGATGTTGAATTAAAAGTCGTATGATTGTAGTATACTTTTAGGGATAAGATTAGGGCACATACTTTTAGGGATAGATTATAAGTAATTAGAACTTAAGCATAATGTCTAGCTTTAAGTACCGTTAAGGACACTAGCCATAAGACCAATGTAAACGTTCTCCTATAAATACCGGGCTTGCGGCCCCAATAAATCACTTCAAGTCAAACCTTGCCTTCGCCTGTTTCATGGCGATCCTGCCTAACATTGGCAACAAACAAAAAGGCAATAAGAAAAAAAAAAATCCTTGCCATACATAGGCAAAGTAATAAAAGGACTCACATACCGATGACCAGGACCATTACCCAAATAAAGCGGCGAGGTGGCCTTCTCGTCAGACTTAGAAGGCAGCGAGCGGCCCTGCTGGCCCAAGTAAACAGCGACCCACCACCACCATGGGCAGAGGCATGCCAAATTTGGATTAGGATATGCCGACTTGAGGAACAGCAGCAACAACAAAAAGAGGCAAAGCAGCACAACCAACAGCAGCAGAACCGACCAGCAACAACAGCAGAAAAATAAATCAAAAAAATCAATTTAATAAAAAAGTGTGCTAATATATCTAGGCACCTTTGTGGCAAGAGGCGATCTTTGCGCTGCCATCATAAATCAATTTAAATATACATATGTGTAAATATTAACGAAAAAAAATACATATATATCTAAATAAATTTAATACATATATTGTCTATACAATTTTTTTTCAATAAGTCTATCATTGCCAAAAAATACCCTAGAAAAGAGAAAACAAAAACAAAAAATCACATATTTTCAAATATACACTAAAATGAAAACTACACAAAAACGAAAAAAAAAAAAACATATATATACATACATAGATAATTAAATAATAAATTACAAACAGCCTAATATACCCCAACATACCCTAAAGAAGAGCACATGTCAAACATGTGCAGTCAAAAGTGCACAAACAACAAAAGCACACTTGAAAAGCTTGCCGCGATCAAAGCAAACTTTTGAAAAAAAAAAGCAAACTTTTGAAAAAAAAAAAAAAAGCTCAAGTAAAGCTTGCAACCACACATAAAGCATTCTGATCGCAGCAAGCTCAACAAGATCAAAACTGGCCAATAACGAAGTCTAAATACCCTATAAGAAAAATTACAAGATTTTTTTTGGATATAATTAAATATTAGAAAATAGAATTATAAACAATTTGAAAAAAAAAAACAATAACAAAAAAAATATAGGAGAATCAGAAAATGAAATAATTTAAAGAACAAAATTACTTTAATAAAATAACATCAAAAGTAACATAATTTCAATGGACCAGAACATAGAAATATTGAAAGAAAAATTTCAGAAAGCATACAAGTGCCTAAATAAAACAATTTATATACACCCTCAAACCATAAACAAGCACCTTGAAACTATCTTCGACAGTTAAAATCGAATAAAGAGTAGCAGTACAGACATATGCAATGAATCAAGCAGTAAAATCTTCACTGAGCTAATATACAGTTTAAATAAACAACTAATAAGTATAGCAACAAAACATAATATAAAATTCACAATACCGGTAGATTCGAATCTAGAAGCAACTTTTGAACCTCTAGTAGCAAAAGACACAGAAGAACCAACTGTAAAAGATAACCCAGAAGACATTCAAGATATATCAGGTGTAAAAGATAACCCAGAAGACATTCAAGATAGTACAAAACCAAAGATGGTGCAAACAAAGATTGAATTTCTTAATACAGCTTCTAAGCTGATTCAAGAGTATGATGGTGGAGTAAAAACTCTTCAAAGTTTCATAGATTCACTGGAATTAATCAATGAAATAAAAGCAGAACATGAAGAAACAGCTATTAAAGTCACAAAAACAAAACTAAAAGGGGACGTTAGACTACTAATTACTAATGAAAACACTATAAATGGTATAATCCAAACATTAAAGAAAGAAATTAAGGGTGAAACAGTTCAGGTAGCGGAGGCAAGATTAATGAATTTAAAACAAAATGGCAAGAACGCAAATTCATTTATGTCAGAAATAGAAAATCTTACTAAATCATTGAAACGCGCATTCATAACAGACAACGTAAACCCTGAAACAGCAAAGAAATATGCCACTCAAACAGCAGTGAAATCAATCATAAAGAACTGCGATAACGAAAAGGTCAGAACAATAATAGAAGCAGGCAATTTTACTGAAATGAATGATGTTATAGCTAAATTTGTAAATACATCTACAAATATAGAACAAGATCACAGCGTGTTTTATACTAAAAGAAACAATTACACAAATAGGAACTTGTACAATAATAATAAAAATTATAATAATAATTACCAAAATAGAAACCCAAATGATAATACTAACTATAACAATACTAGGAATTACAATAACTATAGTAATAATTATAATCGAAGAAATTATAACAATAGATATACCAAAACTAATTATCCTCCTAAAACACAACAAAATAATAATGTTAGATTTACAAATATAGAAGAAAATTCGGAAAACTCCGAAAGTCCTCTGGTGTAAAAAATCGAACAAATAAAATATATAATTTAAATTGCAACCTTAATAGCTACATAACTTTAAACTTTGACGATGTAGGGACAATAAAATTACTATTAGACACAGGAGCTGATGTATCACTAATAAAACAAGAAATATTAAGAAAAGACAATACAGTTAACATACAAAAACGGACAAAACTTAGTGGAATAGGCAAAGACGTCCTATTTACAATAGGCGAAACCAAACTAAAGGTCAGCAACCTCTCAACGGTACACACCTTCCAAGTAATAGAAAATGATTTCCCCATCCCATGTGACGGAATCTTGGGGCTTGACTTTATAAAAAAATTCAATTGCACACTTAATTATTCCACCAACAAATTGATAATAGATCCATATAAATCAAGATATAAAATTATAATCAATATAGGGATCAGTCAAAACACACATGTATTCCATATCCCACCTAGAACAGAAAAAAATTGTACGCATTACAATATCCTCAAACAACAATAACATCTTTATCCCTAATCAAGAATTACACCCGGGGGTATTCGTCGCAAACACTATTGCTTCTAAGACTAACCCATATGTCCGCATATTAAATACTAACAACACAGACGTGCAAATTACAAATATAAACCTATTAAATGAAAAACTGTCCGATTATGAAATCTTAAAAATAGACAAACAACATGATTCAAAACATAAATCCACAATAATGAACAAACTAGCACCCCATTTTCCCGATTTCGTGAAAGAACCTCTACATAAATTATGCTCAGAATTTGATGATGTATTCGCAATAGAATCTGAACAAATATCGTCCAACAATTTCTATAAACAAAAATTAAGACTCAAAGACACAACACCAGTCTACACCAAAAACTACAGGATAGCACACAGTCAAAAAAACGAAATCAATAAACAAGTGGACAAATTGATCAATGATGATATTATTGAACCATCAATGTCTGAGTTCAATAGTCCGATTTTATTGGTTCCTAAAAAAGCGCTACCTGGCAGTAAAGAAAAACGGTGGAGATTGGTAGTTGACTATAGAAAAATTAACAAACAACTAGTAGCGGATACATTCCCACTACCCAGAATGGACGATATCCTTGACCAGCTAGGACGCGCTAAATACTTCTCTTGTTTAGACTTAATGTCAGGATTTCATCAAGTAGAATTAGAAGAAAAATCTCGGGACATAACATCATTTTCCACAGATAAGGGCTCATTCAGATTCAAGCGATTACCATACGGATTAAAAATTGCACCAAACTCGTTTCAAAGAATGATGTCCCTTGCATTCACGGGTCTATCACCATCCCAAACATTCCTTTATATGGATGATCTAATTGTAATTGGTTGCTCTGAAAGTCACATGATCAGAAACTTAAGAGATGTTTTTGAAACTTGCCGAAAATATAACCTAAAATTGCACCCAGACAAATGCTCTTTCTTCAGACATGAAGTTACTTTTCTAGGACACAAATGCACAAATAAAGGAATTTTACCAGACGAAAGCAAGTTCAAAACGATTCAAGATTACCCGACTCCCAAAAATGGCGACGAAGCCAAAAGATTTGTAGCATTCTGTAATTACTACCGTAGATTCATTCCAAACTTTGCATACCATGCACAATTTATCAATAGATTATCTAGGAAAAATGTAGAATTTATTTGGGATGCAAACTGTCAAGCAGCTTTTGAGTACTTAAAAAACAAATTATTAAGCCCACAAATACTTCAATATCCAGATTTTAATAAAAAATTCTGTATCACAACTGATGCAAGCAAGATCGCATGTGGAGCCGTCCTCAGCCAAGAATTTGATGGACTCCAATTACCCATATCATACGCATCTAAGGCATTTACAAAAGGCGAAAGCAATAAGTCAACAATAGAGCAAGAATTAACAGCAATACATTGGGCAATTCAATATTTCAAACCATACATATACGGGAAAAAATTCCTAATCAGAACTGACCATCAGCCATTAACATACCTATTTTCTCTAAAAAACCCATCGTCAAAGCTTACTAGAATAAGGCTAGATTTAGAAGAGTTCGATTTTACTATAGAATACATCAGGGGACAAGAAAATTTCGCAGCAGATGCTCTCTCCAGAATTGAATTTGAAAATATAAAAAACATAGAAACTAATAAAATACTTAAAGTAGCAACAAGATCAGAAACAAAAAAATTAGTACATAAGGAAAACAAAATTAACAATAGCAGAATAGAAGCACCAAGAATATATGAAATAATAAATCCTAGCGAAGCCAAAAAATACGCGCAAATTAAATTCAAAAAATGCAAATGTTTTATTACCAAAAATAAAGAAAAATTACTCTCCTTCAACATAGGCGATTTGATCATTAGTGGAAGAATAGATCTAGATCGATTCCTTCCAAGGCTTGAAAAAGAAGCCGGTGCTCAAAAAATCTATAAACTGAAGATAGACATGTCAGAAAAACTATTAAGGTCACTTACACCTAATGAACTAAAACAAAAAGGAAAAGACACATTAAAACATTTAGAAATAGCAGTTCTACCCCAAGTAAAAGTTATAACAAATAAAGAAGAAATAAGAAATACATTAAATAAATATCATAATGACCCAATAGAGGGAGGTCACTGCGGGGTAAACAGAACACTAGGAAAAATAAAAAGAGATTTCTTTTGGAAAAATATGTCTCGGGATGTTGCAACATACATAAAAAATTGCGAAAAGTGCAAACTAGCCAAAGTAACCAGACACAACCACTCCCCATTGGTCATAACACCAACCCCTGCAACCACTTTTGACACAATAATAATAGATACAATTGGACCATTACCAAAAACAATGAACGGTAATGAATACGCAGTTACTATTATCTGCGATCTATCCAAATATCTCATATCAATACCAATACCAAACAAAAGTGCAAAAGCGGTTGCAAAGGCAATATTCGAAAAATTCATTTTAATTTACGGTTCAGTGAAAACAATTCTAACAGACATGGGAACAGAATATATGAATTCAATACTAATAGAACTTTGCAAAAATTTTAACATAACTAAAATTAATTCCACGGCGCACCATCATCAAACTCTTGGAACAGTAGAAAGAAGCCATAGAACTTTCAATGAATACATCAGGTCATATATATCCATAAAAAAAGACGATTGGGATGAATATCTAGCATACTTCACATATTGCTTTAACACCACTCCATCCACCGTACATGGTTATGCACCTTTTGAACTAGTCTTTGCAAAACATCCTAAAACTGTCCCATTCTCGTCTGAAACGGTAGAACCCATTTACAACATTGATGATTTCAATAAAGAAATAAAATTTAAATTACAAATAGCACAAAATAGAGCGAAACTGCTTATCGAAAAATTTAAAGCATCACAAAAAGAAACATATGATAAAAACACAAAAAAAGTATCGCTAACTGAAGGACAAGAAATACTTTTAAAAAATGATACAGGACATAAATTAGATAACAAATACACAGGCAAATATACAATACAGAGCATAGGTCCTAACAATAATATAGTAATAGCGGATGATAAAAACAAAAAGCAAACAGTACATTTAGATAGAATAAAAATAACATAAAAAGGATGTTAGAAAAATATAAATTTTTCTTTTTAAAAAAAGGAGGTGTAGTATACTTTTAGGGATAAGATTAGGGCACATACTTTTAGGGATAGATTATAAGTAATTAGAACTTAAGCATAATGTCTAGCTTTAAGTACCGTTAAGGACACTAGCCATAAGACCAATGTAAACGTTCTCCTATAAATACCGGGCTTGCGGCCCCAATAAATCACTTCAAGTCAAACCTTGCCTTCGCCTGTTTCATGATAATGTGATTTTGTTTATAACATGATGTAAGATAGGAAAATAAAAAAAAAAATTTTTACTTCATTTCAACTAAAAAAAAAAAATTAAAAAGTATAATTATATTAATAGTAAATAATTATATGTGCATTCTTTCACTTTGGTCTCTTAAAAGTAATTAACGTGGGTATTTTTTAAGTATTAATTTTGTTAATAATCAATACTTTTTCCTTTATTATTTAAGACTAATTGTAAGTTGAGACGATTTGGCATAGAATTGACCAACGACTGTAGAACAGATGCGTCAATATCAGCTAATTCGTGTTCTATAGCCAATTTAAGGAGTCGTACAGTCTCAAACTGTCTTCCATTTTTGAAAACGCGAGCCGACAGTATGCCCCAAAGATTCTCGATGGGATTAAGGTCCGGACTCAATGGGGGCCACTTCAATACAGGAATTTTTCTTTCTTCAAAAAAGTCTTTGGTGACCTGCGCCGTGTGGATTGAAGCATTGTCTTGCTGATAAGTCCAATTATCGCCATAAAGGTTTCCAGCGAAGTCTATTAAAACACCGTCTAGAAGCTCTACATACATATTCGCATTCATTCGAGTAGATATGAAGCACATAGGCATCTTTCCTATATAGCAGAACGCGGCCCATACCATCAAGGTGCCGCCGCCAAAACCTCGCTTGTAGCAAGATTGCCGTTCCTGGCGCGTATCTCTCCAATATTTTTTGCAATTGTCTGGGCCGTCTAAATTACATTTTTTTTCGTCTCTAAAGATGATGTTGTGCCATTCTTTATCCCAGAATCGATATCTATTGGCAAATTCTAAACGAGCCTTAATATGCGGCTCCAGATGCTTTGGTTTAGGGACCATTGAGGTATGTTTAACGAAACGATTTTCGTTTAGAATCTGAACGATTCTACTCCTCGTTATTTGAAGATCCAAGTGAGCCCTTATTTGACCGCTGCTCATCGAATCCTCGACTGCAAGACGTCGAATTTGGCGTTTGCATCGTTCGTCAATGTTGGTCTTGCGTCCGCTCCGTCGAGTAGCACCATATTTCGATGGGTTTTTCACGAACCTACTTATGCAGTTTCTATGTTAAGTCTGGTTGCTATCTTAGAGATCTTGGAGCCGCTTTCATGCATACCGAGGATAATTCCCTGCTCGTAATCGGACAAACTTGTACCACGAGGCATTTTAGCCTGACAACAATGTATATAATTACTAATTATGGTTTTTTATTAATAAATTTTTATAAATGATATAAGCAAATTTTTAAAAATAAGTCTTTAACAGCAATACTTTACGTACGAATGATCAGGTACAAGTGTTTTGCACATATAATTATTTACTACGCAGAGCCCGATGAACCAAATCATTTTGAAATAACGGTACCACGAAAGAGATTAGAATGACAAAATTTCATACGCATGACAAGCACAAAGAATACCATGATAATTCTGCATTCGTCAAACTTCCAAAAACTAACTTATAACAGTAAAACAAGACAAAAGTAATAATGCACATATAATTATTTGTATGCAGTATGTGATTGATGGAAGAAATGACTTGAGTATGAACAAAGCAATATTGTACAATGCTAATAACCTAAAAGAGTTTAAAGAGAAAATAGAATGTTATGACATAATGCGGGAAAAGTCGACTAATCAAAAAAGTGAGTCTAATCAAAAAAGATAGTGTAATGAAATACGCAAATATAGAAAGTGATAAAAAATGCTATAACTGTGGGCAAAAAGGATACATATCTGAGAAATGTGACAATAAAAGTAAAGGAAGAAAGTGTTTTGGTTGCAATAATTTTGGCCACATGGCAAAAGACTAACCAAACAAAAAGCCTGAAAATAGCGCAGATGTTCGTAATACTAATAAAAAATCAGCTGATCACGTGTTTATTTGTAAAGAAGTATCAATGAAAAGTGTTAATAGTTTTACATTAACTAAACTAAAATACTACAAATATATATAAATTAAATAAAACATTTATGAACTCAGATTTATGGTGGAAGGGACCATAGTGCACGACTGTACACTATACGTAGAGACAATGAATAGAGCATCAACCGGTTCATTTACTAAAAACTTGACAACTGTTTCAAAGGATATTAAAGATTCCCCTTTTGATGTTCTACTCGAAAGAATATCATCTCGAACCAGACTGATTTGTGTGTATGTATTTCACTTTCTCTATGAAATTAAATCAAGCGAGTGTAAATATTCTGAACCTCTAAAGTTTGATGAAATTACCAAAGCAAAGAAGTTTTGCCTACGACAGGCACAAAATCGATTCGATGACGATAGACAGCTACCCTTGAGGAATCAGCCTTTGCAGGGGCGATCAACTTTAAGCAAACTATCTCCCTTCGTTGACGAAGATGGAAATATACGTGTGGGTGGACGTTTGGAAAGGTCGCAACTGCCTGCAGACGCTAAGCATCCAGTAGTTTTGCCGAAACACCATCGCCTTGTGGAATTGCTGCTGAAACATGAGATTGACTTAGTATCTTCATCCAGAAGTTTCAGCCATGTTTGTAATAATTCGCCAGAAATATTGGATCATTAGCGCACGAACTATTTTAGACAACGCCATCACACGGCGCAGTTTATGGCCAATTTTCCGGCTGTTCAAGTGCGACAAGCCTTTCCATTTGAGCATACTGGATGCGACTATGCTGGGCTAAAGGTGCTAAAGGTTCACAAGGGACAAAACCAAAGGAAGGAAAAGGGCTACATTTGCCAGTTTATATGTATGGTTATTTCAGCTCTTCATCTGGAGCTGGCCACTGATCTCAGCACAGACATATTCTTGGCGTCATTAAAACGTTTTATGGATCGTCGTGGGAAATGCTCTCAAATGTATAGCGACAACGTTGCGACCGACGTTGTTGGCGCCAAACGCACACTGAATGAAATGGTACAGCTTCATGCCAGCACAATGACGTCGTTTCGGAAGCCCTGCATATAAAGGTATTAAATGTAATTTCATTCTTCCATATTCACGACACTGGGGTGGCAAGTGGGAGTCGGCAGTACGTTCGGTTAAGCTGCATTTGCGACTAGTAGGAACCACCATCCTCACCTTTGAGCAGAATCCGTCGTTAATTCGCGACCATTGTGCACAACATCGGATACTGAAATTGCCTACCTGTCATCGGTACGCCTCCATCGGTACGGCTCTTAGGACGTGTAACTCAGGTGTTCGCAGGAGATAATGGCGAAGATTACAGCCCTACCGGATTCAGAAACGGAGTTTCAGGGGGGGACGGGATGTTGAGGAACCAATTGTCATTTCATTTATATGCCAACATATATTCCTACTCTATGTCTCATGAGTCATCTTGCACATCTTACAATGATTTCGTTTTTGTATTTTATGTTTTTCTGGAATATGCTTGTGTCAGTCTGGAACTCTCTGTCTCTTATAAAACCTATATGACCTACTTAGATGCGTAAGAATTGACAATTTAGTAATAAGCAAGCAAACGAACGATCAAGACGTGTTCTAGGAGTGGCAGACACAGTTCAGTACAGTTAAAGTAAAAATAAAGTTAAGTTTATATGAGATATTAAACACAGTGGTTTATTCATCATCAATACATCATTAACGACAGTTAAAATGACATCATTAATGACAGTTAGAGTGAGATCATTAAAAGGTTGGCTGTTATCTTGAATAATACCCCGTGATGCCCCCTATTTCATTTTCAGCATATATTCTTGAACACTTTCACCTTTCTTTATTTTCCGTTCTGATAATTGCTTATGTTACTCAGCACTTTTTATTACTGTTTTAAACTCATTTAAATGTGATTCTTTCAATGTCGACCAATTTTTTCTGCGTTCACTCACAATAAACATTTTAGCAAGTCCTTTAATAGATCTTTTAGCAAAAGTATATTTTTGTAAACTACCCCGTTGCATTAAGTCAGTCATGTCCTCGAAATCCTCAATCCATACTTCAACATCGCCATGGAAAGGTCGTAAAGAGTGCTCAACGTCCCGAAAATTCAAAGCGAACCTCGGTGGTGGCATGTTGTCATCTTGGTTTTGATCATTCTCTGTCTCAAGGTCAGCTAGCAAATTTCCAGCTTGCAAATTGCGAAATAAATGGGAAGTTAGATTTGACTTTTGCGATAAACCCAAAACGTTGCAAATAATTACTAAATCGGTATTTGTTAAATTCTTTTCCACATAAGACACTTTACATTTATATAATTCGCTGTTGCAATCAAAATCAAACCCTTCAAACTTTCTTTGTATTTGGTGATTTGTACGATCCTTCTTCTTCGTATATAAACTTGTGAAACAATGTAATATTAGATTTCTTTTCAGTTTTTAGTGCGCCTTGCACATTCATAAACTCATTAAGGTTGCTCATAGTTCTTCTTTTTTCAGCACACACAGACATTATCGGGTATATGTATATCGTACGGGTATATGTATATGTACGTCGTTTGCCACATCACCACAGTTATCGTCATGATCAAACATTTTCTCGTCCTTCGTCGAAAATTTTTTCGTCATTTCTTTGCCGCTTTTTCGTCGGATACCGCCAATTTTTCATCGTTTCATGCTAATTCTTATTCGTTTTCGCGCTGTTTTTTCGTCGTTTGATTCCACTCTTGCGTCGTTTTGTGTATGTTTATCTCTTTCTCACTCACTGATATTACTTTCAATATCGAATCTTGTCTTCGTTTATTTAATGTAAAACTATTTATTTGATTATTTTAATTAAGTTTGATAGAAATAAGTTGTCTTTACTGCTTTGCGTCGTTTCGTCTTTTTTTTCTTTGCAACAGTATTTGTCGCTTAGTACGGCTCTCGCTCGTCTCTTCGGTTCGACTGCCACGTCTTTGGCTTAATTCGCCCCTCTCAGCAGAGTTGCCAGACCCAATCCCACATTAATTCACTCGCTAGCATGCCTCGTGATGCACAATCCGCAGGATTTTCCTTAGTGCTGACATGTCTCCAAGCGCTACGTGGTATGGTCTCTAGTATTTCTGCTGTGCGGTTGACAATAAATGTTTTCAGTTTACAGGGCTGATGCGAAAGCCATGACAAAATGATTGTAGAATCTGTCCATGCGCAAAGCTCTAATCATGGTAGCGATTTCTGCTTTAATGGTAAAACTCTTGTTTTAGCTGCAGTGAATACCACTCCGATGCTTCCATCTAGATGTCTCACACTGTTGTAAATGAGAGTAAGACCTTAACGAAGCATCTGAAAATCCATGCAGTTCGATGTCATCGGGTTGAATGTCTACAAATCGTGGTATCTACGGATTCCTTAACGTGGAAATGTCGTTTCTGAATGTTTGCCATAAGTGCGCTTGCTTCGATGGCAGTTCCGAGTCCCAATACAAATTAAGCAGCCATAATTCCTGAAGCAGGACTTAAAACTTGATCACCACTGGCGCCAAAAGTGGGTCACCGATTCGTGCCGTGTCACACAGTACATGTCGCTTAGTACAACTTATATGTTCCGATAATGAAACCTTTTATATTAGGACATCGTTTTCAGGACGTCAATTTCATTGCCCTCGTTGCTGGCAATTTCTGTACTATTCGAGACCCATTTGCTTACCTCCAATTGTGCTCGTGACATACGGAGTACCAGCAGTTAATATAGAACAGTTCCTGTTCGTTCATGACTCCTGTCAGTAAGTCATCGACGTAGAAATCATCCAAAAGTATCCTAGCAGCCGTTGGAAACTCGTGTTCGTGATGCCACTTGTTCCAGCACTGTAAATGCCAGAAAAGTTGCACATGCCGTGCCATAGGTGACTGTGGTCTATTCGCAATAGAGCTGTTAAAACATCGATGTTTGGCCACATCGATGTTTCGATGTTTTTCAGGAAAAAACATCGATGTATCGATACTACATCGAAGTAATATAAATCTTTGTTAAAAATAGCATTCTTTTTCCAAACTTAAAACTATGTTTGACCTGCCCAGTTGCAGATGGTACAAAACTCCAATGCTCATTAGTATGTGGAGTGGAATAAGGAAAATAGGACTTCTCCTCTTCGACTTCAGAAGTCTTCTTTATAGTTTGGTTTCATGAGTTAGAAGCTCTTCATGAGAACATGTTAATGTAAATACAGTGGTAGAAATTCCAATAATCTTAAACAAATAATATAAGAAATCTTAATATACATATACAAATCTAATTTCAACGATGACGTCTCCTCCAACAAACTATAAAGCAGAAATTTAATCTTTTTCAAACGTAATACATACAGGTTTTTTTTTTATTATTATAGATGTAGTCGTACAACGCTCAGTACGAACAAGTGGCCCATATGACACCAGGCCCGGGCCTGTTACGAATGACACTAAGTAAAGTTAATGTTACAACCTCTACCCACTCCGACCTAAGGGCATAGGCGTTAAATAAAAAAATAAAAAAAAAAAAAAAAAAAAAAAAAAAAAAAAAAAAAAAAAAAATAAAAATCTTGATGTTTAGGAGCTACTGAAATCTGTCTAAACATTTTGACTATGTCCGCAGTAAATACGAATCTGTGCATTTGGAAAGGCAGACAAACATTGAACAGGTTGCGTTGTATACATGGGTCAATATGAAGAGCATCGTTAAGAGATCGTCCATCCTGATCTTGAACTGAGCCGTCGAACACCACCCGCAGCTTGGCACCTATTACTGGATGGTGTGGTAAATAGAATGACATCTTAGACACGTTTGTGGCTTCGTCTGCAGCTATTTCATGCATGTGACGCAGCTGGATATAGTCTCTTATAAACTGAGTATATTTTAACTTCAGGCTGGCATCCTTCATTAGACGACGCTCTACTGCGAGAAAACGCGATCTAGCTCCTTGAAATGTATGGACTATTTGTCTTCCGTTCGAGTTGCGGGTGTGCGTGCACCAGAAGTGCGTCTCGACTCTTTCATCCTTTTCGTTTACAGTTGTGTGTGATGGAACTTCCTCTAGTTCCCAAAATCTTTACAGTAGTCCATCTATATTGACCGTAGTCAGCAATGACGTAAATGGTGTTGGCAATCTTGAAGTGTACACTGATGGGATTACCCATCCAAATATGCTGTTGACTGCAATAGGATGCCCTTGACCATCCCATAACTTCTCCGGTGAGAAACAACCAAATGTAATCATTGCCCAGCATAATGTCGATTGAAGCGTTAGTTCAGAAGTCAGGGTCAGCCATTTGGTATCCATTAAATACCGACAGTGATGAAGTATCAATACTTTCACGTGCCTATCGATGCAATGACTCGACACACGAGGCATCATCTGAAGAGAGTTGAAACCTCTGGTTATTCCCGCCTTGACGTCTGACATGCCCGATGTGGCAACTCGAAATGTGCACGTTTGCCAAAGTCTGAACGCACTGTTCCGAAATGAAAGATAAGTCTGGAGCACTATCCAGTAAAATACGGCACGTATGCAAGGCTCCTTGGGAATTTGTCAGTTCGTAGACTACATCTTCTTTGCCCATTTGGCTTACTGGGTCTGGTAACATTCATCATGGCTTCTGCCGATGCCGCTGGTGCTTCCTCTGCGCACTTGTGCTGTGTAGAATATCCCTCAGATGCAGCATAGAATGATGGTGGCGCTTGCAATGCTTGCAAGAAGACTTCGATTCACAAGCGGTTACTGTTAAAGCACCGATGATGGCAGTCAAGCTCAGTACTATGGCAAGCATGGTTTGTGCTTGCCTTTTTCTTTTTTCAACCCTCGGTTTGCTCACTACATGATCGACAACTTGACTGAGCTCAAGGCGATCGCATCGTGAGTCCAAAAACTTGAGCAACTCTTTAATGGTAGGATTTTCAATATCCTGGCTTTTGTCGATCCATTCACGTCGGGTATGAGCCAACAGTCACGGCCCGTTTGTCCAGAAGCGTCTAAAGCCCGAATAACATCAATGGCTCCGCACGTCAGAGCGCGTAGCGATGCTGAGTTTCGCCCAACAGCCTTTGGCATTGCTTATGAATGTATCCATAAGCAAATTCACCAAATAACGGGGCTTTTCGTAGCGATCACTCAACGATTTCCATGCAACCTCTTAATGCTGCATGAGTACCGCTGCTTCTCAAATGACTTTTGTATATTCGTTGGTGTTGCCTTTCCATGAATGGTACTCTCAAACAGGTCCTTGAAAGCATGCAATTCCTTGCAATTTCCACCAAAGGGCTCGATATGGATTTTGGGTCTCACAATCTCTTGTTGTCGGCGTTGCAACCGACTGTTAGCCTGACGGAGACGTAGATTGTTGTGGCGAGAGCAATCTCTCAACCAATAGTTGCTGTTGTTCCATTTTTCTGTTGTTTGTGCATCTGTTGAAGAACTTTCTGGACAAGCGAACCACTGTTGCCAGCCGCACTGCATTCTTCGAACTTGCCAGACGATGTCACAGCTCGTAAAGCTTTAAGGCGAGCATTGGCCGTTTCATGTTTATCCTCGTATACCTCGTAACCTTCCACATAACCCTCCGGTTGCTCTTATTTGGCCAATTCTTTACCAGACTTGATGAACTCTTCCCACGCATTGGACAAAGTTTCCAATTTGGTGTCAATTGTAAAGACGTCTGCATACTGTGCTGGATCCTCTGCATATCTATATATGCGGCTAATTGTTGTCTTCAAACTTCCTCTGGTCTTGATCAACGTTTTCATTTTCTCTATGACGAAATATCAAGAAATTTCCACTGCTTGTGTGGACCAAAATTTCAAGACGCTTGTTTCTCTCAAGATCTCGTCGTTTACATCAATAACAGATATCGATAGGCGTGTGGCGCCACCGTGTGAATCCGCGCTTTTACCAATAAGTACGCGATTGCCGATTCGATATATCGATACTATGTTTAATATCTCATAAGAACTTAACTTTATTTTTACTTTAACTGATCTGAACTGTGTCTGCGCCACTGCTAGTATACGTCTTGATCGTTCGTTTGCTTGCTTATTACTAAATTTTCAATTCTTACGCATCTAAGTAGGTCATATATGTTTTTTAAGAGATAGAGACAGAGAGTACCAGACTGGCACCAGCATATTCCGGAAAAACCTATAAAATACAAGAACAAATTCATTGTAAGATGTGCAAGATTATTCATTAGACTTGGAGTAGGAAATAAGTTGGAATATAAATGAAATGACAATTGGTTCCTCAACACTTATCATTTTCAAGAAATCTTTTTGTCGTGATTTCACTGTTGAACCTAGCTTCCGAAAGAATTCAGCTTGGGCAATTTACCTACTTCTTTCTATAAGAATAATTCTAATTTCTATGTACATCCCCACAAAGTGTTTTATCCTTTTTCGTTTATCCTGGGCGGGGATAAATTTTTAATTTTGCAATGCATGGGCAAATTCCATGTTTGTAACCGCTGTGATTTGCACTCAATAAAGGTGAAAGTTGGTGAATAGGGATTTCCGAAGAGAAAAGAAAATAACCCAATCTTCATTCGTTTAATTCAAAATATGAACTTATTTTATTTACAAAAGTGTGGAGTTTATACTGGAGGTAACAATTTTTCTTAGAAGATCTTTTTCAACGTATTTGGGCGTTGAAAATTTATTATTATTTTGGGCACGGCGTTTGCCACTCGACATCCTGCCTTTGTTATCTTTTGGGTTAGTTTTAGAATTAAAAGTGTTTTTTCCCACATCGTGTGTGGCTGATTGTAATTCTAGTCATATGCTAGGATAGTTGTTTGGTACAAAGGTATAGTTGTATTTTGTTTTCTTTAGTGCATCTGATTTGGTGAAGACAGGTCAGATGAACACTATGTTTATTCTTAAACATTCTGCGAGGGGCCGCCAAATGGGGCGATTGGGATTCTTATATTTTTATTACTTTGTCTTAAACAAATTATTATTATTATTATTATTATCATTCGTAAGATGACTAACATTACAGAAGCATGACCAGCTATGTGATGGAAGTTTAAACCTAGTAATTCAATATGATGTTCCTTTAGTGATTGTAATTGGCTTCCTATTCTTTCTAATTCTGCCGAATGGTTTACTATGTTTGCTTCTACTGAACTCCATGCTATATTTTCTATGTTACTAATATCGCCTACGTGCGAAGTTTTGACAGCTATATACGGCTCTGATTGGACGCTATGATGAGCTACTAAAATTTTATTTTCTGCCCTAGCTGTGCAGCCTGATCTGAGGCTTAAAATTCCTTGTTCTGGTATCTCTAGCACCTCCTGCTGTTCGTTACCGCATTGGACTCGGGCCTTAGTTTTAGGCGGTACCTTGAATAACCAACTACCGCTGCTATCTAATTCTACCCAGTAATATTTTGTCTCCACAATCGTTGTGTATACGCAACTAGATTTGTTATTCTGTTTAAAAGGTGTCAGCTCGCAGGCATTATCATTGGAACTACTCCATGGCCAACTTCCTTCACATGTTCTCCTGTTCGACTGCCAGCTACGACATTTTTGCATAGCTGGCTCAGACATTAGATGATACGAGTCTATTTGAAAGTTATATATTAAGTACTGGCTATCTATATGGACCATTACCATTTGATTATTGTTTAATCGTACAGGCACTGGAATAACTTTATAGAGAAAAGACGGATGCCTACCAAAAAGTGGTATTTTTGCATTTATGATTAGTTTTCTGTCAATAAAGATACCCTTGGCCGTCAACAGAGTATATATATCTTTTAACTCAGTCCCTGTCCTTTTACCTGGTAGTACTAAGACTTCGGACAACTTGTCCTTTATTTTCGTTATTTCCAACTTCATCTGGGTTGATTTGAAAATGTTAGGGTTCAACCTACCATGGTTAATGTCTAAGACATTTATAATTACTGTCTGGATTTTTCCACATTCATCCACCATTGAACTCAGTTGCCTTACAATCATGAAAAACTAGATGGATTCTCTATATACGTAATAGCTTTCTTTTAGTACTTCCGTCATACTTTTAATCCGGTTGTTCATGTTGCGAAAGCTATCATTTATTTCATCTATAGTTGTCTTAAGAATGTTTGCCGTGAAGTCTACTATCGATGTCTGCCTTTCTTGTAGGTGTTTCAGATTTTGCTGATTTGTCAGTAAATTTCTCATGTTTTCTTTCATCTGTACTCTGTCATCTTCATCCATTATGCCAAATAACATATGGTACAGTGAACCCATGAATTCAAACGGTGCTCGTTTGCTTCTCGGCTTATTTTGACTAATGAACAATCTATTATTATCTTCGATTTCCGTAATGCGTTTTATCGTGTTGTCTAACACGAAATGGCACTGGTCTTCGAAATTATATAACTTTTGACATAAATCCCTCATTTTAGGAATCAATCTGTCACCTTTAGTAAGCATTTCAAATTATGCCGACATAACATAGTATACAACCAGATCCCATGAGGACGCTACTACCTCCACCTCACCCATTGGATCTAAGTACAATGCGGCTGTTGCGTTTAGTTCTTTTACCGTAATTTTTGCTCGATTATCTTTAATGCTTGCTGCATTCGACAATTGACAAAGTAGCATCAACATTGCTAAGATCATTACGGTTCCTACTTTGGACAGATGATCGAATCTGGTAGATGTCTGATTTCTTGATTTCTCATAAGATTAATTCCTCCGTGTAGAGTTTCCTTATGAGCCTCTTTAATCAATAGCATTGATAGATGTGATTTATCCAAAATCACAGGATGCTTGGTATCAAAACATATGTTGGCATTGTGCAATCTTCCCCCCACGCGCAATATTCCATCGTCATCCAAAAATAGATTTAAGCTTAAAATTTTGCTTTTCATTGCTCATTGACGGTGACATATGATGACTACACTCTATCTCTTTTTTTAATGCCAATAAATCTTAATACATAATATACATATACATATATTAATTCTGGCCAGCTTATTCATACAGGAATACTTTTCAATTAGGTCCTGCATAACACTACTCTCTGTATTTAATAGTACGGAATTTATCATACTCTTGTCCTCATCTGCTTTTGGTTTAGGCCATTTTTAATTTGCCTTTGCCTCTTTTAACTTATTTGCCCCCCCTTGACGCTATATCTGCAGGATTACCTTCAGATTTTACATGGTTCCATGTTATTTTTTTGATTTTTAGGATATCCTCTATGCGACGCCTTACAAATTTTTCTTACTAGCACCGTTTTTTATCCAGCACAGTGTGATAGTAGAGTCACTGCAAGCATATATTTCAGCTGGAACAGCAATTTTTTAGCAATTGCGATAGTAAGTGTGCTGCACATAATTCCAATTTAGGAATAGTCTTCCTATTTTTGATTGGATTAACTTTGTTCTTGCTGGCCATGAGGGAAACTGCTTCACCTATTTTAGCATATACTACCGCTGCATATGCCTTTTCTGAAGCGTCAGCAAAACCATGAATCTGTAACAACATATTAGGCAATGTCTTTATCCATCGGGGTAATCTGACTTCTTCCAGAAACACCAAATTGTCCCTGAAGGCTTTCCATTCTGTTCTTTCGTTTTCGGACAACTCTTGATCCCAATTTTGCCCCGCTAGCCACAACTCCTGCATGAATAACTTACCTATTACTGTTACTGGTGCAAGCCAACCTAGTGGATCATAAATTTTGGCTAGTGTGGATAGCACCCCTCTTTTATTCACCATCCTGGTTTCGTCATAGTTTACCTTAAATTTAAATTCGTCTTTAAATGGCTCCCACTACAACCCCAAGGTTTTAATTGCTTCGTTCTCATCAATTTGTAATACTTTATTATCGCCTGTATCAACAACCTCTTTAACAATTTCGGATCTATTCGAAATCCATTTTCTCAAATTCATTCCTGCCTTTTCCAGCTCTCTGCTAACCTGCTGAACTTTGTGTTTTGATTCTTGTACGGTATCACCCCCTGTCATTAAATCATCCATGTAAAATTCATCTCGGATAGTTTCACTAATCACTTTATCCTGACATCTGTTTGCGATCTCTGTCAGTACCCTTGTAGCTAAGTAAGGTGCTGATGCAGTACCGTGAGTTACTGTTGTCAATTTATATTTTCTTAATTTCTTCTGTTGTGAAGTCCTCCACAAATTATGCAAATATTTTTGATCGTCTTGATCAATGTTTATCTGCAGATACATTTTTTCAATATCTGCAAATGCTACGTACTGCCATTTTCGCCATTTTAATATTATGTCGAAAATGTCTTTTTGGAGTCGCGGCCTGATCCACATATCATTGAGACTTCTGTTATTCGTGGTTTTCGCAGAAGCGTGAAATACAACTCTTAACTTAGTTGTCAAACTTTCTTCTTTTACTACTGCTTGATGTGGCAGGTAATAAGAACCTTCATCCTTAGTTTCTACCATATGGCCCAACTCCAAATATTCCTTAATGAATTTTTCGTACTCTCCCTTAAGTTTTGGATTTTTCTGAAATTTTTTCTCCAATTTCAGGAATTGCGCAGTTGCTTGCGCCTTCGAGTCACCTAACTCCCTTTCTTGCTTAAATGGGATCGTTACCACATATCTTCCCGATTTATCAATTATTGTTGTCTTGTTAAAATTTGCTTCACATTGATTAGCTTCTATATCATCTTTTTCGTCTGCCTCCAATTCCCAAAAACGTTCCATATCTCTCACGTCTATTATTGTAGCTACTATAGACTCATCTCCTTTTGACTTAGTACATCCCGATACGATCCAGCCAAATTGAGTGTTTTGTCCCAGCAAGCCGTTAATCTTGGCAACTCCACTTTTTAAGATATGGGTATATACACATATGGGTACATCTACCCCTATTATCATATCAACCCTACCAGGTTTATTAAATGTGGAGTCAGCTAGCACGTAAGTTTGCCATTTTGTCATATCCACGTTTGCTATTTTTAACGGAAGTGCTTTCATTAATTGCGGTAATACAATTGGTTCAACCTTAATAAGATCCTTTTCAGAATCACGTGTCTTCATTTCAATATTTACTCTATACTTCGACGTACTACTTTTTGGTGCAGATACGCGGCTTATTTCTGTTCGTTTCTTGATCTTAGGTAATTTTAACATTTGAGCGGCTTCTTCAGACAAAATAGTGCTCTGAGAGCCATTATCCAGTCCGGCTTTGGAAGGTGTGGAGTCTCTTCCCATTTCCCCTGGAGACAGAATCCCACCTACTAACACGATATCGGTTGTAGTTTCCGAACCGTCCGCGCAAACATCCGTTTACAGGAATATTGCCAATAAAGTAGTTACAAGAGGAGCTAGTGTTGGCTACTTCAGCTGCTGCTGCATCTGCTGTTGCTGCTACTGCTGTGCCTGGCACTTCTAGTTCCCTTGTTGTAGTTCCACCCAAAAAACAAATTTTTATTTCGCGGCTTGATCCCAATACTACTTCTGAGCAAATCATAGCCTACATCCAGGGCAATGTTCAAGCACCAAACACCGTCAAACCAATATATGCACAAGGCCCTGATGGAATACCAGGCTGCGTATTAATGGCCCAATGAGGCCCAATGTAAGCCAATACTTAAGTTGTTTAAACTGCCCGTTACATCTTCCGCCTTCCCGTCCATCTGGAAGGAATCATATATTATTCCTCTTCATAAAAAGGGGAATAAGTCCGAAGCCTCCAATTATAGGGGTATTTCTAAACTGTCTGCCGTACCCAAAGCATTTGAGAAAATAATAACGTCTCAATTGCAGCATTTTTGTAGCTGAATCATTTCGTCATCCCAACATGCTTTTAAGAAACGTAGATCGACAACTACTAACCTATTAGAATTTACATCTCACTCAATCAAAGGGTTTAAGACTGCCGTGCAAACTGATGTCATTTATACTGACTTCAGCATGGCCCTTGACTCTGTTAACCACACTCTGCTTTTATATAAGTTAAATGCACTTGGCATCCCCAGCCTTTTGCTTGATTGGATTCTTGAATACCTTTCTAAGCGTACACAAAAGGTCCTCTTTAAGTCTTCATTTTCTAAGACCATCCAAGTGACTTCTGGAGTACCTCAGGGTAGTCATTTGGGTCCATTGTTATTCACTCTTTTTATCAATGATCTTCCATTGGCAGTGTCACATTCTCGGGTGCTTATGTACGCGGATGATGTTAAGCTTTACCTCAGTTTTAAAGACATATCGTCTTCTTGCCTACTTCAATCGGATCTTAATGATCTTGAGAGTTTGTGTGAAACCAACCTATTAAACCTTAAAGGCTCTAAATGTAAAGTTATGTCTTTTTATAGATGCACTCCATACTTATCAACTTATTATCTTAACGACACTGCCTTAGAGAGGTTAGATATTATCAATGACTTAGGTGTTCTTATGGACCATAAATTAACCTTTAATCCTCATATTTCTGCTACAGTTAGTAAAGCTATGAATGTTCTTGGGTTTGTAAAACGATGGTCAAAAGAGTTTGACGATCCATTCACAACCAAACTTCTGTATACTTGATAAATTCGTCCTATCTTGGAGTACGGATCTTGCATATGGTCACCTCAATATGAGAAGCACCAAAGTAAAATTAAATCTGTTCAAAAGCAATTTCTGCTATTTGCTCTTCGCGGTCTAAATTGGGATCGCAATGTCAATTTGCCATCATACTCCAGTAGGCTTCTTTTAATCAATCTTCCTTCATTAATTAATCGTAGAGTAATACTTGGTGCTATCTTTATTCATAAACTTTTAATAGGTGAAATAGACTCTCCTGAGCTATTGAACCAGTTAAACCTATCTGTACCTCGTAGACCTACTATAAACTTTATTCCTCTATCTTTAAAACATTGTAGTTCTAACTATTCTTTGCATGAACCTTTTCGAGTCCTATGTTCTGATTACAATCTTTTGTATCCCGTAATCAGATCAGAAGCCTCTCCTTCTCTTGTAAAAACCTCTATTTTAGCTCATTTATCTCGTAATTAGCTGTAGTTAATCATATTTTTAATTGTTTGTCCGTTATATTTGTATTTGTCCACGCGATCGTGCCGTCCGATATACGGCTGCGCCCCACGGTCGGTCGGGCGGGAGGTGGGCAGCGCTCTGATTGGGCTCGCGCGAAACAGGCTATGTCCTGGTGTCGTATGGGCCACTTGAACGTATTTCGCATTGTACGCGTCAACGTCCAGACAATAGAATATTACGTCAATTTCATCTGACAAATTTGCTTTAATTTTAATTAAGTGTATTGACTCATTAACTATGTGAATCACTCCTTTAACACTTTTTGCGGATTCATTGCTGATCATTGGTAAATCAACGATCCGACTTAATTGTTCGGAAAACACCCTCTGATTATTTTCATACCGCTTGGCTAACAATTCCCAAGCGGCACTATAATTGTCAGCTGAACCTGACAATAGATGGGCTACCATGCTCATGGCTTCTACAAACAAGTCCCATTCTCTTGGTTCTCCAGAAAATGTGGGTACCTGAATTTTTGGCATCACTGGTAGTTCGCCTCACACGGTTACATTCTCAGTCTTACTTTCCTTATTGTTTAGTTTCATTTCTAATGCTGATACTGAATTCCGGACATCGAATTCTAAATCATCCATAGCATTTTTAAATTTAGCATCTTTTGTCAAACCCTGGCACGCCTGTACTTTCGCCCATAAATAATTGATCTTGTTAATACATATTATGCATGTCTCAATGCCTGTTGAATTATCTATAGTACGTAAATCTTTGGTTACCCTATCCAAATATTCCTGGAGCTGACGGGCTCTACTCAAAAATATCTCCTGCTTATCATTAGCGTTTTCATTACTGGAGGTCGCATTCCCGCGCAGCTCTCCTTTGCTATCATCTAACTTTTCAAACACTGCTCTCCGACTCAATAGTGCCCTGCCTACTTGACTCTCCTTTGGCTATTTGTCTGGCTGCTATATCTAAACCCTCCTCATACTTTCCATCTGTGAAATAGTAGTGTTCGGTTACACCACTTTGTATCATTTGGCTATGGTAACTAATCCATTGCTTCTGAATCTCAGTTACTTCATTAAAAATCTTGCTAGTTAACTTACTAACTCTTCTAACTTCTTTAATCTTTTGTGCAACTCGTGTTGCTTCCCTAACAATTTTTCAATATTGGTAGGGAACATTTTTTGTTTTATGCGTATATTAGGATATCGATATAAGTACATAATAATAAAAATAGATAGATATACTTGTAACTATCTTAATTTATATCTTATCTGATGACCCTGTCGTTGACACCGTTCGCCAATGTTGTCCGCCAAGTAGAGTTTGCCACGTAGGTTTTGCCGATAGTCTGCTGCTGCTTGTCTGCCAATGGCTTGGGTTTGCCGATAGTTTGCTGGTGGTTCGCCGTTTCTTTACATTCCAGTCCTCCAGTCGCCTCTCCTTTGCAACTATCTTGGTGCTCTGCTGCTGTCTCTAGATGCCGACTTGCAACTATATAAATAGCGTATATATACACTACATAATTAATAAATTTTTTTTTACTTTCGATATTAGGGCTTCGAATACGCCACACACAAATTCTGTAATTATATTTTTTTTTTACCTCCGCCGAAATTATTTCAGTTGCTCGGCTAGCCAAACTGCCTTTATATAACTCGGTCGCACGCACTTTTTATTTATTAAGCAATATTTTGCTTTATTATATTATACTCTGTCTCTTACTACTGGTGGGGGAAAACAAGAGTTAATTTATTTTTGCTAACTTCAGCTGATCTTAGCATTCACACTTGCATAAGAATTCAGACTTTAAGGAGCTGATTCACACTCTGAGTCTCTTACCACTGGTGGGGGAAAACTGCAGAGTTCTTTTTTTGAGGGACCAAAATGAATAGGGATTTCCGAAGAGAAAAGAAAATAACCCAATCTTCATTCGTTGAATTCAAAATATGAACTGATTTAATTTACAAAAGTGTAGAGTTTATATAAGATTACCTTAGGCTCTAGGAGGTAACAATTTTTCTTAGAAGATATTATTCTACGTATTTGGGGGTTGAAAATTTATTATTATTTTGGGCACGGCGTCGGCCACTTGACATCCTGCCCTTGTGATCTTTTGGGTTAGTTTTAGAATTACAAGTGTTTTTTCCAACAGCGTGTGTGGCTGATTGTAATTCTAGTCATATGCTAGGTTAGTTGTTTGGTACAAAGGTACAGTTGTATTATGTTTTCTTTAGTGCATCTGATTTGGTGAAGCCAGGTCAGATGAACACTATGTTTATTCTTAAACAGGGGGAATCCAAAAAGTATTAAACTTAAAGTAAAACCAATGTGAATTGGGTTTAGATATCCCTATTTCCGCAGGCAACTAGGAAACCATCATGAAAATAAAAATCAAATATTTCTAAGACGGATATATACAGTCAAGTAGTATTTTGAATACATTATTGTGCAATTGCATATTGTCACTCGTCGAAGTCGGTCGTGTTTTTTTTTTTTGCTCTCTCGCTTAATTACTATCGTTTTTTCGTGCAGTTAATTTATAATATTCAATTTAAATTCATCGCCTTTACCAATTTTTAATAAACGCTGTATTCATCTCGAAGTTTAATTAAATTTATTAACATTTACTTATATCAATATCAAAACTTTACCAAACGCAAATAAAATTTTGTTGTTGCGCTGCTTAGTTTCTGATTTCGTTCTATTTTTTGCTCCCATTTCATGCTCTTAATTTACAGTTCATAGTTTGTTGTTGTTTGTGTGGTGTTGATGCTCTCTCTTCTTCTGCTTTCTCTTTTGATCGCGCTCGCGGCAGTTAACATAGCGCTTGTGACAAGTTTTTGTTGTTGTGTGTTGTAATACAAAAAAAAATATTCTCTGTTTTTTCTTGTTTTCTTTGGTTCCTTTAGATTTTGCTTTGGTTTGTATACGCCTCTCTTAAAAAATATATATATTTTTTCCTTTTTATTTACATATTGATTTTAATTTGCTTGTGATAAATCAATTATTTAATAATGTCTGTCTGTTGCAAATATAATTGCAATAATCCCAGCAAGATCAGTAAAGACTTTCCTTACAGTTGGCTGTGTGTCAATGTGATGCACTTTAAATGTACTGGTTATACAGTCAAGGTGCGGGATAGTATTGCACAAGGTGGCGATCATAAATGGGGCTGTGGCGCCTTAATTTTGGCGATGGAGGTTCAATTCAGAAGTTCTAAACATTTGATTTAATCTCCGACCCAAAAGAGAGCCAGCTTTCAGAGCGCGTCCCTCAGTCCGTCGGCACTTCGTTCTCTTTGGTTCACATTGGTTTTACTTTAAGTTTAATACTTTTTGGATTCCCCCTGTTTAAGAATAAACATAGTGTTCATCTGACCTGGCTTCACCAAATCAGATGCACTAAAGAAAACATAATACAACTGTACCTTTGTACCAAACAACTAACCTAGCATATGACTAGAATTACAATCAGCCACACACGCTGTTGGAAAAAACACTTGTAATTCTAAAACTAACCCAAAAGATCACAAGGGCAGGATGTCAAGTGGCCGACGCCGTGCCCAAAATAATAATAAATTTTCAACCCCCAAATACGTAGAATAATATCTTCTAAGAAAAATTGTTACCTCCTAGAGCCTAAGATAATCCTATATAAACTCTACACTTTTGTAAATTAAATCAGTTCATATTTTGAATTCAACGAATGAAGATTGGGTTATTTTCTTTTCTCTTCGGAAATCCCTATTCATTTTGGTCCCTCAAAAAAAGAACTCTGCAGTTTTCCCCCACCAGTGGTAAGAGACTCAGAGTGTGAATCAGCTCCTTAAAGTCTGAATTCTTATGCAAGTGTGAATGCTAAGATCAGCTGAAGTTAGCAAAAATAAATTAACTCTTGTTTTCCCCCACCAGTAGTAAGAGACAGAGTATAATATAATAAAGCAAAATATTGCTTAATAAATAAAAAGTGCGTGCGACCGAGTTATATAAAGGCAGTTTGGCTAGCCGAGCAACTGAAATAATTTCGGCGGAGGTAAAAAAAAATATAATTACAGAATTTGTGTGTGGCGTATTCGAAGCCCTAATATCGAAAGTAAAAAAAAATTTATTAATTATGTAGTGTATATATACGCTATTTATATAGTTGCAAGTCGGCATCTAGAGACAGCAGCAGAGCAACAAGATAGTTGCAAAGGAGAGGCGACTGGAGGCGAGGCGAATGTAAAGAAACGGCGAACCACCAGCAAACTATCGGCAAACCCAAGCCATTGGCAGACAAGCAGCAGCAGACTATCGGCAAAACCTACGTGGCAAACTCTACTTGGCGGACAACATTGGCGAACGGTGTCAACGACAGGGTCATCAGATAAGATATAAATTAAGATAGTTATAAGTATATCTATCTATTTTTATTATTATGTACTTATATCGATATCCTAATATACGCATAAAACAAAAATGTTCCCTACCAATATTGAAAAATTGTTAGGGAAGCAACACGAGTTGCACAAAAGATTAAAGAAGTTAGAAGAGTTAGTAAGTTAACTAGCAAGATTTTTAATGAAGTAACTGAGATTCAGAAGCAATGGATTAGTTACCATAGCCAAATGATACAAAGTGGTGTAACCGAACACTACTATTTCACAGATGGAAAGTATGAGGAGGGTTTAGATATAGCAGCCAGATTAATAGCCAAAGGAGAGTCAAGTAGGCAGGGCACTATTGAGTCGGAGAGCAGTGAAGCAGATGCAACGATGTTTGAAAAGTTAGATGATAGCAAAGGAGAGCTGCGCGGGAATGCGACCTCCAGTAATGAAAACGCTAATGATAAGCAGGAGATATTTTTGAGTAGAGCCCGTCAGCTCCAGGAGTATTTGGATAGGGTAACCAAAGATTTACGTACTATAGATAATTCAACAGGCATTGAGACATGCATAATATGTATTAACAAGATCAATTATTTATGGGCGAAAGTACAGGCGTGCCAGGGTTTGACAAAAGATGCTAAATTTAAAAATGCTATGGATGATTTAGAATTCGATGTCCGGAATTCAGTATCAGCATTAGAAATGAAACTTAACAATAAGGAAAGTAAGACTGAGAATGTAACCGTGTGAGGCGAACTACCAGTGATGCCAAAAATTCAGGTACCTACATTTTCTGGAGAACCAAGAGAATGGGACTTGTTTGTAGAAGCCATGAGCATGGTAGCCCATCTATTGTCAGGTTCAGCTGACAATTATAGTGCCGCTTGGGAATTGTTAGCCAAGCGGTATGAAAATAATCAGAGGGTGTTTTCCGAACAATTAAGTCGGATCGTTGATTTACCAATGATCAGCAATGAATCCGCAAAAAGTGTTAAAGGAGTGATTCACATAGTTAATGAGTCAATACACTTAATTAAAATTAAAGCAAATTTGTCAGATGAAATTGACGTAATATTCTATTGTCTGGACGTTGACGCGTACAACGCGAAGTACGTTCAAGTGGCCCATACGACACCAGGACATAGCCTGTTTCGCGCGAGCCCAAGCAGAGCGCTGCCCACCTCCCGCCCGACCGACCGTGGGGCGCAGCCGTATATCGGACGGCACGATCGCGTGGACAAATACAAATATAACGGACAAACAATTAAAAATATGATTAACTACAGCTAATTACGAGCTAAATGAGCTAAAATAGAGGTTTTTACAAGAGAAGGAGAGGCTTCTGATCTGATTACGGGATACAGAAGATTGTAATCAGAACATAGGACTCGAAAAGGTTCATGCAAAGAATAGTTAGAACTACAATGTTTTAAGGATAGAGGAATAAAGTTTATAGTAGGTCTACGAGGTACAGATAGGTTTAACTGGTTCAATAGCTCAGGAGAGTCTATTTCACCTATTAAAAGTTTATGAATAAAGATAGCACCAAGTATTACTCTACGATTAATTAATGAAGGAAGATTGATTAAAAGAAGCCTACTGGAGTATGATGGCAAATTGACATTGCGATCCCAATTTAGACCGCGAAGAGCAAATAGCAGAAATTGCTTTTGAACAGATTTAATTTTACTTTGGTGCTTCTCATATTGAGGTGACCATATGCAAGATCCGTACTCCAAGATAGGACGAATTTATCAAGTATACAGAAGTTTGGTTGTGAATGGATCGTCAAACTCTTTTGACCATCGTTTCACAAACCCAAGAACATTCATAGCTTTACTAACTGTAGCAGAAATATGAGGATTAAAGGTTAATTTATGGTCCATAAGAACACCTAAGTCATTGATAATATCTAACCTCTCTAAGGCAGTGTCGTTAAGATAATAAGTTGATAAGTATGGAGTGCATCTATAAAAAGACATAACTTTACATTTAGAGCCTTTAAGGTTTAATAGGTTGGTTTCACACAAACTCTCAAGATCATTAAGATCCGATTGAAGTAGGCAAGAAGACGATATGTTTTTAAAACTGAGGTAAAGCTTAACATCATCCGCGTACATAAGCACCCGAGAATGTGACACTGCCAATGGAAGATCATTGATAAAAAGAGTGAATAACAATGGACCCAAATGACTACCCTGAGGTACTCCAGAAGTCACTTGGATGGTCTTAGAAAATGAAGACTTAAAGAGGACCTTTTGTGTACGCTTAGAAAGGTATTCAAGAATCCAATCAAGCAAAAGGCTGGGGATGCCAAGTGCATTTAACTTATATAAAAGCAGAGTGTGGTTAACAGAGTCAAGGGCCATGCTGAAGTCAGTATAAATGACATCAGTTTGCACGGCAGTCTTAAACCCTTTGATTGAGTGAGATGTAAATTCTAATAGGTTAGTAGTTGTCGATCTACGTTTCTTAAAAGCATGTTGGGATGACGAAATGATTCAGCTACAAAAATGCTGCAATTGAGACGTTATTATTTTCTCAAATGCTTTGGGTACGGCAGACAGTTTAGAAATACCCCTATAATTGGAGGCTTCGGACTTATTCCCCTTTTTATGAAGAGGAATAATATATGATTCCTTCCAGATGGACGGGAAGGCGGAAGATGTAACGGGCAGTTTAAACAACTTAAGTATTGGCTTACATTGGGCCTCATTGGGCCATTAATACGCAGCCTGGTATTCCATCAGGGCCTTGTGCATATATTGGTTTGACGGTGTTTGGTGCTTGAACTTTGCCCTGGATGTAGGCTATGATTTGCTCAGAAGTAGTATTGGGATCAAGCCGCGAAATAAAAATTTGTTTTTTGGGTGGAACTACAACAAGGGAACTAGAAGTGCCAGGCACAGCAGTAGCAGCAACAGCAGATGCAGCAGCAGCTGAAGTAGCCAACACTAGCTCCTCTTGTAACTACTTTATTGGCAATATTCCTGTAAACGGATGTTTGCGCGGACGGTTCGGAAACTACAACCGATATCGTGTTAGTAGGTGGGATTCTGTCTCCAGGGGAAATGGGAAGAGACTCCACACCTTCCAAAGCCGGACTGGATAATGGCTCTCAGAGCACTATTTTGTCTGAAGAAGCCGCTCAAATGTTAAAATTACCTAAGATCAAGAAACAAACAGAAATAAGCCGCGTATCTGCACCAAAAAGTAGTACGTCGAAGTATAGAGTAAATATTGAAATGAAGACACGTGATTCTGAAAAGGATCTTATTAAGGTTGAACCAATTGTATTACCGCAATTAATGAAAGCACTTCCGTTAAAAATAGCAAACGTGGATATGACAAAATGGCAAACTTACGTGCTAGCTGACTCCACATTTAATAAACCTGGTAGGGTTGATATGATAATAGGGGTAGATGTACCCATATGTGTATATACCCATATCTTAAAAAGTGGAGTTGCCAAGATTAACGGCTTGCTGGGACAAAACACTCAATTTGGCTGGATCGTATCGGGATGTACTAAGTCAAAAGGAGATGAGTCTATAGTAGCTACAATAATAGACGTGAGAGATATGGAACGTTTTTGGGAATTGGAGGCAGACGAAAAAGATGATATAGAAGCTAATCAATGTGAAGCAAATTTTAACAAGACAACAATAATTGATAAATCGGGAAGATATGTGGTAACGATCCCATTTAAGCAAGAAGGGAGTTAGGTGACTCGAAGGCGCAAGCAACTGCGCAATTCCTGAAATTGGAGAAAAAATTTCAGAAAAATCCAAAACTTAAGGGAGAGTACGAAAAATTCATTAAGGAATATTTGGAGTTGGGCCATATGGTAGAAACTAAGGATGAAGGTTCTTATTACCTGCCACATCAAGCAGTAGTAAAAGAAGAAAGTTTGACAACTAAGTTAAGAGTTGTATTTCACGCTTCTGCGAAAACCACGAATAACAGAAGTCTCAATGATATGTGGATCGGGCCGCGACTCCAAAAAGACATTTTCGACATAATATTAAAATGGCGAAAATGGCAGTACGTAGCATTTGCAGATATTGAAAAAATGTATCTGCAGATAAACATTGATCAAGACGATCAAAAATATTTGCATAATTTGTGGAGGACTTCACAACAGAAGAAATTAAGAAAATATAAATTGACGACAGTAACTCACGGTACTGCATCAGCACCTTACTTAGCTACAAGGGTACTGACAGAGATCGCAAACAGATGTCAGGATAAAGTGATTAGTGAAACTATCCGAGATGAATTTTACATGGATGATTTAATGACAGGGTGTGATACCGTACAAGAATTAAAACACAAAGTTCAGCAGGTTAGCAGAGAGCTGGAAAAGGCAGGAATGAATTTGAGAAAATGGATTTCGAATAGATCCGAAATTGTTAAAGAGGTTGTTGATACAGGCGATAATAAAGTATTACAAATTGATGAGAACGAAGCAATTAAAACCTTGGGGTTGTAGTGGGAGCCATTTAAAGACGAATTTAAATTTAAGGTAAACTATGACGAAACCAGGAAGGTGAATAAAAGAGGGGTGCTATCCACACTAGCCAAAATTTATGATCCACTAGGTTGGCTTGCACCAGTAACAGTAATAGGTAAGTTATTCATGCAGGAGTTGTGGCTAGCGGGGCAAAATTGGGATCAAGAGTTGTCCGAAAACGAAAGAACAGAATGGAAAGCCTTCAGGGACAATTTGGTGTTTCTGGAAGAAGTCAGATTACCCCGATGGATAAAGACATTGCCTAATATGTTGTTGCAGATTCATGGTTTTGCTGACGCTTCAGAAAAGGCATATGCAGCGGTAGTATATGCTAAAATAGGTGAAGCAGTTTCCCTCATGGCCAGCAAGAACAAAGTTAATCCAATCAAAAATAGGAAGACTATTCCTAAATTGGAATTATGTGCAGCACACTTACTATCGCAATTGCTAAAAAATTGCTGTTCCAGCTGAAATATATGCTTGCAGTGACTCTACTATCACACTGTGCTGGATAAAAAACGGTGCTAGTAAGAAAAATTTGTAAGGCGTCGCATAGAGGATATCCTAAAAATCAAAAAAATAACATGGAACCATGTAAAATCTGAAGGTAATCCTGCAGATATAGCGTCAAGGGGGGGGCAAATAAGTTAAAAGAGGCAAAGGCAAATTAAAAATGGCCTAAACTAAAAGCAGATGAGGACAAGAGTATGATAAATTCCGTACTATTAAATACAGAGAGTAGTGTTATGCAGGACCTAATTGAAAAGTATTCCTGTATGAATAAGCTGGCCAGAATTAATATATGTATATGTATATTATGTATTAAGATTTATTGGCATTAAAAAAAGAGGTAGAGTGTAGTCATCATATGTCACCGTCAATGAGCAATGAAAAGCAAAATTTTAAGCTTAAATCTATTTTTGGATGACGATGGAATATTGCGCGTGGGGGGAAGATTGCACAATGCCAACATATGTTTTGATACCAAGCATCCTGTGATTTTGGATAAATCACATCTAACAATGCTATTGATTAAAGAGGCTCATAAGGAAACTCTACACGGAGGAATTAATCTTATGATCCTACTGTCCAAAGTAGGAACCGTAATGATCTTAGCAATGTTGATGCTACTTTGTCAATTGTCGAATGCAGCAAGCATTAAAGATAATCGAGCAAAAATTACGGTAAAAGAACTAAACGCAACAGCCGCATTGTACTTAGATCCAATGGGTGAGGTGGAGGTAGTAGCGTCCTCATGGGATCTGGTTGTATACTATGTTATGTCGGCATAATTTGAAATGCTTACTAAAGGTGACAGATTGATTCCTAAAATGAGGGATTTATGTCAAAAGTTATATAATTTCGAAGACCAGTGCCATTTCGTGTTAGACAACACGATAAAACGCATTACGGAAATCGAAGATAATAATAGATTGTTCATTAGTCAAAATAAGCCGAGAAGCAAACGAGCACCGTTTGAATTCATGGGTTCACTGTACCATATGTTATTTGGCATAATGGATGAAGATGACAGAGTACAGATGAAAGAAAACATGAGAAATTTACTGACAAATCAGCAAAATCTGAAACACCTACAAGAAAGGCAGACATCGATAGTAGACTTCACGGCAAACATTCTTAAGACAACTATAGATGAAATAAATGATAGCTTTCGCAACATGAACAACCGGATTAAAAGTATGACGGAAGTACTAAAAAGAAAGCTATTACGTATATAGAGAATCCATCTAGTTTTTCATGATTGTAAGGCAACTGAGTTCAATGGTGGATGAATGTGGAAAAATCCAGACAGTAATTATATATGTCTTAGACATTAACCATGGTAGGTTGAACCCTAACATTTTCAAATCAACCCAGATGAAGTTGGAAATAACGAAAATAAAGGACAAGTTGTCCGAAGTCTTAGTACTACCAGGTAAAAGAACAGGGACTGAGTTAAATGATATATATACTCTGTTGACGGCCAAGGGTATCTTTATTGACAGAAAACTAATCATAAATGCAAAAATACCACTTTTTGGTAGGCATCCGTCTTTTCTCTACAAAGTTATTCCAGTGCCTGTACGATTAAACAATAATCAAATGGTAATGGTCCATATAGATAGCCAGTACTTAATATATAACTTTCAAATAGACTCGTATCATCTAATGTCTGAGCCAGCTATGCAAAAATGTCGTAGCTTGCAGTCGAACAGGAGAACATGTGAAGGAAGTTGGCCATGGAGTAGTTCCAATGATAATGCCTGCGAGCTGACACCTTTTAAACAGAATAACAAATCTAGTTGCGTATACACAACGATTGTGGAGACAAAATATTACTGGGTAGAATTAGATAGCAGCGGTAGTTGGTTATTCAAGGTACCGCCTAAAACTAAGGCCAGAGTCCAATGCGGTAACAAACAGCAGGAGGTGCTAGATATACCAGAACAAGGAATTTTAAGCCTCAGATCAGGCTGCACAGCTAGGGCAGAAAATAAAATTTTAGTAGCTCATCATAGCGTCCAATCAGAGCCGTATATAGCTGTCAAAACTTCGCACGTAGGCGATATTAGTAACATAGAAAATATAGCATGGAGTTCAGTAGAAGCAAACATAGTAAACCATTCGGCAGAATTAGAAAGAATAGGAAGCCAATTACAATCACTAAAGGAACATCATATTGAATTACTAGGTTTAAACTTCCATCACATAGCTGGTCATGCTTCTGTAATGTTAGTCATCTTACGAATGATAATAATAATAATAATAATAATTTGTTTAAGACTAAGTAATAAAAATATAAGAATCCCAATCGCCCCATTTGGCGGCCCCTCGCAGAATGTTTAAGAATAAACATAGTGTTCATCTGACCTGTCTTCACCAAATCAGATGCACTAAAGAAAACAAAATACAACTATACCTTTGTACCAAACAACTATCCTAGCATATGACTAGAATTACAATCAGCCACACACGATGTGGGAAAAAACACTTTTAATTCTAAAACTAACCCAAAAGATAACAAAGGCAGGATGTCGAGTGGCAAACGCCGTGCCCAAAATAATAATAAATTTTCAACGCCCAAATACGTTGAAAAAGATCTTCTAAGAAAAATTGTTACCTCCTGTATAAACTCCACACTTTTGTAAATAAAATAAGTTCATATTTTGAATTAAACGAATGAAGATTGGGTTATTTTCTTTTCTCTTCGGAAATCCCTATTCACCAACTTTCACCTTTATTGAGTGCAAATCACAGCGGTTACAAACATGGAATTTGCCCATGCATTGCAAAATTAAAAATTTATCCCCGCCCAGGATAAACGAAAAAGGATAAAACACTTTGTGGGGATGTACATAGAAATTAGAATTATTCTTATAGAAAGAAGTAGGTAAATTGCCCAAGCTGAATTCTTTCGGAAGCTAGGTTCAACAGTGAAATCACGACAAAAAGATTTCTTGAAAATGATAAGTGTTGAGGAACCAATTGTCATTTCATTTATATTCCAACTTATTTCCTACTCCAAGTCTAATGAATAATCTTGCACATCTTACAATGAATTTGTTCTTGTATTTTATAGGTTTTTCCGGAATATGCTGGTGCCAGTCTGGTACTCTCTGTCTCTGTCTCTTAAAAAACATATATGACCTACTTAGATGCGTAAGAATTGAAAATTTAGTAATAAGCAAGCAAACGAACGATCAAGACGTATACTAGCAGTGGCGCAGACACAGTTCAGATCAGTTAAAGTAAAAATAAAGTTAAGTTCTTATGAGATATTAAACATAGTATCGATATATCGAATAGGCAATCGCGTGCTTATTGGTAAAAGCGCGGATTCACACGGTGGCGCCACACGCCTATCGATATCTGTTATTGATGTAAACGACGAGATCTTGAGAGAAACAAGCGTCTTGAAATTTTGGTCCACACAAGCAGTGGAAATTTCTTGATATTTCGTCATAGAGAAAATGAAAACGTTGATCAAGGCCAGAGGAAGTTTGAAGACAACAATTAGCCGCATATATAGATATGCAGAGGATCCAGCACAGTATGCAGACGTCTTTACAATTGACACCAAATTGGAAACTTTGTCCAATGCGTGGGAAGAGTTCATCAAGTCTGGTAAAGAATTGGCCAAATAAGAGCAACCGGAGGGTTATGTGGAAGGTTACGAGGTATACGAGGATAAACATAAAACGGCCAATGCTCGCCTTAAATCTTTACGAGCTGTGACATCGTCTGGCAAGTTCGAAGAATGCAGTGCGGCTGGCAACAGTGGTTCGCTTGTCCAGAAAGTTCTTCAACAGATGCACAAACAACAGCGACAAATGCATCAACAACTGCAGATGCAACATCAAATGGAACAACAGCAACTATTGGTTGAGAGATTGCTCTCGCCACAACAATCTACGTCTCCGTTAACTCCGTTAACTCCGTTGACTCTGTTAATCACACTCTGCTTTTATATAAGTTAAATGCACTTGGTATCCCCAGCCTTTTGCTAGATTGGATTCTTCAATATCTTTCTAAGCGTACACAAAAGGTCCTCTTCTCTTCTTCCTTTTCATTTTCTAAGACCATCCAAGTGACTTCTGGAGTACCTCAGGGTAGTCATTTAGGTCAATTGTTGCTATTCACTGTTTTTATGAATGATATTCCATTGGTAGTGTCTCATTCTCGGGTGCTTATGTACGATGTTATGATGTTAAGCTTTACCTCAGTTTTAAAGACATATCGTCTTTTTGTCTATTTTAAAATGTAAAATAATGTCTTTTTATAGATGCACTCCATACTTAGCAACTTATTATCTTAACGACACTGCCTTAGAGCGGTTAGATATTGTCAATGACTTAGGTGTTCTTATGGACCATAAATTAACCTGTAATCCTTATATTTCTGCTACAGTTAGTAAAGCTATGAATGTTCTTGGGTTTGTCAAACCATGGTCAAAAGAGTTTGACGATCCATTCACAACCAAACTTCTGTATACTTTATTAATCCGTCCTATCTTAGAGTACGGATTTTGCATATGGTCACCTCAATATGAGACGCACCAAAGTAAAATTGAATCTGTTCAAAAGCAATTTCTGCTATTTGCTCTTCTCGGTCTAAATTGGGATCGCAATGACAATTTGCCATCAACAATAGGCTTCTTTTAATCAATCTTTCCTCATAAATTAATCGTAGAGTAATGCTTGGTGCTATCTTTATTCATAAACTTTTAATAGGTGAAATAGACTCTCTTGGGCTATTGAACCTGTTGAACCTGTTTGCACCCCGTAGACCTACTAGAAATTTTATTCCTCTATCCTTAAAACATTGTAGTTCTAACTATTCTTTGCATGAACCTTTTCGAGTCCTATGTTCTGATTACAATCTTTTGTATTCCGTAATCAGATCAGAAGCCTCTCTTTCTCTTGTGAAAACCTCTGTTTTGTCACATTTAGCTCGTAATTAGCTGTAGTTAATCATATTTTTAATTGTTAGTCCGTTAAATTTGTATTTGTCCACGCGATCGTACCGTCTGGTATACAGCTGCGCCCCACGGTCGCTCGGGCGGGAGGTAGACATCGCTCTGCTTGGGCTCGCGGGAAACAGGCTATGTCCTGGTGTCGTATGGGCCACTTGAACGTACTTCGCATTGTACGCGTCAACGTCTAGACAATATAAAAAAATGTTAACAATTAATAACGCACAATCTACAGCAAAGTATGCATGCGCTCTTCGCTTCGCTATACCTGTGTTGAATTTTTTTAGGCGAGTTTTCCCTAGTCCTTTGGCTTGGGAGCATATACATAGGCGAATATTTCACTTACCTAGTATACATATACTACATAGTCCGGTATTGATACTAGTTGAACCTTGTTAGTTCTGTTTCACCGAAATTAAAAGAAAAAAAATATGAAAACCATAAACATCGGTTACACCATGTATTCACTACAATTGGACAGCACAAGCGCATTTAGGAAATTGTTGCCCTTAGATGAGGAATTCGCGGCTCTGGATTTGGAACAGTCTAGTAACCGGAACTCCGGCATAAAGTTCCTCAAACAGAGCTGGCCCTCATTTCCGCTTCCTGAATTCACCCCCCAGTAACAGGTATACCTCCTCCGACTATTTTCATACCGCTTGGTTAACTATTCCCATGCGGCACTATAATTGTCAGCTGAAACTGACAATAGATGGGCTACCATGCTCCTGGCTTCGCCCTTTAACGCGGATTTTAAATAGTTGAATTTAAGCGTAAGACTTAGATCCTCTCTTTTTTCAATTAGTTCCGCGAATAATTCTACAAATAAGTCCCATTCTCTTGGCTCTCCAGAAAAAGTTGGTACTTGTATTTTTGGCAACACCGGTAGTTCGCCTCTCACGGTAACATTCTCAACTTTCAAATTTTTCTGATCATTAATTTACTCTTCTAATGCTACCAGGGTATTCTGAAGATCGAATTCTTATTCTTCTATGACCCCTTTAAGCGTTTCATTATTGTAAGTTCACTTGTATAAGCTTGGCACATCTGTACCTTCTTGAACAAGAATTTTATTTTTTTAATATACATTTCGCCTTTTCTATTGTCTATCGTACGTAAATCCCTGCTCACCATGTCCAAATATATCTGGATCTGACGGACTTTTTCTTGAAAATTTTTCCTGGCTTACATTAGCGTTCTCATTACTAGAGGTCGCGTTTCCCCGCGACTCTCCGATGCTGACCTCAACATTTTCTGACATCGTTGCATCTGGTTCACTGCTCTCCGACTCAACAGTGCCCTGCCTACTTGACTCTCCTTTGGCTATTAATGTGGCTGCCATCTCTAAACCCTCCTCATACTTTCCATCTGTAAAATAGTAGTGTTCGCTTACACCACTCTGTATCATTTGGCTATGGTAACTAATCCATTGCTTCTGAATCTCAGTTACTTCATTAAGAATCTTGCTAGTTAACTTACTAGCATCTAACTCTTTTATCTTCTGTAATCTTTTGTGCAACTCGTGTTGCTTCCCTAACAATTTTTCAGTTTTGGTAGGGAACATTTTTGTTTTATGCGTATATTAGGATATTGATATAAGTATATAATAATAAAAATAGATAGATATACTTATAACTATCTTAATTTATATCTTATCTGATGATCCTGTTGTTGACACCGTTCGCCACTGTTGTCCGCCAAGTTTGGGTTTGCCGATAGTTTGCTGCTGCTTGTCTGCCAATGGCTAGGGTTTGCCGATAGTTTGCTGGTGGTTCGCCGTTTCTTTACATTCGCCTCGCCTCCAGTCGCCTCTCCTTTGCAACTATCTTGTTGCTCTGCTGCTGTCTCTAGATGCCGACTTGCAACTATATAAATAGCGTATATATACACTACATAATTAATAAAATTTTTTTTACTTTCGATATTAGGGCTTCGAATACGCCACACACAAATTCTGTAATTATATTTTTTTTTTACCTCCGCCGAAATTATTTCAGTTGCTCGACTATCCAAACTGCCTTTATATAACTCGGTCGCACGCACTTTTTATTTATTAGGCAATATTTTGCTTTATTATATTATACTTTGTCTCTTACTACTGGTGGGGGAAAACAAGAGTTAATTTATTTTTGCTAACTTCAGCTGATCTTAGCATTCACACTTGCATAAGAATTCAGACTTTAAGGAGCTGATTCACACTCTGAGTCTCTTACCACTGGTGGGGGAAAACTGCAGAGTTCCTTTTTTTGAAGGACCAAAATGAATAGGGATTTCCGAAGAGAAAAGAAAATAACCCAATCTTCATTCGTTGAATTCAAAATATGAACTGATTTAATTTACAAAAGTGTAGAGTTTATATAGGATTATCTTAGGCTCTAGGAGGTAACAATTTTTCTTAGAAGATATTATTCTACGTATTTGGGGGTTGAAAATTTATTATTATTTTGGGCACGGCGTCGGCCACTTGACATCCTGCCCTTGTGATCTTTTGGGTTAGTTTTAGAATTACAAGTGTTTTTTCCAACAGCGTGTGTGGCTGATTGTAATTCTAGTCATATGCTAGGTTAGTTGTTTGGTACAAAGGTACAGTTGTATTGTGTTTTCTTTAGTGAAGCCAGGTCAGATGAACACTATGTTTATTCTTAAACAGGGGGAATCCAAAAAGTATTAAACTTAAAGTAAAACCAATGTGAATTGGGTTTAGATATCCCTATTTCCGCAGGCAACTAGGAAACCATCATGAAAATAAAAATCAAATATTTCTAAGACGGATATATACAGTCAAGTAGTATTTTGAATACATTATTGTGCAATTGCATATTGTCACTCGTCGAAGTCGGTCGTGTTTTTTTTTTTTTGCTCTCTCGCTTAATTACTATCGTTTTTTCGTGCAGAACATAATAAAAAAATATGAATAAAATTTTGTTGTTGCGCTGCTTAGTTTCTGATTTCGTTCTATTTTTTGCTCCCACTTCATTTCTCCATTCTCCCATTTCCATTTCTCTTTTGATCGCGCTCGCGGCAGTTAACATAGCGCTTGTGACAAGTTTTTGTTGTTGTGTGTTGTAATACAAAAAAAAATATTCTCTGTTTTTTCTTGTTTTCTTTGGTTCCTTTAGATTTTGCTTTGGTTTGTATACGCCTCTCTTAAAAAATATATATATTTTTTCCTTTTTATTTACATATTGATTTTAATTTGCTTGTGATAAATCAATTATTTAATAATGTCTGTCTGTTGCAAATATAATTGCAATAATCCCAGCAAGATCAGTAAAGACTTTCCTTACAGTTGGCTGTGTGTCAATGTGATGCACTTTAAATGTACTGGTTATACAGTCAAGGTGCGGGATAGTATTGCACAAGGTGGCGATCATAAATGGGGCTGTGGCGCCTTAATTTTGGCGATGGAGGTTCAATTCAGAAGTTCTAAACATTTGATTTAATCTCCGACCCAAAAGAGAGCCAGCTTTCACAGCGCGTCCCTCAGTCCGTCGGCACTTCATTCTCTACCAGTTCCGGCTTCCGACAATGACCCTATGTCACCAAATGTACAGCAGCTGATATCGTTTAGGAGTCCGGCTTTGGAAGGTGTGGAGTCTCTTCCCATTTCCCCTGGAGACAGAATCCCACCTACTAACACGATATCGGTTGTAGTTTCCGAACCGTCCGCGCAAACATCCGTTTACAGGAATATTGCCAATAAAGTAGTTACAAGAGGAGCTAGTAAAGTGTTGGCTACTTCAGCTGCTGCTGCTACTGCTGTGCCTGGCACTTCTAGTTCCCTTGTTGTAGTTCCACCCAAAAAGCAAATTTTTATTTCGCGGCTGGATCCCAATACTACTTCTGAGCAAATCATAGCCTACATCCAGGGCAAAGTTCAAGCACCAAACACCGTCAAACCAATATATGCACAAGGCCCTGATGGAATACCAGGCTGCTTATTAATGTTTTGCGCAGAGGCCCAATGTAAGCCAATACTTAAGTTGTTTAAACTGCCCGTTACATCTTCTATCTTCCCGTCCATCTGGAAGGAATCATATATTATTCCTCTTCATAAAAAGGGGAAAAAGTCCGAAGCCTCCAATATAGGGGTATTTCTAAACTGTGTGCCATACCCAAAGCATTTGAGAAAATAATAACGTCTCAATTGCAGCATTTTTGTAGCTGAATCATTTCGTCATCCCAACATGCTTTTAAGAAACGTAGATCGACAACTACTAAACTATTAGAATTTACATCTCACTCAATCAAAGGGTTCAAGACTGCCGTGCAAATTGATGTCATTTATACTGACTTCAGCAAGGCCTTTGACTCTGTTTTTATATAAGTTAAATGCACTTGGTATCCCCAGCCTTTTGCTAGAGTGAATTCTTCAATATCTTTCTAAGCGTACACAAAAGGTCCTCTTCTCTTCTTCCTTTTCATTTTCTAAGACCATCCACGTGACTTCTGGAGTACCTCAGGGTAGTCATTTAGGTCAATTGTTGCTATTCACTCTTTTTATGAATGATATTCCATTGGTAGTGTCACATTCTCGGGTGCTTATGTACGATGTTATGATGTTAAGCTTTACCTCAGTTTTAAAGACATATCGTCTTCTTGTCTATTTTAAAATGTAAAGTAATGTCTTTTTATAGATGCACTCCATACTTAGCAACTTATTATCTTAACGACACTGCCTTAGAGCGGTTAGATATTGTCAATGACTTAGGTGTTCTTATGGACCATAAATTAACCTGTAATCCTTATATTTCTGCTACAGTTAGTAAAGCTATGAATGTTCTTGGGTTTGTCAAACCATGGTCAAAAGAGTTTGACGATCCATTCACAACCAAACTTCTGTATACTTTATTAATCCGTCCTATCTTAGAGTACGGATTTTGCATATGGTCACCTCAATATGAGACGCACCAAAGTAAAATTGAATCTGTTCAAAAGCAATTTCTGCTATTTGCTCTTCTCGGTCTAAATTGGGATCGCAATGACAATTTGCCATCATACTCCAGTAGGCTTCTTTTAATCAATCTTTCCTCATAAATTAATCGAAGAGTAATGCTTGGTGCTATCTTTATTCATAAACTTTTAATAGGTGAAATAGACTCTCTTGAGCTATTGAACCTGTTGAACCTATTTGCACCCCGTAGACCTACTAGAAATTTTATTCCTCTATCCTTAAAACATTGTAGTTCTAACTATTCTTTGCATGAACCTTTTCGAGTCCTATGTTCTGATTACAATCTTTGTATTCCGTAATCAGATCAGAAGCCTCTCTTTCTCTTGTGAAAACCTCTATTTTGTCACATTTAGCTCGTAATTAGCTGTAGTTAATCATACTTTTAATTGTTTGTCCGTTAAATTTGTATTTGTCCACGCGATCGTACCGTCTGGTATACAGCTGCGCCCCACGGTCGGTCGGGCGGGAGGTGGACATCGCTCTGCTTGGGCTCGCGGGAAACAGGCTATGTCCTGGTGTCGTATGGGCCACTTGAACGTACTTCGCATTGTACGCGTCAACGTCTAGACAATATAAAAAAATGTTAACAATTAATAACGCACAATCTACAGCAAAGTATGCATGCGCTCTTCGCTTCGCTATACCTGTGTTGAATTTTTTTAGGCGAGGTTTCCCTAGTCCTTTGGCTTGGGAGCATATACATAGGCGAATATTTCACTTACCTAGTATACATATACTACATAGTCAGGTATTGATACTAGTTGAACCTTGTTAGTTCTGTTTCAGCGAAATTAAAAAAAAAAAATATGAAAACCATAAACATCGTTTACACCATGTATTCACTACAATTGGACAGCACAAGCGCATTTAGGAAATTGTTGCCCTTAGATGAGGAATTCGCGGCTCTGGATTTGGAACAGTCTAGTAACCGGAACTCCGGCATAAAGTTCCTCAAACAGAGCTGGCCCTCATTTCCGCTTCCTGAATTCACCCCCCAGTAACAGGTATACCTCCCGAATGAAGACATCCCATGCTCATTTTCATTGAACTTCTGCTCCATGGTCGTAGATCTTTCCCAAACTTAATCGCGATTGCTTAAAAATCGTGTCTTTCCTGACACTTTCGATAAATTTAATCCTATCTATCATTTGCCGACGATTCTTAACGAATCGGTATTGGCGTTGACATCCGAAATTACGATCCTTGGTCAATGTCGCTAATTTACTAGAGGAGGTACAATTTCTCAGCAAAACATAAATTCAAACAACTCATCATCCGTCATATTAAATATTTTTTCATTTGTTTTTATACCCTTGCAAAAAGGGTATATTAATTTTGGTCAGAAGTGTGCAACGCATAGAAGGAAGCATCTCCGACCATATAAAGTATATACATATATTCTTGATCAGCACGACAAGACGAGTTCTATGCTATGCCATAGCAATGTCCGTCCGTCTAGATCAGCGCGAATTCCTACTAGACCATAAGAGCTACAAAGCTACAAAGCCTTTGGATGTAGGCTTGTATATACTGCAGGGGTTGTATATCTCAGATCGGACCACTATATCATATAGCTCCCATACAAACGTTAAAGTCACGAATAGTGACTTTTCTGAATAACTTCCATATTTTCTGAGCTATCGTCGAAATTTAATATTGTTAAGTTTATTGCACCTATAAACAACTGTGCCAAATTTGATCAAGATCGGGTGACTATATCATATACCTCCCATAGGAACGATCGGTCGAAAACAGCGACTTTTGTCAATAACTTCGTTACTTTTAATGCGATTGCTTTCAAATTAAACATTTAATAGTTAAATATACCTGTAAATGACTGTGCCGAATTTGGTAAAGATCGGATAACTATATCATATAGCTCCCATAGGAACGATCGGTAAAAAACAGTGACTTTCATCAAAATGTTCGTTATATCCTACGGCCGTTCTTTCGCAAACATTACCCTTTTTAGATTAAACAGTTAATTTAGAAAAAAGAGTTACTAAAAAACTTGCAAGGGTAGACAAACTTTGACGCGGTCGAAGTTAGCCCCGGCCCTCTTTTTTTTTTTTTTTTTTGGTACTTATCTTTTTTTGATACCCTTGCAGATTATAAAATTGGTCAGATGTTTGTAACGCACAGAAGGAGACGTTTCCGACCACATGAAGTATATATATTCTTGATCAGCATGAGAAGCTGAGTCGATATAGCCATATGCGTCTGACCGTCTGTCTGTCCGTCTGTGCGTACGCGTTTTGCTCAGCCATCTTAAGAGCTATCAGGATGAAATTTTTTTTGTCCTTTTTTTACCCGGGAGAGTATGAAGAAACATTTTTGCAAAATCGGTTCAAGCGCTGCTTGCTGCCTTCTACGTCATCATCAATCCAACAGAGCACATGCATACATACACATACATACGTGCGTTGCTTTGCATAGGGAATGTTGTAAGAAAAAAAAAAATTGTAGTAAAAAGAGTAATAATTTGAATGTTTTGTTTGTGTGTTGATGAATTGAGTTTCAGGGAAAGAAATTTTAAAATGTAAAATTATTATTGCCAAGGACTGCAAAGGTATATAAAATTTGGCAAAGACGAAGTTAGCTTCTTTGATATTTATTTTTAATTTTTAGGTTTGAAGTTATTTTTTTTTGTCTAATTTTGTTATTGAAGTTTTTTTGTCTCATTTTTTGTTTATAATATTCTATATCTATTTTTAATCGGTATAAAGTCTTATTTTTAAGTAAAATTTTACATATTTTTTTTACAGTACTGAATAGAATAGCTGCGATTACCAACACTAAACTGCAATCTAGCGGATTTTTAGTCCGTTTATGTAAATATTTACCATCAATGTTTTATCTCGATACAAAAAAATAACATTTAGCACGAATTTATTTTAAGTTTATTATATACTGATTATAGATTATGATGGTGGTTCTTAGAGGCAACAAATTATAAAGTTGATCAGTTTTGGTTAAGCCCTAAAGCCCTTGCCCTCTGGCGTCAGTAAGCATCTTGCCCGTTTAGTGCTAAATCTTTAAATGTATCGTTCCTGTGCAATTTTCTTCTATTCTGAAACATTTCATCTCACTTCTTAGAGTTGGACTCTGCCTCAATAAGTTAGTGTTAAATTCAGGTCGATACATACTAAATCTAACGGGTAATTGGGTCAACCTTGACGGGTCTAATCGGTGTTGGAAGGTAATTCCTTATCCATCATCGTTTTTTGCTAATTGTTGACAAGTCGTGTATTGTTTTCAATGACAATAGTTGTCTTCCTGAGATGAGATGAGATGTCAGTGGACCTGAATCGTCCTTATCTTATGTACGTTAGTGGTCTGGTATTTATGATTTCGCTTCAAAAAGCAAACTTCTAAGTGTTTTAACCTGGTGCGCTTTATCTGTCAACGCTATTACCAAATAGGTCTGGGTTCTGACAGAACTTGTATCAACAACCTCCTGAACTTGGATTTGCTGGTTTTGCCTTTACTTGCCATCTCTTCTGCGATGTACTTTCAGTCAAAAAGATCAGATGATCAGCTCCAACAAAACTTTTTCCGTTCGTTCCAAAAGCAAATGTAGGGTGTCACAGAATGTTGTTTGTCAGTTTTGTACCAGCAACATTTGGATAATATTCCAGTTGTTACGACATTGATATAAAATAAAACATTGCTGAAATAAACTATAATTATATATGCTTAGATCTCCATTTAAAAGATCGCTTATTATTATTTTACGAAAAGTTATTATTTTACTAAGTTGGCATCTAAATAATGTTATTTATAATGGTATTTAAATTTGTACACGCCTAATTTTGATAGATCTCTTGTTGCCAACTTCAATCCCATTATTCGTTTCAAAATTTTCAAAATCGGTTTAGGTCGATAATATTTTTAACAGAAGTTGTTAAATATAACCTTTTTATCCTTTGTTGTTTCAAGCGTTTCGTTTATATAATGAACTATAATTTGTTTATATTTCTGATGATCAGACGGAATACAGGCTATGACGGTTTTTTCATCTGACCATACTACACATTTCTCCACGTTTACAGTATTATTTTATTCTAGTAACAGATTTTTTAGACGGGTACAACATCTTTATTGTTGCGCATCTAGATGCCTGACCGCCAGACATCGTGAATCAATATTTTTCCATTAATCGTCAGGCTAACATTCCTAACAGGTCAAAGATGAGCTAAGAAGCTGCTTCTTTGTTGGACATTTTTCAACCGTAAGTATGCTTTGGTCTACACAATCCATTTCTAAGTCAAATGCAAATTGGTCTATGTCGTTGTGCCAATACATGCCAAACACCTTATCAACAGCCTTCTTATCCATTCATACTGCTACATTATCAGAGTTTTTTTCATCTTCTTTATTCATTGTTCAATTCTAGTTTCAAGCTCTTAGTGCGAAATACGGTAATTCGTGGATTTTAGCGCCTTTTGCTCAGATACAAAGCTTGCCTACATCCAGTGCAATGTTTGAGCCCCAAACATTGCGGTGAGCACTTAATCCTTCAAGATAAGAGTCTTCTCAAATATGTTTTTGTTTATGTATGATTTTTGGTCGGAACACCTTATTATTATTAAGAGTATACAATAATAGAGCCTATTAACTGCCTCTACTAATAACGTTCCGTGCGGCTCGTCAGCACCTGTAAGCGAGCACAAAACATATTTCATCCCTATCCCTATCCCTATGCAGACATGTGTTTTAATGCGTACCGCAAATTTTAGAGTAAAAAAAGGACGGGTTTGCAAAAAAAATATCGAAACTGTGTAGGGCACTCAGTCGCCTCAGAGACGTAGTTTGATCTAATAGCAATAAATAGTATGTTGCAATAACAAACTGCCAAATTTGGAAAAGCCATGTCGGCTAATTTGGGCCCAAGCACTCTCGATCTTCACCAGCAACAGCTACAAGAATAACTCGTACAACAATGACGTGAGCTTCGACTCTCAGTCGAACGCAAAAACGCGTACTTTTCGGTGGTGTCGCTGACCCCAATAAATGCTACCGTAAGCATGAAAATGCAAGCAAGTCAGCAACCAGAAGCAATTTATCGTTCAGAGAGCAATGTGCTTCTCCATCAATATTGATAACTAGGTCACCGATAGCACCGATCAGCACCGTCAGCCGAACAGCAAGACGCCCAAACTGGCGCTGTAGAAAAAATAAATCGGCCAGAGCACCCCACTATAAAAACAAAGTCGAACTAGTAGGGGCAAAAACCTTTCTTGTAACCCCTCTCAATAGGGAAACTGAGGACAACTTTTATAGCTACCAACTAAAAAGCACTAAAAGACAAGAATCATCAGACGCCTTGGCCGAGAAAGTGTTTGCGGGTAAGTCTGTTTCTATTGATGATATTGACAACGGACTTACCCTGTTTCTATTGATGATATTGACATCGAAGTCGTACAGCCACTCTTGAAAATCGAGCTTCCACCAGATGCAAAGCGGTCAAAGCCAAATGCAGTGCACCTCATCTACAACCTTCAGCTTCTATTGCACAAAAGAATCACCGTAGAGGAGCCCCATAAGAGATACCAAAAACCTCAGTTGAAGACTGCCAGGAGGGAGGGAACCATACGGCCAACTACAGAGGATGTCCTGTCTTTAAGGATCTTAAGTTACACCTAAACGGGCGCAAGCTGGAACAACCGAAACCTACAACGCCTCGTAGATCATCTAACATATCTGCTATAACCAGCCCTAGGATATCCTACGCTAGGGTGCTCCAAACTGGACGTGCTCCAACCCTTAACTTTACTATTTACAGAATCCACCACCTAGCGCACCAGAACATAGCCAGCAATCTAGAGGTTTGGTTTAGAGGTCCAATTGATTTCATTTAACCAAAACATGACCGCTTTTATAACGCTCATGCAAAACTGAATGCAGCAACTAATGCGGAATATCTAGTCTAGTATCCTAATCAAGAACCGTATAAAACACTCGTTGCACAACTGATTTGAAACACAGCACCTACAAGCAACTGCCCAAAGTGCCCAAACCAGCTGCGGAAAGATTACACTGGTTGCTTTGTACTGCCCACCATGCTTCTTAATCTCTGAAAAGGATTTTACCGATTTCCTTAACACACTCGGAGATCGTTTTATTGCAGTAGGGGACTATAACGACAAACATACGCACTGAGGATCTCGCCTGGCAAATCCTAAAGGCATGCAGTTTGAAAAATCTTAAGAGTTTTCATAATTATTATATTTAAGTATATAACTAGACCGTAATTGATATTTATTTTAATTTATTTTAACTAACGAGGCGGAGCGGGCGAATTCGCTCCATGCGACTACCACGTTCTCGGCTGGCACCCAACACCATCATCAAGCATTAAACGACGACACGAATAATACATATATCTCTGGTCTGCGCAAACAACGGCCCCCTTGGAGGGCTATAAAGACCTTCCGACGTTTTTATGTCGACAACCATGGTTGCGCCGTCCGGAATGACGCTTGTGGCCACCACTAAAGCCGTCATCCACTGCTGCGGCGGTAGTCCTCCGAGGATGAGGTCTCCCACGGCGATATTGAGTCTCCGCTCCTACCACTTGGCTCGTGTTTGGAGCCTTGCACATACTCCCGGGACCATCGCTGTCGGAACGCTCGCTTGAGCGACGGGACAGTTTGCCACCGCTTCAAGCAGTCGCTGAGATTCTTCCGGTCTGGAGTCCCACGGTGCGGCATTGCCCTCAGCGGTCCTCCGACCAACAGGTGCCCAGGTGTTATGGTCTCGTCGCCGTTCGGGTCCTGGCTTATTGCCCCGAGTGGCCTGGAGTTTAATGTGGCCTCGACTGCCACTAGCACCGTCTCCATCTCCTCAGCTGTTAGGCTGGCATTGGCTACCGTCCGTAGGAGTAGGTGCTTTAAAGATTTGACACCTGCCCCCTATAGACCCCCGACGTGCGACGCTCTTGGCGGTATAAACGCAAATTCACATCCGCTTCGTGATGCGAATTCCCGAACTACGTTCACCTCGCCTTCGATCTTGCGACGAAGACCCAGTAGCTCCCTGCTCGCTCTGACAAAGTTCGTCGCGTTGTCGCAGTGGACCACTCGGGGCCTCTTTGGCCGATGAACTTTTGAAAAGCCATAAGAAATGTAATAGTACTTAAATTAGACACTAATTCCAAATAAAACGCTTTAGAAGAACAAAAAGTGCAATATAAGCTTTGTATGGAGGCCTTTCTCGATCTCTCAATGTTATGAGTATTAGACCACAAAAATCTACGCAGCAAATGTTAAACAGGCAGAGCTCTCTAACTCTGTCTGCCGGCAAAATTCCCATTATTTGGCTTGTATTTTAAACATAATACACAAGACGTCACTGTCTGACGGCAGACTTCTAAAGCATTAACAACCCACAGCTGTTCTGCAGGGTGCTCTCTAAAGCTCTTTGGCCAACATGACAGTTCGATAAATGGAGATAATGGACATAGCATTGAACAAATTGCGAGCGTTTTGATAAAATGAGCGGAAATTTCGCATCATATGCAATAGGAGCGTTTACACGGCGATATTGAGTCTCCGCTCGCGGTCAATTTGTTTTTACATCTACGGATGAAACGGAACACATAACAAAACATTCTTATGAATTTGGCATGTGGCGACTAACACTCGATGAGCTTAACTAGGGCGTTCTAGTCGACCCTAACAGTCAGCATAACAGCTTTTTTTCACCTCTAAACTGCGTTCTTTGTCCCAGAGTTGTACATGCTGGTTGGTAGGCCACTCACATTGAGATATACTAAGAAACTCTGGACCTTTTAACCAAATCGAGTCAACTAATTTATCAACATCATAACCTTGTGACACTATGTCAGCTGGGGTTTGTTTTGTTGGCACATCACGTCAAACTACGTTCTCTGACCACTTTTGAATTTCAGCCACCCTGTTCGAAACGAACGTAGCCAGTGTCGATGAGTGAGTTTGTATCCAATGTAGAGTTATTTCCGAATCCTACCAAAGGAATGCACGTTTAATTGGTACCTTTATGATTTTCCTGATTCGGTGACAGAGATCTGCGAGCAGGTGAGCGGTACACAGCTCAAGTCTAGGCAATTTTTTTGTCTTGAGGGGCGCTTCTTTAGACTTCGACGTTAGCAATGAACTACTGAAACCTTCCGCAGTTTTGACTCGAACGTAGATACAACACCCATATGCTCTCATTGTGGCATCAGCAAATCTATGAATCTCTATCGGTGAACTGTTTGAGAACCATTTGGTTAACTCAAAACCTGCTTTAAACAATGCCTGTGACACTTCAGATTTGATTGTCAGAAAGTACCCTACGCAACCAACACCAGTCAACATGCCATCAACATAAAAGTTGTGCCTGATCACTTCAGCAGCCTTTTGACAATCAGGACCAGCGCTCATCTGGGCTAACACAGTTGTATAACACAATAGTCAACCCAATCGTTAAGATGGATTTCTTCTCACAGGGTAGGCCTATTTACTGGCCTACAGACCCACAAAAAGTGCCTGACTTGATTGATATGGCTGTACCCAAGAGGATTCCGCGTAATCGAATCACTGCGGAGACTCTGCTAGATTGAACTTGCGATTAATCTCCAGTCCTATTCACACTATTAAGAAGACCTCAAGTACTTGATGGGCTTTCAAACAACAAAACAAATTGGCTTTAATTCAAAATGTATATGAGTGCCCTCATTTACTGTTCGCTGAAACTGAAAGCGGCAACATCAAACTCGTTTGTACATTGCCCTTCGAGCACATTATCGGATAGTGAGTGCTTGGAACTCTTATCGGATTAGATCTCTGCAGTTATTAAAAACCATTTAAAGACGAAAAAGATGTCCTAATTACACCGAAAATTATCGTAGAATTCCCTATCGTCGACAACAATACATATGCAAACTGCTCAATACTATAATAAGAATTGGATACACTGGTCGGCATATATATTTTGACATTATTTACATTTCACTATTACACTGGTCGGCATATATATTTTGACATTATTTACATTAGTAATGTAATAGTGAAATGTAAATAATGTCAAAATATATATGCCGACCAGTGTACTTCCCCGAAGCGTATAAAAGGTCCACTATCAACATGATATCTAAAGTAGGAAAGGATAAAAGCCAGCCATTATCCTTTAGGCCAATTAGTTTGCTGCCATGTCTTTTGTAGCTTTTTGAAAAGTTCCTGCAGATCCAACTAAACTCACCACACACCAGTTCGGCTTCCTGATGTTCAAAATCCGGCAAAAACTCCCACAGTACACCATCAAACTTATGAACCTTAACTTTACAATGGAAAACTCGCTGTTAGGTGTAGTGGCTCCGTCTCGGCTAACTATGAAATCACAGCTGGTGTACCACAAGGCAGTGTACTCGGCCCATTGGTTTACCTGCTGTACACTGCAGACTTACCAACGAGTTCATGTCTTACAACGTCCATATTTGCCGATGACACGGCAATCCTCAGCAGATCCAAATGCCCAATACAAGCATCTGTAAAATTAGAGGAACACCTCAAGATGGTAGAGGAATGGCTATCAACCTGGCGTATCCGGGTCAACGAGCAGAAATGCAAAAATATTACATTTACGCTTAACAGAAGAAACTGTCCAGCTATAATGCTAAACAACGTACCAATTCCTCAAGCCGCGGATGTCACTTACCTTGGTATCCACCTAGACAGAAGACTAACTTGGCGCAAGCACATCGAGGCAAAAAAGTCACAGCTTAAACTGAAAGCGAGTAGCTTACATTGGATCATCAATGCTCGGTCCCCTCTACGTGTGGAGGAAAAAGTCCTCATATACAACTCCGTACTGAATCTCATCTGGACTTGCGGTGCCGTACTTTGGGGAAATGCAAGTATCAGCAATGTCGACGTTATACAAAAGGCGCAGTCCGTGGTACATGGTAAATGATTTAAGTGCCAAATACATGTACTAGTAAATTGGTAGAAATGACTTCGCCGTTGACTACTTTATGGAGAAAGACAATGCCAAATAGGAGCCTACGGTTGCAAAGTGAAGGAAGATTAATAAGAAGAAGTCGTTCAGAATAAGAAGGTAGGCGAAGACTCGGGTCCCAATTAAGACCGCGTAACGCAAACTTAAGGAACTGCTTCTGTACCGATTCAATACTACGCTGGTGAACATCATATTGAGGGTTCCACACTAGTGAGCAATATTCTAGAGTAGGGCGAACTAACGAAGTGTATAAAACCTTTGTCACATATGGATCATCAAATTCTTTGGCCCAACGTTTAATGAAGCCAAGAACACTGCATGCTCTATTGACAATTGAAGATATATGAACATTAAAAGAAAGTTTTGGGTCAAACATAACGCCTAAGTCTTTAAATGATGGTACACAATCTAACAGAACAGACTTAATATAGTAATGAGCTAGGAACGGCGACAAACGACTGAAAGTCATAAAAGAGCATTTAGAGGCATTAAGGTGTAATTTATTAACGTGACACCAAACACAGAATGTATCGAGATCTGATTGCAAGTACTGTTGGAAAGAACGATCATTATATGAATAACAAATCTTGACGTCATCCGCAAACATGAGCACGCGTGAATGATCCAAGGCCAAAGGCAAATCATTTATAAACAAGGTAAATAACAGTGGGCCCAGATGACTGCCTTGGGGGACACCTGACGTAACTCGAACAGTTTTAGATATAGAGGAACGAAAAGACACCTTTTGGGTTCCGCCAATAAGATACGACTTAAACCAAGCCAATAGTTTCAGGGAAAAACCCATGATGTTAAGTTTCATTAGAAGCATAGAATGATCAACCTTATCGAAAGCCTTACTAAAGTCAGTATAAATAACATCATTTTGACACTTTTTACGGAAGCCATGGTGTACAAGGGTAATCAATTCTAAAAGGTAGTCAACGAACGACGAACGACCTTTCATGAAGCGATGCTGACAAGGAGAAATAGTCGATCTTTAAGACGACTAAGAATAGTTCGCAAAGCATCAGCATGGTGCATGTATATCATCATATCAGAAGCTGGAGGAATATATGAACAAGAGATATATAAGCTAAAGTTAGAACATGTAACTCGACGCAAGAAAGCTCAACACCCAAGGGGAAATCTATCGGCACAACACTTGAACACAGTTTCGAGTTGACAGCAATGAGTACTCCACCGCCACGTCGACCAACACGATCAAGCCTATAAGAAATAAAGTTATTAGAAAGAATTTTATTATCCAAAACAGAGGAGTTAAGCCAAGTTTCAGAGAAAGTTAATATGTCAGCCGAAAAGGTTTGGCTATCACAGAATAGTTTCGAGAGCTTGGTAAGAAGTCATCTTACATTTTGATAATGAATGCAAATACTAGACGTTATTAGTTTTTTGAAGCAGAAGATATATTAGAAACATGTACAACTCGTATACAACTAAGCCGCCAGGCTAAAAATTAGCTAAGAAATACATTTTTTGTACAGTAATTTCAAAAGTGGATATTTCGCGAGGCCTAGAAAACTTAAACTTTTGAATTAAAACCTTAGCAGGGCATATATTACCAATGTAGGATGCCACAGACGACTCAGAAGTATCTGGAGCAAGCCTAGAGATAAATAATTGTTTGCGATGAGGCACTACAGCTAGTGGAGGCGGAAGAGCATTGGCATCCGCAAGTGATTTAGAGCCATCATGATCAGCAGCACGGATAGATTGAGGTACACCAGGGCTTGTAATGAGTACTTCAATCTGAAAAGAAGAGCATAAAGAGGGACAAGAAGATGGTGTAGGCGAAAGTAAAATGGGAGAAGATGTAATAGAGTCTGCTTATGAGGCAACTCAAGGGTATATTTCTTGGCAATTTCTTCGAAGGTGGACCAAACTTGAATTGCGACAATAAATGTATACTAGAGTCACACTCGTTAGACAGCTGTTTGTCCATTTTATTTAAGGAAACAAACTTTAAGCGAAGATCCCTGTACATTGAGGCCAGCACATTTTAAGCGAATAAGATTATCGCAGAGCCAACAAATGAAAAAAAAAACTGTTTAATTTGGCGAATGCAATGCAATTAAAACACAAGGATGTCAAGCAAACGACACCAGCGAAAGCGAAAACAAACTAAACACAATTAAAAATTGAGAGAAAACAATATAAATTAATAAAAACTCAGGAGCTATGCACAAACACGACCGTCACGTCAGAGAGCAGAAACTGTTCTAAAGAGCATCGTGAAGAGATCGTCCATCCTGATCTTGAAATGAGCCGTCGAACACCACCCGCAGCTTGGCACCTATGACTGGATGGTGTGGTAAATAGAATGACATCTTAGACACGTTTGTGGCTTCGTCTGCAGCTATTTCCTGCATGTGACGCACCTGGATATAGTCTCTTATAAACTGAGTATATTTTAACTTCAGGCTGGCATCCTTCATTAGACGACGTCCTACTGCGAGAAAGCGCGATCTAGCTCCTTGAAATGTATGGACTATTTTTCTTCCATTCGAGTTGCGGGTGTGCGTGCACCAGAAATGCGTCTCGACTCTTTCATCCTTCTCGTTTACAGTTGTGTGTGATGGAACTTCCTCTAGTTCCCAAAATCTTTACAGTAGTCCATCTATATTGACCGTAGTCAGCAATGACGTAAATGGTGTTGGCAATCTTGAAGTGTACACTGATGGGATTACCCATCCAAATATGCTGTTGACTGCAATAGGATGCCCTTGACCATCCTCACTTCTCTCCGGTGAGAAACAACCTAATGTAATCATTGCCCAGCAAAATGTCGATTGAAGCGTTAGTTCTGAAGTCAGGGTCAGCCATTTGGTATCCATTAAATACCGACAGTGATGAAGTATCAATATTTTCACGTGCCTATCGATGCAATGACTCGACACACGAGGCATCATCTGAAGAGAGTTGAAACCTCTGGTTATTCCCGCCTTGACGTCTGACATGCCCGATGTGGCAACTCGAAATGTGCACGTTTGCCAAAGTCTGAACGCACTGTTCCGAAATGAAAGATAAGTCTGGAGCACTATCCAGTAAAATACGGCACGTATGCAAGGCTCCTTGGGAATTTGTCAGTTCGTAGACTACATCTTCTTTGCCCATTTGGCTTACTGGGTCTGGTAACATTCATCATGGCTTCTGCCGATGCCCCTGGTGCTTCCTCTGCGCACTTGTACTGTGTAGAATATCCCTCAGATGCAGCATAGAATGATGGTGGCGCTTGCAATGCTTGCAAGAAGACTTCGATTCACAAGCGGTTACTGTTAAAGCACCGATAAAGGCAGTCGAGCTCTGGAATTGAGGACAAGCCGACAGTATGTGCTCAGTACTATGGCAAGCATGGTTTGTGCTTACCTTTGGCCCTTTTCATCCCTCGGATTGCTCACTACATGAGTCCAAAAACTTGAGCAACTCTTTAATGGTAGGATTTTCAATATCCTGGCTTTTGTCGAGCCATTCACGTCGGGTAGCCTCATCAACCTTGTTGATGAGTAAGTATATGAGCCAACAGTCACGGCCCGTTTGTCCAGAAGCGTCTAAAGCCCGAATAACATCACTGGCTCCGCACGTCAGAGCGCGTAGCGATGCTGAGTTTTGCCAAACAGCCTTTGGCATTGCTTATGAATGTATCCATAAGCAAATTCACCAAATAACGGGGCTTCTCGTAGCGATCACTCAACGATTTCCATGCAACCTCTTAATTAGCATCTACGACAGGCAAATACTGCAGGAGTACCGTTGCTTCTCCCATGACACATGACTTCAGGTGATGAAACTTTTGTATAGTGTTGCCTTTCGATGAATGGTACTCTCAATCAGGTCCTTGAAAGCATGCCATTCCTTGCAATTTCCACCAATGGGCTCGATATGGATTTTGGGTCTCACAATCTCTTGTTGTCGGCGTTGCAACCGACTGTGAGCCTGACGGAGACGTGGATTGTTGTGGAGAGAGCAATCTCTCAACCAATAGTTGCTGTTGTTCCATTTGATGTTGCATCTGCAGTTGTTGATGCTCCATTTGACGTTGCACTTGTTGTTGCAATTTGTCGCTGTTGATTGTGCATCTGTCTGGCCGTTTCATGTTTATCCTCGTATACCTCGTAACCTTCCACATAACCCTCCGGTATCTCTTATTTGGCCAATTCTTTACCAGACTTGATGAACTCTTCCCACGCATTGGACAAAGTTTCCAATTTGGTGTCAATTGTAAAGACGTCTGCATACTGTGCTGGATCCTCTGCATGTCTATATATGCGGCTATTCATTTTTCGGCGTTTTCATTTTCTCTATGACGAAATATCAAGAAATTTCCACTGCTTGTGTGAAACAAAATTTCAAGACGCTTGTTTAATTCACGATCTCGTCGTCTATATCGATAACAGATATCGATAGGCGTGTGGCGCCACCGTGTGAATCCGCGCTTTTTCCAATAAGCACGCGATTGCCTATTCGATAGTAGGCCAGAAATATCGACTACTGTGTTTAATATCTCATAAGAACTTAACTTTATTTTTACTTTAACTGATCTGAACTGTGTCTGCGCCACTGCTAGAACACGTCTTGATCGTTCGTTTGCTTGCTTATTGCTAAATTTTCAATTCTTACGCATCTAAGTAGGTCATATAGATTTTTTTAAAGACAGAGACAGAGAGTACCAGACTGGCGCCAGCACATTCCAGAAAAACTTATAAAATACAAGAACAAATTCATTGTAAGATGTGCAAGATTATTCATGAGACTTAGAGTAGGAAATACGTTGGAATATAAATGAAATGACAATTGGTTCCTCAACACTTATGTTTTCACCGTACAATCTAGCTTCCGAAAGAATTCAGCTTGGGAAATTTACCTACTTCTTTCTATAATTCATGCAATACATGGGCGAATTCTATGTTTGTAAACGCTCTGATTTGCACTCAACAAAGGTGAAAAGGGGAATCCAAAAAGTATCAAACTTAAAGTAAACCCCATTATCGATTACCTAAAATAAGATATCCCTATTTCCGCAGGCAACTAGGAAAACATCATGAAAATAAAAATCAAATATTTCTAAGAAGGATATATACAGTCAAGTAGTATTTTGAATAAATTATTATTGTGCAATTGCATATTGTCACTCATCGAAGTCGGTCGTGTTTTTTTTTTGCGCTCTCGCTTAATTACTGTCTTTCGTTCTTTCGTGCAGTTAATTTATAATATTCAATTTAAATTCATTGCCTTTACCAATTTTTAATAAACGCTATACTCATCGCGAAGTTTAATTAAATTTGTTAACATTTACTTATATCAATATCAAAACATTCCCAAACGCAAATATAATTTTGTTGTTGCGCTGCTTAGTTTCTGATTTCGTTCTATTTTTTGCTCCCACCCGCGCTCTCAATTTACAATTCATAGTTTGTTTTTGTTTGTGTGGTGTTGGTGCTCCCTAATCTACTGCTTTCTCTTTTGATCGCGCTCGCGGCCGTTAACTTCGCGCTTGTCACAAGTTTTTGTTGTTGTGTGTTGTAAAACAAAAAAAATATTCTCTGTTTTTCTGGTTTTCTCTTTCTAATTTGCATATTGCAGTTAGCTTTTGCTTTGGTTTTTATACGCCTGTCTTAACATATATACATTTTCCCTTTTTATTTACATATTTATTTATAATTTGTTTGTGATAAATCAATTATGCAATAATGTCTGTCTGTTGCAAATATAATTGCAATAATACCAGCAAGATCAGTGAAGACTTTCTTTACTGTTGGCTGTGTGACAATGTAATGCACTTTAATTGTGCTGGTTATACAGTCAAGGAGCGGGATAGTATTGCTCAGGATGGCGCCCTTAAATGGTGCTGTTATTTGTGTCGTGGAATGGAGCTCGAGTTGCGTAGTTTTGTGAAACGGACAGGGGATGCGAGGGTAGTCATTTGGGTCCATTGCTATTCATTCTTTTTATGAAGGATCCTCCATTGGTAGTGTCACATTCTCGGGTGTTTATGTACGCTGTTATGATGTTAAGCTTTACCTCAGTTTTAAAGACATATCGTCTTCTTGTCTATTTTAAAATGTAAAGTAATGTCTTTTTATAGATGCACTCCATACTTAGCAACTTATTATCTTAACGACACTGCCTTAGAGCGGTTAGATATTGTCAATGACTTAGGTGTTCTTATGGACCATAAATTAACCTGTAATCCTTATATTTCTGCTACAGTTAGTAAAGCTATGAATGTTCTTGGGTTTGTCAAACCATGGTCAAAAGAGTTTGACGATCCATTCACAACCAAACTTCTGTATACTTTATTAATCCGTCCTATCTTAGAGTACGGATTTTGCATATGGTCACCTCAATATGAGACGCACCAAAGTAAAATTGAATCTGTTCAAAAGCAATTTCTGCTATTTGCTCTTCTCGGTCTAAATTGGGATCGCAATGACAATTTGCCATCATACTCCAGTAGGCTTCTTTTAATCAATCTTTCCTCATAAATTAATCGAAGAGTAATGCTTGGTGCTATCTTTATTCATAAACTTTTAATAGGTGAAATAGACTCTCTTGAGCTATTGAACCTGTTGAACCTATTTGCACCCCGTAGACCTACTAGAAATTTTATTCCTCTATCCTTAAAACATTGTAGTTCTAACTATTCTTTGCATGAACCTTTTCGAGTCCTATGTTCTGATTACAATCTTTGTATTCCGTAATCAGATCAGAAGCCTCTCTTTCTCTTGTGAAAACCTCTATTTTGTCACATTTAGATCGTAATTAGCTGTAGTTAATCATACTTTTAATTGTTTGTCCGTTAAATTTGTATTTGTCCACGCGATCGTACCGTCTGGTATACAGCTGCGCCCCACGGTCGGTCGGGCGGGAGGTGGACATCGCTCTGCTTGGGCTCGCGGGAAACAGGCTATGTCCTGGTGTCGTATGGGCCACTTGAACGTACTTCGCATTGTACGCGTCAACGTCTAGACAATATAAAAAAATGTTAACAATTAATAACGCACAATCTACAGCAAAGTATGCATGCGCTCTTCGCTTCGCTATACCTGTGTTGAATTTTTTTAGGCGAGGTTTCCCTAGTCCTTTGGCTTGGGAGCATATACATAGGCGAATATTTCACTTACCTAGTATACATATACTACATAGTCCGGTATTGATACTAGTTGAACCTTGTTAGTTCTGTTTCACCGAAATTAAAAAAAAAAAAATATGAAAACCATAAACATCGCTTACACCATGTATTCACTACAATTGGACAAATGAGCAGATCAAGCGCATTTAGGAAATTGTTGCCCTTAGATGAGGAATTCGCGGCTCTGGATTTGGAACAGTCTAGTAACCGGAACTCCGGCATAAAGTTCCTTAAACAGAGCTGGCCCTCATTTCCGCTTCCTAAATTCACCCCCCAGTAACAGGTTTACCTCCCGAATGAAGACATCCCATGCTCATTCTCATTGAACTTCTGCTCCATGGTCGCAGATCTTTCCCTGACTTAATCGCGATCGCTTAAAAATCGTGTCTTTCCTGACACTTTCGATAAATTTAAAACTATCTATTATTTGCCGACGATTCTTAACGAATCGGTATTGGCGTTGACATCCGAAATTACGATCCTTGGTCAATGTCGCTAATTTACTAGAGGAGGTACAATTTGCTGTCCAAAGTGCTCTATGTGCAAACATAAATTCAAACAACTCATCATCCGTCATTTTAAATATTTTTATACCCTTGCAGAGGGTATTATAAAATTGGTCAAATGTTTGTAACGCACAGAAGGAGACGTTTCCGACCCCATAAAGTATATATATTCTTGATCAGCATGAGAAGCTGAGTCGATATAGCCATGTCCGTCTGACCGTCAGTCCGACTGTCTGTGCGTACGCGTTTTACTTAGCCATCTTAAGAGCTATTGGGATGAAATTTTTTTGTGGGCTTTTTATTACCCGGGTGAGATAAAGTATGAAAATCGTAAGGATCGGACCACTATATCATATAGCTCTAGAACAAACATTTTTGCAAAAATTAGTATTTGACATAAATCGACAGATCCCAAAAGTTGAATCTGATCGGATAAATAGAACAGAAGTTACAACCAACACAAATCGGTTCAAATGATGACCTAGTAGACAGCAAGCAGCGCTGCCGGCAGCGCTGGTTGCTGCCTACTACGCTATCATTAAATCAACAGAGCACACGCATACACACACACACAGACGCAGCGCTACAAGAACTGTATGTGCATGCGTGTTGTGCTTTGCTTAGGGAATGATGCAAGAAGAAAGAAAATTTATTATAACAGAGAAATAATTTGAATGTTTTGTTTGTGTATTGATGAATTCAGTTGCAGGGATAGATATTTCAAAATGTAAAAAAATTATTGCCAAAGACTGCAAGGGTATATAAACTTCGGCATTGCCGAAGTTAGCTTCTTTCATATTTTTTTATTTGTTCCTTTTTTTGTACTTATATTTTTTATTATACCTTCGCAGGTATTATTAAATTGGTCAGATGTTTGTAACGCACAGAAGGAGACGTTTCCGAACACATAAAGTATATATATTCTTGATCAGCATGAGAAGCTGAGTCGATATAGCCATGTCCGTCTGACCGTCCGTCTCTGCGTACTCAGCCATCTTAAGAGCTATCGGGATGAAATTTTTTTCGAGCCTTTTTTTACCCGGGTGATTATGAAAATCATCGGGATCGGACTACTCTATCATAAAGTTCTAGAAGAAACATTTTTGCAACATTTTTTTTTTTTTTTTTTTTTGAGTATCTCCATGAAATTTACCAATATGATAGATTTGGATATAAAACCTCAGATCCCAAAATTTGAATCTGATCGGATATTTACTTATTTATTTGTTTATTTATTTAGTTATTTACGTCAACTCAGCAGTCGACGAGGAAGCTTAAGCTTAAATACAGATAATAAATAATTCACGAAGGTAGCTAAGCTTTATGCACAACTAAACATACCCGACCCGGTGGAGGTATTTTATTTGCAACAAGGTGCCAGCTATGCCCCGATTCACAGCCAATGTGGTCAGGGATGAGTTGCAGCCAATCCAATATCCAGTCCAGAATATTTTCAGTGGTTTCGCTGTAGATAATTAAAAAGTATAGCGCAAAGAGAAGTGACAGATAGATGAGGAGAAATAAGGTGAGAAAGAATGTTAAAAGATTGGTTAGCCAGACATCTACTAAGGTCAAGAGGAAAAAAGTTTCTGGTCCGACGTGAGGGAACACAAAAATATAGCGTATCTAGTAAATTGGTAGAAATGACTTCGCCGTTGACTAGTTTATGGAGAAAAAGAATGCCAAATACGAGCCTACGGTTACAAAGTGAAGGAAGATTAATAAGAAGAAGTCGTTCAGAATAAGAAGGTAGGCGAAGACTCGGGTCCCAATTAAGACCGCGTAACTCGAACTTAAGGAATTGCTTCTGTACCGATTCAATACTACGCTGGTGAACATCATATTGAGGGTTCCACACTGGCGAGCAATATTCTAGAGTAGGGCGAACTAACGAAGTATATAAAACCTTTGTCACATATGGATCATCAAATTCTTTGGCCCAACGTTTAATGAAGCCAAGAAGACTTCATGCTCTATTGACAATTGAAGATATATGAACATTAAATGAAAGTTTTGGGTCAAACATAACGCCTAAGTCTTTGAATGATGGTACACAATCTAACAGAACAGACTTAATAGAGTAATGAGCAAGGAACGGCGACAAACGACTGAAAGTCATAAAAGAGCATTTAGAGGCATTAAGGTGTAATTTATTAACGTGACACCAATCACAAAAATATTGGGTTCTCCCATTAAGATACGACTTAAACCAAGCCAATAGTTTCGGGAAAAAACCCATGATGTTAAGTTTCATGAGAAGCATAGAAATAAATAAAATCAGTTTGACACTTTTTACGGAAGCCATGGTGTACAAGGATAGTCAATTCTAAAAGGTTGGTAAGCGACGATCGACCTTTTATGAAGCCATACTGACAAGGAAAAATACTGGATCTTGATAGGTATTGAAGGGAAGACGTAATAATTTTTTCAAACAGCTTAGGTATTGCCGACAGTTTGGCAATGCCATGGTAGTTAGAAATATCCGATTTGCTACCCTTTTTAAAAAACGGAATAATAAAAGACTCCTTCCAAATATCACGAAAGCTACAAGTCTCACTCGATATAAAGAATAACCGACATAAAGGCTTAGATAGGGAAATCGAACACATTTTAAGGATGCAACTAGGTATATTATCAGGCCCGGGTACGAGGGAAACCGTCATAGATGACAAGCTAGAGATAATACAGTCTTCAGTAATACTAGAAAAAAACAAACAATTTAAATGTGGGATTGAGAAGGGATAGGGTGTGGGATCCGAAACAGTAGTAGAATAAGTCGACTGAAAGAATTTAGCAAACAGATCTGCAATATCTGAATCATTATTAGCAGTCTGGTCATTAAGTCTGAAGGTAGAAGGTAGTAATTTAGAGCGTATTTTGGAATTAACAAAGTTGTAAAATCTTTTGGGATTCTTATAAAATTCAACCTTACAGCGAACAATATAATTATTGTAGCATTGAGTATTTAAAAGACAAAATTGAGATTTGGCTATACAATAATTTGCATAGTCAAGTCGCGAACCAGTTTTTTAAATCTTTTAAAATATCTCGATTTAATGTTACGGAGTTTAGAGAGCCTACGTGTGAATCAGACTGGCGCACTGGAGACGGTAGAGACATTCACATTAAGAACACATTTATCAATTAGAGAATTAAGAGCAGAGTAGAAAAAATTCCCTGCACAATCTATATCACAGCACTCAAATAGAAATGACCAATCAAACGAGAAATTAAGGCTGTTAAGAAGATTGAAATTTGTTTAAAGAAAACATCTACGACAACAATTTAAAATGTTATTAAATGAATTATTAACGGAATTGTAAGAAATAGTAACTTCAATGGTAGGGTGAGATGGATCTACAAGCTTCACTAGGGGCTGTGTTGGTGTTTAGGTTATATAAAATAAGATAACATTAAGACAATTATAATATAGAAGAAATGGAAATGTATGCCAATATAAGTATGTAACCCGATTATAGATATCGATGGCTCATCAGTCATAAGTAGATCTGATATGGTCAGCAGTTAACAATAAAGACCTACTTCATTAAGTTGCTATAGTTAGCTATTATCAATAAAGACGTATTTTGCAGACCTAACCTTATGTCGAACTATGCACTGGTCAGCTCTCTAGTGTACTATAAGAGAAATGCATTATTCTTTGTAAGATCAGATATCAATTGTAGCTACATCGGGTGAGCATCGCTGTGTTTTTGGCCCCCACCTCTACCTTTGTAGTCTCGCTCCGAAGTCCACCCAATTTATGTGTTGGTTGCGACGACTATTAGTCACTGGTTTATGTGCTAGTGCCTATTTGAATATAAATTAATAAACAATTAATAAACTCAAGAAATACTAACGTCTTTCATTGAACATTTTGGTGACCCCGACATTGGCGGCTCCAAGTTGAAAGAGTAACAGACTTGGTGAAACCGTCATCAAGTGAGAATTGGTTGGTTAACTCAGGCCACCAATCTCTCAACAACAAGGAAACTGGTCAATTAGGCGACTACTTTCTTTGCACGCTTTGGACACAAAACAATCCTAAGCGAGGGGTCCCGACTGAAACATCGCAATTGATTAACTTGGCAATGATTGCGTAGCCACCTTGGCGTCTAAAAAACAATTGGAAAACTAGAAGTTAGTCTTCCGCAACGGAGTAGCAGTGCATACCCATCGAATAAAAGTTGATCAACTAGGCGATCCCTTTGGCAAAACATTTAACAACGATTTGTGTCAACGAGGCGACCAAATCATAAAAAAAGTTATTTTGATAAAATAAAGTTTGATCAACTTATAAACTCTGTTGCATTCCCTGGCGTCAGCAATTTCTGACCTAGTTAACTCGGTCAGTAACCCAGGTAATACGCACGAGTATATAGTTTGGCATTAGTGAGCAATTTTTGAAAATATATATCAATGAAAAGAAACTCAAAAAACTGGTTTCACTGCCTTGGCGTTTATCAGTGTAAAAGAATAGGTATATTGGAAATAAAAATTAACTATTGTTAAAACACTAATCAAAAGGCGACTTCGATTTATTTCTTATTCTTATTTGTGCTACACTTGACCAATTTTAGGAACAAGTCGGAGCGTTCCCTGTCTTTGACAAAATAAATAAACTCCCATCGGGTCAAGTACTAGTACAAATAAGCAATTACATAAGAATAGAATAGAATAGAATAAGAAGCAATTCAGGCTTTCATTCGGAATACCAAAAAGGATTCTTTCGCCAGGAAAATGAAGCCATCTTATTTCGAGGAGAAACTTGAGCTCTTGGAATACATGTGGGAGAACTTTGAGAAAAGTTCAGTAGTCGACAAATTATGGAAGCAAATTGAAGAAATCCATTATGGGATTCATCGGCTAGCGGAAAATCCAGCCGAAGCCGGATATAACATAGCTACGTTTGTAGCCGCAGAAAATACAATGCTAAAATTCTGTGTGGCACCAGCAGAAAATGTAGTAATACAATCACCGCTTGTATTGCAATCGATACAATCATTGCAACTACCCAAGATTCCCATTCCAAAATTTGATGGGGATTACCTGAAATGGCAACAATTTCATGACATCTATAAAAAGGTGGTTCATGAGTCAAATGTATCTGCAATAGAGAAAGTGTGGTACTTAAAATCAAACCTTTATGGAGAAGCAGAGAGATTGATACGGCACCTGGAATTAACAGAAGCCAATTACAACACTGATTCGTCAGTGTTGCCATAACGTTTTAATAATAAAAGAGTTCTAGTAACAGCCATACTGGCAAAGCTGTTTGATCACCCAAATGTGGGAAATGACGCAGCTTCTATAAAGAATTTGCATGATAACATTTTTGAATCATTGCAAACTTTAAAAAATGTAGGCGTCAATATGGAATCGTCAGATGCTGTCATAATGTTTCATATGACAAGGAAATTGGATAGATTCAACCACGCACTATATGAGCAATCCTTTCTAGTCGCAGCATTGCTAAACCCAAGAACGAACGACATTTTATATCCTGGACCAGTTGTACAGAGTCAACTCTTCTCAATTCTTCTGTGGTTCAGGACACACAAATATGTGTTCACTGCGGACGTTGAAAAAATGTATCGTCAAGTTTGGATAAACCCTGCCGATCAATTCAATCAGATGATTGTGTGGAGAGAGGATCCAAGTCAAGAACTAAAGTTTTATCGTTTAAAAACGGTAACTTATGGAATCACATCAGCCCCATATTTAGCGACGAAGTGTCTGGAATATTTGGCACTGAAAAACATGGAAAAATTTTCGTCTGGACCATTAGCATTAAAAAATGACTTTTATGTTGATGATTGTCTCATAGGAGCAGACAGTTTACCAGAAGCCTTGCAAATAAGACCTAAGGGTTTCAACTTACGAAAATGATGTTTAAATAGCAGTCAACTTCTAAAGGAAATTCAAAAGGAAGATACCATTGCCGACATCAATCTCGGTGACACACTGGAACAAACAAGTGTCAAAACATTGGAAATCATATGGGCACCCAAAGACGATCAATTATGTGGAAAAGCTCAAAGACATACAAAAGAAATAACCAGACGAGTGGTACTACTATTTAAAGTCGGTCAAATTTTCGATCTTCTAGGACTGTCCGCACCGTGTGACGAGCCACATTTTTATTGCAATTTAAACTACGCCCATGTGGGGTCCCCCTTTATTGTTACTGCTATTTTTCATACGCTCATGGAGAGCACATTAAATACCTCAACATGAAAACTAACTGTAGTTCTTTTTTTTCTAATAGCCAATACTTACGATCGACGCCTCCCTCTCTTTCTAGCTACCGTCTTGATGCGGCTGCAGCGTCGACGCGTTGCGGAGAAAACAACTTCTCGACAGCGGACGCTGCGCTGCATGCCGACGCCAAAGAGCCCATGAGAAATTGAAAGTGAGAGAGAGAGACGGCGATCATCATCAAGACGCATCGAATGTTTTCACCGTTAGGACATAAGTAGGCAGAGCAAGGGAAGGTTTCGACAACGAGTTAGAATTAGGAGAAAATCACTTCGCCCGTATCCACGAGAGTGAGTAGTTATCCAGTGAAAAAAACAAGAAAAGCCAGTGAAAATCAACAAGTGTAACCTAGAGTAGCCGAAGACGAAGGACAGGGATCAAAAGGGATCCTTCAGGATTAACAGGTGAGCCCATGACCAAAGTTCCCCTTTAATATTGCTTGAGTGCGGTAGGGACATAGATTTCAGAAATATGTTTAGGATTAATTAATTATTAATAAACGTTATAATATGATTATTTAACCCACCCGGCATTATTTCTTTATTCGGCACTAAATCTATGTATACCCTTTCCCTTCCCCTCTCCTTGGCCACTTAACCATTTGAGTGGAGCCGAAGGACCAGCGGACTTCGGCAGGATGAGTTATACTCCTGTAGACGAAGTCAGTCGCTGGTCTCTAGGCTCAGTCACTCAACGGATCTTGGCCAAGCGGGCTTCGCTTGGCAGACGAGATCAGTCGTTGCAGTTCCTCTTGGACTCCCCTCCTACTCCTTTCCGTTCCCCTTGCCTCCATTCATGTGGTCTCAGTCCCCAATCCTAATACTCATCAAGGTCTCCAGATCGAATAAATGTGCTGTAGACTGGACTCTGGGACTGAGAATTGTAGCCCAGCCAGAGCTTCCTTCCAACCGGTAGTGGTAAGAGCGAAAATGTTTCTTCAACATGTTGCTACCGAACGAATTGCGATGGATGGTGACCTGCCGCCGTATTTGGAGAAGCAATGGGAAGCCTACCGAGAGGATGTACAGGCACTAAATCACATGAAAATTCCAAGGCATATTTTTGATGGCAAGGTCCCCACTACAAAGGAACTGCATACATTTGTTGATGCATCAGAAAATGCGAATGGAGCGACAGTTTATGTCCGATCAACATTTAAAAATGGGTAAATTTAGGTCAGATTGTTGTGCGCCAAGTCGAGAGTGGCTCCCCTTGAAAAGCAGACACTGCCCCGGCTGGAACTATGTGCGGCTGTACTTGGAGCTGAACTCACGGATAGAATACGACAGGATCTCCAATTAGGATCGGAAAGCGTAGAATTATTTCTCTGGTCAGACTCAACAGTAGTATTGTCTTGGATTAATTCACGGGCATCACATTTCCACACTTTTGTGGCTAATCGGTTGACCAAAATACATGCAGTATCACATCCAAGGCAATGGCGTCATATGTCATCAGCGCTCAACGCAGCAGATGTTCTGTCTCGAGGCATATCAGCAGCCCAGCTAAGCACACATACATTATGGTTATATGGACCACTATTTTAAGCCTACAGAGCATACAATGGATACCGCTGAGAAGAAAACCAAGGTGTTCAGCATGGTGACTGCCACTGCCAACAATACGAGTGAATGGATACGGTAAATCACAGAAATTCAGTGGCGTATGTGCTACGGTTTTGTTACGAGCAGAACAGGGAAACCAACGGCTTAGTTAAAGTTGGAAGAGTTGGACCAAGCACGTAGAGTAATTATTAAGCAAATTCAAGAAATAGGATTTGCATATGAATAACGGCACTTAAAGAAACGACCTGATGAACCGCTAGATCGCAAAAGCACGGTGGGAACATTGCCACTAATACTGGATGGATTATACGAGTAGCAACTCGGCTACAACAAGCACCAGTATCAACGGAAACAAGGAATTCATATCTCTTGCCGTATAATGATCCGGTGGTAAAAATGATACTACGGAAGCTTCATGAAGAGAATCTTCATTGTGGACATGAGGCACTGCGCGGAATAGCTCGGCAACAATACCACATCATCAAGGTGAAACCAATGGTCCGGAATGTGATCCAGGGCTGGTTAGTATGCACCAAGCACCGGCCCCAGTTCTTTAAAGTCGCCCATGACTGACTTACCTGAGCATCGGGTATCTCAGAATAGACCCTTTCTCAACGCCGCAGTAGACTATTGTTGATCCACCATAAGGTTCGAGGAAAACGTCCCGACAAAGCTTACATTGCAGTATTTGTATGCTTTGCAACCAAGGCAGTACACTTGGAGTTTGTTGGAGACCTGTCCACCTCCTCATTTGTGGGCGCCATTCAGCGCTTCATTGGGCGCAGAGGAAGATGCCAGACATTATACTGCGATAATGCAACAAACCTTGTTGGAGCAAACAACCAACTTAAGGAGCTGACCTATACAATACACTCCGAAACGGCAGCAGGAATTTTGCAATCAAAAACGAGTGCAATTTAAGTTCATACAACCACGGTCTCCACATTTCGGAGGATTATGAAAAACTGCGGTAAAATCCGCTAAGCATTTACTATTGAAAAACGTATCGACAGAAAACTTAACGTTTGAACAACTGTCTACCATCATTGTCAATGTTGAAGCAGTGTTGAACTCTCGTCCGTTAACCCCAAACTCAGACGATCCCAACGACTTGACAGCTCTAACCCCATCTATTAATCGGAGAACCATTAGTAGCCCAACCAGATGCAGAGCCAGTAACATAGCGATCGATTCCAGAGGGGATAAAACGTAAAATCGAGGCAGATGACACAGGATCGAATTCCCAAGAAGACCCTGGTATCGAGGACACCGCAGAACCAAAAAGGCGGTAGTCGGTCGGTCTACCACCGTAAGCAATGACGATCTGCCAAATCGATTCAACCCCAAACCAGGCATATACTATGAGAGTATTGGCACAGGAAGGATGGCAACGTCTGACTGGACTATTGTGGCATTTTACGATCTGGAACCATATTTGGCCGACCTGAAGACATTTTCAGACGGATTAGTAAAGGTTGGAGAAATATGCATGTTTATGAAGGTTCCAGGCATACACCGCAATGCAGAGGCACTTTGAGCATGTCAACTCAGAGCTCCGGACGGGAAATGATCTCCTTCACATAGAACGCCTACGACGATCGCCGTTAGATACAATTGGGAACATTGCGAACGGCTTATTTGGTGTGCTGCAACAGAGAGTCAGGCGCCATAAGAAAAGTTAAATCAAATGAAGACTACTTATTGAACTTGCTGCAAAATCAGACATCCGTAGTTGACTCAACGATAAATATCATTAAGCGAGACGAAGCCACGATTGAAAATCAGATGAAACTAATGGAACAACAAATGTACGACATGACCAAGGTCTAGGACAATGCGGTAAAGGCATTGCAATGGTATATCACGCTAACTACTCAGATGACAGTTATTGCAGGGAATTTGCAACGAATTCAAACCGACATTTCCCGAGTATTTACAGATGCCGATCATAGCCCGTTACTACTATCAACAGGCCAGCTTCGTCCAATTTGGCAACTTCAGCATTGGCCCAACAAAAATAGCGCCAACAACAACACAATTCACGAAAATGCAACTAAGCTAGGACGAACTAAGCAACTTTCAAGGAAAACTGGAAACTAAGCAAAACTGGAAGTTACCAGAAGACCCCAGCCAACCGGCACACCATGTTATCGTCTCCTACGTAGCGCTAACAATACGATTGGTTCTTGTGATAGTATATGGTATAAGGAGATGCTCCCAAACCCCAAGGCACAATGGCCCGGAGCAGACAACAGTAAGGATCGTCAATCCTACGCCGATTCCTGCTGCAGCAAACCCAGCCCCTAGCAATTTTGCGGTCAACGTTGGATAACATTGAACAGGTGTTCAACGGCCGGGAATATGTTGGTGTTTAGATTATATAAAATATAATATAATCGATATATAGATATCGATGGCTCATCAGTTATAAGTAGATCTGATATGGTCAGCAGTTAACAAGAAAGACCTAATTTATTGAGTTGCTATAGTTAGCTATTATCAATAAAGACGTATTTTGCTGACCTATGCACTGGTGAGCTCTCTAGTTTACTATAAAAGAAATGCATTATTCTTTGTAAGATCAGATATCAATTGTAGCTACATCGGGTGAGCATCGCTGTGTCTTTGGCCCCCACCTCTACCTTTGTAATCTCGCTGCGAAGTCCACCCAATTTATGTGTTGGTTGCGACGACTATTAGCCACTGGTTTATGTGCTAGTGCCTATTTGAATATAAATTAATAAACAATTAATAAATTCAAGAATTACTAACGTCTTTCATTGAACAAAGTGATTAGGGCCGCCTGCAATATCCCCTGGTTTTATCTTAAGTACTAGATTAAGAAAAATATCTCAATTTTGTTAGGCTCTAAAGTAAGAGTAAATTCAACAAATATATATTAATCGTTAAAAAAAAAAATATTTCAACTTTGCAGTCCTTTTTTAGTGTTTCGCACCATAAAGCAATGCACAAAGTACATATGTATTGTATGCTCTTATTCAGATGAAAACTTATCAGAATAATCTTTAAGGTTAAAGAAACATTATTGTGCGATTGGGTCTGGCATCTCTGCTGAGCGGGGCAAATTGAGCAAAAGATTGTAGCAGTCGAACCGAAAGGAAGAGCGAGTACGCTTGCATAAAAGACAAATGATGAGACGGCGAAAATAAGAAAAGACAAGTAATTGCTTACTAAACTTAATTATAATATCATAACAAGTAGTTTTACGTTAAATAAACTAATATACTACATGAATAGGGATTTCCGAAGAGAAAGAAAATGACCCAATCTTCATTCGTTGAATTCAAAATATGAACTGATTTTATTTAAAAAAGTACGGAGTTTATATAGGATTATCTTAGGCTCTAGGAGGTAACAATTATTCTTAGATGATCTTATTCTAGACTCACACCCACGTATTTGGGGGTTGAAAATTTATTATTATTTTGGGCACGGCGTCGGCCACTTTACATCCTGCCGTTGTGATCTTTTGGGTTAGTTTAGAATTACAAGTGTTTTTCCCACATCGTGTGTGGCAGATTGTAATTCTAGACATGTTCCTATAATGATTGTAATTGGCTTCCTATTCTTTCTAATTCTTCCGAATGGTTTACTATGTTTGTTTCTACTGAATTCCATGCCATATTTTCTATGTTACTAATATCGCCTACGTGCGAAGTTTTAATAGCTATGTACGACTCTGACCGGACGCTATGATGAGCTACTAAAATTTTATCTTCTGCCCTAGCTGTGCAGCCTGATCTGAGGCTTAAAATTCCTTGTTCTGGTATATTCAGCACCTGTTGCTGTTCGTTACTGCATTGGACTCTGGCCTTAGTTTTAGGCGGTACCTTGAATAACCAATTCTATCTAATTCTACACAGTAAGATTTTACCTCCACAATCGTTGTGTATAAGCAACTACATTTGTTATTCTGTTTAAAGGGTGTCAGCTCGCAGGCATTATCATTGGCACCACTCCATGGCCAACTTCCTTCACATGTTCTCCTGTTCGACATTTTTGCATAGCTGATTCAGACATTAAATGATTCGAGTCTATTTTAAAATTATATATTAAGTACTGGCTTTCTAAATGGACCATTATCATTTGGTTATTATTCAATCGTACAGGTACTGGAATAACTTTATAGAGAAAAGACGGATGTCTCCCAAACAGTGGTATTTTTGCATTTATAATTATTTTTCTGTCAATAAAAATACCGTTGGCTGTCAGCAGAGTATATTTATCTTTCAACTCAGTGCCTGTTCTTTTACCTGGTAGTACTAATGCTTCGGATAACTTGTCTTTTATTTTTGTTATTTCCAATTTCATTTGACTTGGATTTAAAATATTAGGGATCAACCTACCATGGTTAATGTCTATTAAAAGATTTATAATTCCAGTCTGAATTTTTTAACATTCATCAATCACGGAACTTAATTGCCTTATAATCATGAAGAAATGGATGGATTCTCTATATACGTAATAGCTTTCTTTAAATAATTCTGTCATATTTTCAATCCGGTTATGCATATTGCGAAAATTGTCATTTATTTCACCTATAGTTGTCTTAAGAATGTTTGCCGTGGAGTCTACAATCGATGTCTGCCTTTCTTGTAGGTGTTTCAGATTTTGCTGATTTGTAAGTAAACTTCTCATGTTTTCTTCCATTTGTACTCTGTCATCCGCATCCATGATGCCAAATAATATATGTATGGTAAAGTGAACAAGAATTCAAACGGTGCACGCTTGCTTCTTGGTTTATTTTGACTCTATTATTTTCTTCGATTTCCGTAATTCGTTTTACCGTGTTGTTTTCTACAAAATGGCACTGGTCTTCGAACTTTTATAACTTTTGACATAAATCCCTCATTTTAGGAATCATTTTGTCACCTTGACAATGCATTTCAAAATATGCCGACATGACATAGTATATTACCAGATCCCATGAGCACGCTACCACTTGCACTTCACCTATTGGATCTCAGTACAACGCGGCTGTTGCGTTTAGTTCATTTACCGTTATATTTGGTCTATTATCTTTAATGCTTTAATTATGACAAAGCATCATAAAAATTGCTAACATCAATACGGTCCCTATTTTGGACAGATGACCGAGTCTGGTACTTTTCCGATATCGATTCTCCTCAACGTCTTCGGATGATTTTACCCCAACAAGTGGACAGATTTTATTTATAGGTCTTGTAATTGACCCTTCCTGCAATTTGACTTTTACCACTCTTACTTTATCGTCCCTGCCTTTGTGAATTTCTTCAATCTTGCCCAGAGGCCACCTGGCTGGGTGACAATTTTCATCTTTGATCAGTACGACCTGACCATTCTCTAAATTTTCTGTGGTTCGTCGCCACTTATTTCTCTGCTGAAGAGTATATAGATATTCATCTTTCCATTTCAACCAGAAATCCTTTTTCATTTTCTGAATTAGTTTCCATCTGTCTAAATTTCCAATTTTTTCTTCTGATATGGACTCGGCTGCTTCTAATGTTGGTCTTCCAATCAAGAAATGACCAGGAGTTAACACTTCGTTGTTGTCCATATCTTCACCCTTCGTATACAACAGCCGTGAATTAAGTACTGCTTCTATCTGGCACAATAAAGTTGCCAGTTCTTCATATGTGAGGTTGCTATCTCCTATTATACTTGACCGACTTTACTCCCGCTTCCCAAATACCTCCGAAATGATGTTCTGCCGGGGGGCTAAAATGCCAGCTGATCTATTCTTGTTCTAGAACCTAAACGTTATCTCGAACTGCTTTTTGAAGTCTTCATCGAGCCTCCTAGCACACAAAATTTGTACCACTATCGGAATATATATTAGCGCATTTACCCCGTCTTGCAATAAATCTCCAAAATGCTGCTAGCAAGGCATCAGTTGTCAAGTTACTAACAACTTCTAAGTGAATTGCCTTAGTTGACAAGCACACGAATACTGCTATGTATCCTTTCAATGTTTTTTGTACCCGGTTTTTTGAGCATATTAAATGATATGGATCGGCAAAATCAATCCCCGTGTTATGAAATGGAGATGACACCGTTACCCGATTTTTGGGCAGGTTACCCATAATTTGCTCCGCAGTTACTTGGCGGTATCTGGCACAAGTGACGCATTCCCTCAGGTATTTCTCCAAAATCACAGGGTGATTAGTATCAAAACATATGTTGGCATTTTGCAATCTTCCCCCCACCCGCAATATTTCATCATCATTCAAAAATGGATTTAAGCTTAAAATTTTGCTTTTCATGTCAATTTGCTTGCTCTGCGTAGACATGATATCTCTCTGCAAAATTGATATGCCTGTTGGTGTTTAATTTGTAAGCGACGTATTTATTTTCTGAAAATATATGTATAATTAGCGATGGCTATAGATTTATTTTTAGCTGCGCAGCTAGTGCGTCTGTCTCGTTGTCTTGTTGCCGGAAGAAGAAGGAGGAAAACTATATTTTCCCTGGGCAACTTAATACTAACAATCGATACTTAAAGATACTGACTTACTGCTAACAATCCATACTTATAATACTGACTTACTACTAACAATCGATACTTAAAATACGGGCTTCGATATAAGTGTGAACATTTAACAGACTTCCAAAATAACTGACATGTTACAACTCGGCCGTCCTGACAAGGAATCGACTTCGATTCTAATTGCTAACAAAAAGGAGGTAAATAATAACATTAAGTGGCTAGTGTCGCCCTTGTTTGGATATCAGAAGTGCAATCTTGATCAGGGGCTGCCCCTAGCTTTAATTTGGAGGCTTCTAGTACCCCATCATCCCGGATAACATATCGGTCATTCGGAGGTTTTTTATGAACGACGTACGGACCATGATACCGCTTGATAAGTTTTTTGTTTGCACCTGACGAAGTATTCACATTCGTAATAGCTACGAAATCTCCCTCCTCAAAACTAACGGCCGGGAGGTGGTGCTTCGCATAGTACTCAGCATTATATTCTTGGGACTTGACAATGTTACGGAAGGCTAATCTCCGGACGTCTACCTCTGAGGCATCGACCTCTTCCGTCCTCTCACCCAATCGTTCGGTTAGTTCATCCACTACCACCCCTCGTTGTTCAACTCCGAATAGGAGTACGGAAGCGGCAAATTTTGTTGTGGAGTGGACGGAGTTATTCAATGCGAACTCTATGTTGGGCAGTTGTTGGACCCAATTCGCGTGGTCCACGGGTTCCGTCAGTTTACCCAACATAGGGCCCAAAACCCGGTTAACCCGCTCGACTTGGCCGTTGGCCCGAGGTGAGGCAGTGGCATTTTGCACATGAATTTTATTATTGGACCTCAGAAATTCTTCAAATTCGGAGGAAGTAAAGCAGGTACCTCGGTCGCTGATAATTCGTCGGGGTCTACTGTAATTTGCAAAGTACTGAGTCTTTAACGTCTGACATTCTTCACGCGAATTAGTAGTGGCGGCAGGATACAGCTTCACAAATTTAGTGAAAGCGTCAATGACCACCAGAAGATACTTCTTCTTAGAGCGTATAGACGGAAGGGGACCTAGATGATCAATGTGAATGGTATCGAACGGCAGGGACCCTTTCGGAATACTGTGTAGCGTGACACGATTGTCAGAAGCGGAAGCGGAGTAATAGATACATTTGAGGCAATTTCTAATGTAATTGTTAACGTAAGACTTTATACACGGGAACCAATAGTACTTCTTGATTTGTGGACAACACTTCTCCGTGGCCATATGGCCAAGTTTTCCATGCACTACTCGAATGACATGATTTATCATTTCGGAAGGGACACACAGTTGAGGTACACCCGTCGGGGCCAGGCGGTACCCTACTCCGTCTTGCAGTTTGAAATCTGCTATTTCGTATTTCTCTAAATCATCTCGGAGTTTAACAATCTCAGGGTCAAGGTTCTCGACAATGAGGAAACCCGTGATTACCGTTACAATGAGAAAACCCGTGATTACCGTTAAATTTTTCAGCTTCTTCTTTTGGTTAACAAATTTTTCGGAAATCTGATAGCATAAGTTTTTCAACTTCAGGCATATACGAAAGATCACAATCAGTTTTCATAAATTAAAAATTGCTGATTTCTTTCACCAAGATACTAATCCGAAGCACACAGCTCATAGCGTGAAGTTATGGCTTCTCTATAATGTTAAGAAACAGTTGCCTACGCCATCCCAATATCATTACTTGAATCCTAAAAAGAAGTTGTTGGAACTGCCCATTCCCTGGACTAGGGCCTAACTCTGCCGCAACGCTGCTGTTTCACATGCACTGTAAGCGTTCGTGTAGGTTTGGCAACGGCACTTCGGAAACACTTTAATTCATGCTTGTCAAACCCAAAAAAAAAACGTTTTCAACATTTTAAAAGTACATTTAAAAAAAGGATGATAAATTTAAATTTTTTTTTTTTGTTTTATTATTATTGCTGTTAGGGGGTCGAACTTCCTTCTTGGTTGGGGCAGCTAAGTGAATTTATCCGTTTTTATTCCTCTTTCCTCTTTCCAAAAAATGTAGAACGCGCAGAGATTTCACTTTCACTTGTTTATTCAATCACAATGTTTGTTCAACTAAACCTAAGTAGCTTAATTAAGAGCAGGGCACCAAGCCACGCTTGGAGCGAAGTGCGGGGAGTTCTTTTTGTGGGGAGAGCGATGGGAATCATCGGGAGAGCGGCGCGAGGTGAAGGCTTCCGTCTCCTTTAACCTTTGTGTTGCCCGGTTGGGCATAAACATTGCGTTATATCCTAAAACATTTTTTTAAAGCTTATAGTGCTTCAAACAATAAAATTACATTACATAATTATAGTGATTGTTATAATTTTTGATACATTTTGAACAAATTTATTTAGCTTCACAGTTTTTTTCAGTGTGAAACAAGTTTCGAACTTTGCGTGTGTTGCTACACATACAACTGCAAAACTGTTGTGTACCGACTGCTGCCATAAAGTATCTATGGGACTGACTAAGGCGCACGATTAGCTGTACAATTACCTCAAAAACCATGCTGAAGGAGGTAACGCACGCTTGTTGATTCTATGCCTAGACGTCGGGCGGAGTTGGTAAAGAAAAAAGGCTGCCGAATGAAATATAAAATAAAACTGAAAAGCATTGTATTCGGAATTTGTTATGTTTTTTTATGTACGCAGACTTTTGAAAGGTCTTTTTTGTTTTAATAGTTATATAATGCTTTAATTTTTTGTTTTGATAAATGCAATGAAATTATACATTAAGTTTAAGAATTAAAGAAACATTGAAAAAAAAGCGAAATGAAGTCTCGGTATACCAGTAAAGCAAATATTTCCAATTTATTAAACAAATGCATTTTCACATACTTCTTACAAGCATATCTTGGTATCTCGCTCACTCAACCAGTCAACGGCAAACTCTGGCCTTATGGAAAAACGTTTATATGCATAACGTGGCTATTTTTAGTCCGATTTTGATCAAATTTGGTATTTTACTGGGTATTAATAACAAATTGAAGTGTGCCAAATTTGATTTCACAAGGTAGCCAATTACGTGAGATAATCGAGTTTTACCTAATTACGGGGGCTAAAAGGGGCCTAGCAAAATCTTTACATTTACAAAATGTGGGCATTTATTAAGCAAGTATACATACTAAGTTTGGTGTATCTAGCTATTATAGTCTTTAAGAAAATCGGTTTTGTTTCAATTGCGCGGGCGGACGGGGCTGTGGGAACATTTTTTACCAACAAATGTCTGCGCGCATACTAAAGAATTAATCATACCAAATTTGATGTCTTTAGCTATTATAGTCTTTAAGAAAATTAAATTTGTTTAAATTTTGGTGGCGGAGGGGGCGTGGCAAAAATTTGAAATAAACTTTACCACCGTAGGTAATACACGAGGCAACGTACCAAATTTGGTGAATCTCGCTCTTATAGAGAACGTGTTCATACGGTCAGACGGGCAAACGGACGGACAGACGTACGCATATATCTAGATCAGTGGTCGGCACTGCCCATTCCAGGGACTAGGGCCTAGCTCTGTCGCAGCGCTGCCGCCTCACGTACACTGTAAACGGTCGTGTTTGTTCGGCAATGTCACTTCGGCAAAAATTTCGTTTGATGCTTGTCAGGAAAAAAAATGATTGCCAAAAAATAATCAGTTGCTGTTCAGCATTTGATGAAGCAACACCTTTTTAAAGCGGCTAATGTTTAATGCCGATTGGGAATATTTTTTTTTTTTTTTTAAATATATATATGGAGGGCGGTGCGCAATGCGTTATTTGTCATCAAAGTTTTCCTAGGCAGGTTAGGTCATACTTTGAAAGACATTATGACACGCATATAATATATATATTTAGTATAATATATAATATATAATATATAATATATAATATATAATATATAATATATAATATATAATATATAATATATAATATATAATATATAATATATAATATATAATATATAATATATAATATATAATATATAATATATAATATATAATATATAATATATAATATATAATATATAATATATAATATATAATATATAATATATAATATATAATATATAATATATAATATATAATATATAATATATAATATATAACTGTCAACTGAGATTGACTTTGCAATGGTTTATTTGCGAGTAAAAATTGATAGTCATCCTGGAAGCAGGTTTGAGCTTGCCGCAGGCAAACAATACGTGTCGCGATGATTTCCTCAAACGTAATTGAGTTTGAGCCTTTCTCCCGAAATGGACCTTTGTGCAGTTAGGCAATTGATTTGGACTTCCATTTGTATAGCCATTTCTGAAATATTTATACATACTTGTGAGTTGTTTAATTTAACCATAAATTCATCCGCGTCACGCAGCCATGACGGACCATTCCACCACAACTGAGTATTGTGGAATCGCACCATGCAAAAACTGGACGTTTTGATGTCAACACATTTATCGAACGTATGAGTTGACTTAGGTGCAGTGCCGCGCAAATCTCTAGACGAGGCAGAGATTGCTGCTTTAGCTGAGACACCCTAGACTTTGCAGCCAAAATTAATTGAGAAATCAATCCATCATTGTTAATTACTCTGCTGCAGCAAAGTGCACTACAGCAGCATATGCCTTCGTCGATTCATCGGCGTATTTGAATATGTTGTAGAATATCCAAATCAGCTCGCCACTTCAGCCAATTGTTCGTTAGTAGTTTAGTAAAGTCCAAGAACCTTCTCTGCAGATGATTGTGTGGAATCAGTTCCTTCCGTTGGTATTCGAGGTGTGTTCGATACCCATTTCGACTCCTACAGTACAAGTTGAACCATGCCCTACACCCCGACCAACTATAATGCAGCAAGACGAGGTCCCAATACCAAAAACCACTGACTAAGTTACGGGTAGTATACCCGCCCCCATTAAAAGTCACGTTGACAACACACACATCCCATAACCTTAAGTACATTGTGACCCAATTTAATCCACACTATCCACTTATGAATGACATTCTATACCTAGAGTAAGCACTTGAAATTCCTATCACACACCATAAGCACTTTTCTATTCTTTGTTACCAACCCGTTTCTGGTGACTTCACCGGAAGAGCGACCTACTTTCAACATCGGCCACAATGTAGAATGGTTCCTGCAGCTTGTATGGGTGTTATATCAAGGATGGCGGATATAATACTCAAAATGACGGCGAAAGAATGAACCCTGCAACTTTTTTCCAGTGAAGCAAAAGTTTTAATACTGCATTCGCAAAATATCGATAAAAATGCCAATCGAACCGGCTGAGTTATGAATTTCTCTTTTGGATGGTAAGATTTCGTAATGACAAAGCCCTGTACACCATTACCTAAAGCAGGGGTACTTACAAAGAGAGTCCAGGAAAATTGTTAATGTATGTGTATGTGCTTACACATCGCAAAATAAAAAGTACACAAATTTTACCCCGAACTCTCAAAAAAGCGCAAATGTCGATCTGATGAAAAAAAAAAAAAAAAAAACCACATCAGATTCTATTTTTCAGCAAAGCGACACACGCGCTCTTGTTTTATTTCAGGAAGCGATTAATTTAGTTGTTACACTCTCGACTGTACGACTGACTTCGGCATGCACATGTATGGCAAAACGAGCAATTGCCTAACCATAGGAGACCCACGCGCTACTATTACGGCTACCCCTACTACAAAGAGTTGGTTGATGGTCGCCAGTGGGAATCGAGTATTAATTTGTTTTGATTTTCGCATAAATATGTGTGTGTGTCTATAATCGCAAGTGTATATGATTGTTGTGAATTAACCAGTGAAAAATGTGCTGTGTGGGGAATACTATTAGTCCTCGAATAGTAGCTCCTTGGCTGGTACCTTATTAATTAAAAAACTTGTTTCTATGTAATTTGGACTTTAACAGATTGATGTATATATACATATAATACGTATATTCGTCAACACATGAACTAAACCCGAACACACGTTTGCACATACATACATACTTATGTATGTACATATGTATAAATTTGTTATCAATATTCTAATATTTTATCCATTCCTCCAAATACATACATATGTAAGTTCTAAAACTAATACAAATTAATAAAGATAAGAAACCTTGAGAGTTTGAAATAGTGCGTATATATGTACATACATATGTAAGTATTATTGCACTGCGGAAAAATTCAAATTCCGATTGTAGTGTAAAGCTTCCACACATATGTATGTATGTATGTACATATATACATATGTATGTACAATGTATCTACATATAACTAAACGTAAATTTAATTTAACAGTTGGAAATTATTTGTCATTTTGGTACAAATCGAAATTAAAAATATCAAAGAAGCTAATTTTAACTTGGCGGATGTTTATATCAATTTATCAAAACCTTCAAAGTCTCGCTGTTTTATTTCCTTATAACAGCAATTCATTATTTTTCCACCATCGGCTTTGTATAGGTACATACCAGAGAACGGCAAGGGTACACCCTAACAATAAGTGTACTCGAATCATTTGTGATCGGCACTCTAAAACAGAGGTAGGCGCCCATAGCCCGTGCGGGCACTTTTGCTCGGCAATTGCTCCTGTGGCCGTCTGTGTGCATGCCGATGTGAGCACGAAGTACAAGTTGAGAGCGTAAAAAATCAGCTAGTGTCGCACAGACTTTTGACGGAAGCAGTACTATGTCGCTTTGTTACGCAGCTACACGCAGAAAAATGAATGCTTCACTTTCTTACAAGGCAACTTTAAAAATATTTTGCCATTATTCATATTTTGTCCCTATAGAGTAAAAAATATAAGCAAACACGTATAATCTAATATAAATGTAATATATACCTACATGTGTGCACATATATACATACATTTATGAAAAATATGTGTAATAGCTGATACAAAACATGTATTCATTTTTATGATATTTAGGTAAAAGGAACCCAAGGTCCATAACTATACTTTGTTTTAATTTTTTATTCGTTTCTTCCACTATGGGTTGCGGACCCATTTTTTGAGCACTTCATTCAAAAATGTACATATGTTAAACAATAATTTTCAGTCTCATTGCATTGCGTGAGGCAATAAAGATATTTTGCAACTATTTTTAGAGAAAATGGGCGTGGCATCTCGCCTCCACGATCAAAAACCGTGTTTTGCCAAAAAAAGTATGCCAAGTATATCATTAAACATAATACGTTTCCTATAACCGTTGTGATTTTAATATTTTCTTCAAATTTAGGGCCAAGATTCATATAAAAATCTAAAAAATGTTCTTAAAGTTGATCAATATCATTATCAGCATAGTAATATAGACACTTGAAGCAACCAACTGCTTCTGTTGGCCGTGGAATTCGAGAAATGCTTTTGGAGGTTTTCTCAGGCTTAAAGAAAAATTCTTGGCGTGAAGTTTAACTTATGTATATGTATAGCAACCAGAAACTGTGTAATAGTGTGTATTACCGCTTTCGGTAGCTAACCTTATTTTCTGATTCGTTCTCCTCTTTGTGGATGTATAAATGAGACATTAAATTCGCGCAAACGATTTTGGTGTTGTTATTGGAGCTATTCCATATTATTCAAAAGGTCGTTTGGGTCTGCCATCTAAAAAACTGAGCTCAAAAACATTCAAATTCGTCCTATATGTTTTGGTGTAATTAAAAAAAATATCAAAGAAGCTAACTTCGGCAATGCCGAAATTTATATACCCTTGCAGTCCTTGGCAATAATTTTTTTACATTTTGAAATTTCTTTCCCTGCAACTGAATTCATCAATACACAAACAAAACATTCAAATTATTTCTCTATTATCATCTTGCATCATTCCCTAAGCAAAGCACAACACGCATAGCGCTGCGTCTGTGTGTGTGTATGCATGTGCTCTGTTTGATTTGATGAAGACGTAGTAGGCAGCAACCATTTCAACCGATTTGTATTGACTCTAACTTGTGTTCTATTTATCCGATCTTTGAATCTGATGGGATTCATCTTTGGGATCTGTCACTTTATATCAAATACTATCAATTTCATGGGGATACTCCAATTTTTGCAAAAATGTTTGTACTATAGCTATATGATATAGTGATCCGATCCTTACAATTTTCATACTTTATCTCACCCGGGTAATAAAAAGCCCACATTTCATCCCAATAGCTCTTAAGATGGCTGAGTAAAACGCGTACGCACAGACAGACGGACAGACGGGCATGGCTATATCGACTCAGCTTCTCATGCTGATCAAGAATATATATACTTTATGGGGTCGGAAACGTCTCCTTCTGTGCGTTACACACATCTGACCAATTTTATAATACCCTCTGCAAGGGTATAAAAAACGGCTACTATTCATTAGTAATTTTGCATCCAATACACCTGGAGCACTTTACACTACATGCGCCTGCAACCTATGAACACTAACTTCATATACTTCATTCCTAATTCGTTGTTTCCTGCTATATTAAAATCTTGTCCATATGTAGGAATATGAGGTTGAGACTTTTAAATTTTACAAAGAATTTATGAGTCTATCGAACAGTAAAAGTTTTGGACTGAACACTGGTAGACATTTTTTTATAACTCTCCCTAAAGTTGAGATTTCGTAACAAGTTTTGTTTTTGATAGTCGATCAGAATTACACAGATTTTAAGACACACACCTTTATTTATAACAAATGAAGTCTACTAACACATAGTACAAGCCCGACTTTTCAATTGCATCTTCAGCTTTATCAAAACGGTTTTTCTTTCAAAAGTTATATACACTCAAAGTCAAGCAACGATTTGCACCAAATAAAAGCAGTTTGGTTTTGTTCCCAACACTTGTTTTCGACAGCGTTATTCTCAGCAGGGTTGAACGAATTTGAAAAACCTAGTATGCAGATATATGAATTGATATATTATCTATAAATTGGAATCAAAAAATTTGGGTTTCAAAAACTTTTAAAAATTGACTTAAGTGTTTAAAAAAAGGCTCCGCAACCCACAGTGGATTCGCGCAGTGTAAAGCAGCTTACGCACACAAGCAAGCGCACGCATACATTGACAGTTTGAGCTGGTTCTCTTTGTTGCCTACCCCTGCTCTAAAATAAGGTAAGGTAATTTCGAACATGCACATACGCACAATTGCAAAACGGTTTCGTGCTCTTTTTCTGCATGTATACATGAGATGAGGTCGAGCAAAATGCTAAAGCAGAAGGAATGAGTGAAATTGAGAGCACAATACTTGAGACGAACAATATGTGAGAGACATGTGTGTTGTTGTCATTTTTGCATTGTGTGAAATGAAAATAAAAAGCCGTGTTTTGCTGTCTCATTGCGAGTTATGTACTCATATGTACTTATGTAAGTATTATGGTAGTAAAAATAATATGTCTTGGCCTTTAATAATTGCTCGTCGCTTTATTTATTTGATCTGATCGCTTTGGATATTGCTTACGAACTGACTCTCTGCTCGCAGACAGAGTACTTAGAGAGTTAGACATTATACAATCAAGAGAGTATCTTCGAGAGACGCTTTTATTATTATTATACAATCAAGAGAGTATCTTCGAGAGACGCTTTTTGAAATCAGAGAGTGAGGAATCTATATCAAGAGTTATAACGGTGTTTAAACAGTGGTTGCAATACCACCGTCCTGACTTTAAGATTGTCCTCAATCTCTGCTTTACTTTACTATTCTGACGAACTTTGTCATGTAACGCTACCATAAAATACAATTTGATTATTTTCTTATTCTATAGTGTAATATTTACAATTTAATTATATTCTTAAACCTAGTACCGATGTTTATACATATAGTTTGCCAACAATTTCCACTATTTACTTTTGTATTCAATGTCTTATATTCTGAGCACTCCAGACGCCTTGAAAAGGATTGCGCGATAATTGAAATCCATCCACATCTTTTATTAAAAACCTGTCATTTTTCAAAATTTTTGCTATCATATACGGCCCTTTATTTTTCGGTATTAACTTCCTCGTTATTCCTGCGGTACTCTCAAAATGTTTAACCATTATATAATCGCCCTCTTTATATTCCGGTGTAACTTTCTTTTTATTTTTATAGTATTTTTCATTATCGGCCTGAGTTAACCGTTGATTTAATTCTGCCTGTTTTCTAATATTTTCTACATTTCTGTCACTGACTTCATCTAATTTTGGCAATTCGTCTAACTTTTCTTTCAAATCATCACTAACCTCTCTCCAAAAAGCATCTATGCCGGTAATTTTTTGATGCTACGATGTTGTGTATTGTTTAACGAAAATTCGACTTTTCCAATGACCACATCCCAATACAATCCATTCTCAGGTTCGGTGAGTTTTGCAATCATAGGTCCTAAACTTCTATTAATCCTTTCCACTTGTCCATTTGCTTGTGGCGATCCCGAAGCTATTTTTATATGTTTTATATTCGCTTCTTTCATGAAATTTTCAAATTCTCCCGATGTAAAACAACTGCCTCTATCCGATATTATACATTTCGGTCTACTACATGATCGAAAATAATCTCCTAATGCTTTAATGACTTCTTTAGTGTTTGTAGTTTTCGTGGTGTATAATCTAACAAATTTCGTAAACGCATCTACAACAACTAAAATATGCTTCTTTGATCTTCCTGAATCTACCGGTCCATAATGATCAATGTGAATTGTATCAAAGGGCTTATTTCCTTTCGGTATACAATGCAAAAGACCATCTCCTTTTCCTGTTTTCGGCATAGCTCGCAAATAACTGTTGACAGTTTTCCATTGTCTGCAAATAAGTGTCTTTCACTCACACAATAATAAAGACTCAGACAGAAACTGTTTTTGTCGCGACTGACTTAGCTCGCTCGCGCTCTGATCGAGACAGTTATTTCTATTTTCGTTTCGCTCAAGTCAAACACTGATCGATTGCTTGAGTTAAATGAAGCAAATTGTCTTTTGCGTATGTATGGGTAAACACACGCGATTGATGCGTTCTTTTTCTTTGCATATATGTACATGTTTATGTATATGTATGTATGTATTTACACGCACACGGAAGGCAAGGATCATTTCTGTTTAGTTTTTTAGTCAAACTGTCTTTTGTGGAGACTCTTTGTGTGAGCGAAAATCGTATTGCTCTTTACGTGACACTCATTTGAGAGCGTCACACGAATGAGTCAATGCAAAGCGCTTGACAAAAAACAATTCAAAACAAAACAAAGAGAGCCGCTCAGAGCGAGATCGTTTCTGGACAATCTTTTCGGTTATGATAAGATGCAAATAAAGTAAGAAAAAACGATCAACTGTCAATTGCGAGCTATGGTTTTCGGTGAATACGCTATACATTTCAAACAATTTCTTATATGTTTTATTGTCTTCTCCTTAATATTCGGAAACCAGTATCCTCTTCCTATTGCTTCTATCATTTTGTCCCTGCCAATATGCCCTAATTCGTCGTGATATTTATATAACACATGCTCTTCCATATCTTCCGGTACATAAAATACAACCCTTCTATCATTTGTTTTCCTATATAATATAACATAATATATATTAATGTTCCCTTTCTTCTAAACATTTTTTTATACTCTGAATCTTTTCATCTTTTGATTGGCAAATAACCAAATTTGTTTCAAAACTATTAGCTTCTGTGATTATAATGTTTGTGCACCTACTCAACGCTCCTACATGTTGCATTTGTTTGCCAGATCTATGCACTAGCTCGCAGCAGTATTCCTGTAATTCTAACGCCCATCTAGCGATTCTTGGATTAAACTCTACTTTATTTAAAGTCAAAGTCAAAGAATTACAATCCGTTAGTATTTTAAAACGTTTTCCTTGGACATAAATTCCAAACCTGCGTAACGCATACATATATTATTGCTAATGTTTCTAGCTCAAAACTGTGGTATTTCGCCTCAGTTACTGTAGTGCGTTCGGAAAAATAAGAAATTGGGTGTAGCCGCTTATCCTCTTTTCTTTGAAGCAGAACTGCTCCAAACCCTAAAGCGCTGACGTCACAGTGTAATTCAGTTTCATCGTTAGGATTATAGATAGCCAATACAGGTGCTTCCATCAATTTCTTTTTTAAATTTAAAAAACAATTCAACTCATTCTCCCCAAATTCAAACTGTTTATCCTTCTATCATATAACGGTTTGTCTTCTATTGAAAAATTTTTAATGAATCTCCTAAAATAGGAACTGGATAATTTTTTATTGCTTCTAAACCCTTATCATCCGCCTGTATTCCCTCTGCTGTGATTAAATATGCTAAATATTTTACACTAGCTTGCATAAACTCGCACTTGTCCCTTCTAAGCTCTAATTTGTTCCGCACTAGTCTCTTGAATACTTCTTTTAACGTTTCTAATCTATATCATCCATATATAAAATAATTTTGTTTTCCCTAATCATGTCATCAAAAATGCTGTTTATAATACGTTGAAAGACATGCGGTGCATTTTTTAATCCCATTGGCATCCTAAGGAATTCATACTGGCCTAATGGTGTCACAAACAATGTAAATTTAACCGACTCCTTGTCCATGAACACATGAAAATATCCATTTTTTAAATCCAGTTTTGTGAATACTTTCTTTTGTGCTAAGCGATCCAGGAGATCGTCTATTAATGGTAATGGATAGTTATCTTTAGCCATACTTTTGTTCAATTTCCTAAAGTCTATACATAGACGCAAATCTCCTGTTTTCTTTTTGACCAAAACTATCGTCGATGCATATGCCGAATTACTGGGTTGTATAATCCCATCTTATAAATAATCATCTATTAATATCTGTAATTTCTCTTTTTCGGTATATGACAACCTTCTAGGTGAACAACTAAAGGGTTTCGTATTTTCTTCATTTTACATTTAAAATCTGGATTCTCTGGTCTGTTCTGCCCAATTTCCAATTTCTGCCATAATTTCCTCATCTTTCGTTTTTTCCCCTTTATCTACATTACTAACAATTTTTTTCTCATCTTTTCTAACAATTTGACTTTCTATTCCGTTTTCATTTTTCAGCATTTTATCTAAATAATTTTCCTGATTTTCTAACAAATTTCGTTCACTTTTTTCCCACGTAATCATTTTCAACGCGTCTGGATAAATTTCTAAATTACATTTTTTGATTTAGCCCGCAAAAGTTTTTCAAATTATCATTTAGCTGCACATCCTTAGGCACTTTTGATGTTTTTATAAACGAACTTTAGGCAATCCTTCGCCCAATGATTTCTCGAATTACAATTATGGCACCTCGAGTCCTTGGGTACCCTGTTTTGCCTCTCGACGAACTTCTTACTTGGCAGCCGGACCTCCGCAAATGCTCTTAACAACCGGTTTGGATTGTCAAAAATTGTACACGCGCTTGTATACACATGCCCTCCAATAGAATTCCCTCTATGAGGAAATTCAGCAGCTCGTCGTCCTCAATCGTGACGTGATGGGCTAGCTTCACCTTATCCTCAAAGTATTCTGAAAATCGCTCGGCATCTCTCCAGACACGAGCCTCAAAATCACGCCGCAATTCTGCTTTCGATTTCCTGGAACCAAACGCAATCACCAAGTCGTCCAACAATTTGTCTACTGACTCCAATATACGTTTTGGGCTTGCGTGTAGCCATTGTAGTGCATTGCTCTTAAGTTTTCCAACGCAAAGCAAATGACGTTGATTCTCGCTGAGTTCACACAATGCAGACACATTATTCAATTGCACAATCCAATTTTGTACCTCTGGTCCGCCATTATATTCCATCAGCATTTCCTTAGCCATCTGATAGCCAGCATAAGTCCAATTATTTATTTTCTGCTCAGCTACTCTAGTCACATTGTTTTGCTGGTCCGTTGCTGTTGCTATCTCTGATACACGCTCGCGCTCCGAATTCTCTTCGTCGTTTTCTTCGTCTGCTTTTGAAGTATGCATGGCATCGACGCGTCTATTTGCTATCTCGCTCTTGCATGGCGTCGCCGCTTGTGACTGCGATATGCAAACTTTCTAGAAGTTTCTTGGCTTCTTTTATTTCGTTGCGTAGTCCCTCTAACACAACTGTACTTTCGGTTATTTCGTCATATTGTTGCTGTAGGATTTGAGACTCCAATTGCCTCATTTGGTTTTCTTCTTCTGGTGACTTTGTACCAACGCCGCTTGTACATGGAATGGCATCGGGATCTGGTGTTCGAGTTAATGGAATACCTCCACGTACATCCTCCGGAACTTCCAGTAGTCTGCCTATTAGCTCCGTCTTGGAACCCTTAGTGTCCATTCCCAAAGCCACCAAACAATTTTTATGGGCTTGCCGTAGAAATTTTATTGAAATCTTACGACATTTTATGGATTTTTGAACCACTTCTGATATTATGGTAGTATAAATAATATGTCTTGGCCTTTAATAATTGCTCGTCGCTTTATTTATTTGATCTGATCGCTTTGGATATTGCTTACGAACTGACTCTCTGCTCGCAGATAGAGTACTTAGAGAGTTAGATATTATACAATCAAGAGAGCATCTTCGCTTGCAAGGCAGAGCGAGAGACGCTTTATGAAATCAGAGAGTAAGGAATCTATATCAAGAGTTATAAAGGTGTTTAAACAGTGGTTGCAATACCACTGTTTCTTATGCTTTGGACACTGGGCCTACTACAGTATGTATTTAATTTTAATGTTTACAACAAAGGCGTTACATATTTCATATGTCTTCAGTGACTAATATTGAAATAACAAATTGTGCCGTTCACTTATCTACTCAAAATTTTTGTGTGTTTGGTGAAAAAGAATAGACGCTTACTCTTTGTGTGAGTGACGAAATGCAAAAACACGAAACACCGAAAGCGATTTGTGCGTTTGAGTGTGTTATTCTTTTCTTGCTGTTTGTGAGTGCGACAAGCACTCAAAGTTTATAAATGTGATTCGGGTGCCAAAAAGTGACACCGTATTCTCTGGTATGTACATACACACATGTTGAAAATACTAAGTACACCTCTTAAAATTGTACTTTATTGATTAGCAGAACTTTTTTTCTATTACCTTGATCACCAAAAATTAAATGCACCTTTATTTAACATTTGTTTATAAAAAAATACTTTCTTACAGAATATTTAAATTAAACTCTTTGTTTCCATAATGTTATGCGTCACACGCCACGATCAAAACATTTCTCTTCCACTTGTGCTTGCATTATGTGATATTGCCGATTCTTGAATTTTTCTCTCAAAATATTTAATATATAGACATGATCGGTCTATCCGTAAGGGTGGTCGTGTTTTGATCGCTGTTGATTCAGCGTTCTCGTCTGAAATTGTCCAGTCTTCCAATCAGAAGAATGAATTGTTTGTGATAGAAATTCTGTCAATTCTTTTTCTGCCGCTAACCCGATGCAAGACAATCTTTACTAAACTTAAATAACTTTTTTTTTTTTTTTTTAACGTTTAATTTATTTGTTGAATCTACTCTTAAATTAGAGCCTAACAACAAGTTTGAGATATTTTTCTTAATCTAGTACTTATGATATATCCAGGGGATATTGCAGGCGGCCCTAATCATTTATTATTGGGTTGGTCTGTCATTTCTTTTAAGACGAGTTCTATTATTAGTTCGCGTAAGGGAATTGGCAAGAACATTAGGGTGTACATCCAGTTTCGCAGAATACTTTAGTTGTTGACTACCTATTTCATATTTTACGCTAGGTATATTTAGATCATTTTGAATGTTGTCGTTCCGTATGTACCACGGAGCGCCAGTGATTGATCTTAAAATCTTCGACTGCGCCCTTTGTATAATGTCGATATTGCTGGTACTTGCATTTCCCCATAGTACGGCGCCGTAAGTCCAGATGGGTTTCAGTACGGAGTTGTATAGGAGGACTTTATACTCCAGACGTAGAGGGGACCGAGCATTGATGATCCAATGTAAGCTACTCGCTTTCAGTTTAAGCTGTGACTTTTTTGCCTCGATGTGCTTGCGCCAAGTTAGTCTTCTGTCTAGGTGGATACCAAGGTAAGTGACATCCGCGGCTTGAGGAATTGGTACGTTGTTTAGCATTATAGCTGGACAGTTTCTTTTGTTAATTGTATTGGGCATTTGGATCTGCTGAGGATTGCCGTGTCATCGGCAAAAGTGGACGTTGTAAGTCCTAAACTCGTTGGTAAGTCTGCAGTGTACAGCAGGTAGAGCAATGGGCCGAGTACACTGCCTTGCGGTACACCAGCTTCGATTTCAAAGTCAGCCGAGACGGAGCCATTACATCTTACAGCGAATTTTCTATTGTAAAGGTAAGATTCCATGAGTTTGTGGGTGTACTGTGGGAGTTTCTGCCGGATTTTGAACATTAGACCCTCCAGCCATACTCTGTCGAAAGCCTGGGCAACGTCGAGACAGACAGCCGTACAGTATTCTTTTAGTTCGAATGCTGTTCGTATTTCGGATGTTATACGATTGACTTGTTCAATTGTCCCATCTTTTTCGCGGAAGCCGAACTGGTGTGAAGGGATTGTGTTCTCCGATGACGGAAATGAGTTTAGACGCATCTGCAGGACCTTTTCAAAAAGCTTCGAAAGACATGGCAGCAAACTAATTGGCCTATAGGATGTTGGTTGGGTTTTGTCCTTTCCCACTTTAGGAATCATGATGATAGTGGATCTTTTCCATGCTTTTGGGAAGTAGCCAATTCTTATTATAGCGTTGAACATTTTGCAGATGTATTGTATTGCGATGGTAGGGAGTTCTAGGATCATTTTCGGTGTGATTAGGTCATGGCCAGGGGCATTGTTCGGCTTTATGTGGTTTTTAATAACTGCAGTGATCTCATCCGATTGGAGTTCCGAGTACTCACTATCCGTTAATGTGCTTGAAGGGGGAAGTACAAATGAGTTTGATGTTGGATTTGGCTGGAAAACCATTTTAAAATGTGTGGCAAATACGGATGCCCTCTCTTCATCACTGCGGGCCCATCCACCGGTAGGACCCCTTATTGGTGAAACTGTCTCTGTAGGAGCGCTTAAAGTTGGGTGGGCTTTCCACAGAGGATGTTTAGTGCTGGATGGACTGAGCTTTTCTATGTATTTCCTTTGAGCCCAGATTTCCTCTTGTCTTAACTCCTTGGAGAGGTTGCGGCTGGCATGCCTTAGGCGAAGTTTTGCTGCTGGTGATCGAGTAACCTGCCATTCTCTTCTTAGACGTCGTTTTTCCGTTACTAATTGTTCTATCCGCCGGTTCGTAGGCCTGGCAGCAGGTTTAGCGTAAGTAGAGGCATGTGGAGTAGATACTCTTGCTGCAGCTCCCATCATCGACTCAAGTGTAGAGACGCACATGTCAATGTCCTCTGCACCGTCCAGTTTTGGCGAACAGTCAATGTGGGCACTCATGTACATTTTAAATTTAAGCCAATTTGTTTTGTTGTTTGTAAGTATATATGGGCGATCGAGTACTTGAGGTCTTGTTAACAGTGTGAATAGCACTGGAGAGTGATCGGAGGTTAAATCTAGCAGTGTTTCCGCAGTGATCCGATTACGCGGAATCCTCTTGGTTACTGCGAAATCAATCAAGTCAGGCACTTTCTGTGGATCTGTGGGCCAATAAGTAGGCCTACCCGGTGAGACGCAATCCATCTTATTGAGGGGGTTGACTATTGTGTTGTACAACTGCTTGCCTTTAGGATTTACCAGGCGAGGACCCCAGTGCGTATGTTTGGCGTTATAGTCCCCTGCTGCAATGAAGCGTTCTCCGAGTGTGTTAAAGAAACCGGTGAATTCCTTTTCAGAGATTGAGAAGCTTGGTGGGCAGTAGAGGGCAACCAACGTAGAGTTGCCGCAGCTGGTTTGGACGGTTATAGCAGTTGCTTGAACGTGCTGTGTTTCGAATCTGTTGAGGAACGAGTGTTTTATACGGTTTTTGATTAGGATACCAGTCCCGCCATGAGCTTTTCCGTCTGGATGGTTTGTTGCGTAGAAGGCATATTTTGGTATTTGAAAATTATTTTTTGATGTTAAATGTGTTTCAGATATCAGCATGACGTCGATTTCACTTGAGTCTAGGAATAGTTGCAGTTCATTTTTGTGCTTGGAGACGCCGTTAGCATTCTAAAGACATTGACTTAGGGAAGCCATTATTTATTCTCGATAAGCTTCTGGATAAGCAGGTTTTGATTCCGCATCAGTTCCTGCATACGATTCGGAGTACACTAGCGAAGGATACACTAGGATTGGTTGTAGCAGGCATGTTAGATGATCTAACAGCCTTGGCGAAGAATACCTCCGGTGCAGTTTTGGAGGCGTTGAAGGTGATTTTTGGTCCAGTTGGGGGTCTACGCCCGTTTAGGTGCGATTTAAAATCCTTGAAGACAGGACATCCCCTGTAGTTGCCTGTGTGGTTCCCTCCACAGTTACTGCATAGTCTTAGTGCGACGTTGTTTCTGTCCTTGGGGCAAATGCCATCTTTATGATGTTCGCCGCAGCCAACACACACTGACCTAAGATTGCAATTGTTAGCGGTGTGGTTGTATTCCTGGCAGTTTTTACACTGAGGTGGTTGGTATCTCTTATGAGGCTCCTCTACGGTAATTCTTCTGTGCAATAGGAGCTGAAGGTTGTAGATTGGCTGCACTTCATTTGGCTTCGTCCGCTTTGCATCTGGTTGGAGCTCGATTTTAAAGAGCGGCTGTGCGACTTTATTCCTGTTGATGATGTTGACAACGGACTTAACCGCAAACCCTTTTTCGGCCAATGCGTCTGCTATTTCTTGGGGTGGGACCGATGGCTCGATCCCCTTTAACACAACCTGGAGCTCTTTACTGCTTTTTAGTTGGTAGGTATAGAAGTTGATGTTAGCATTACGGAGGTACTTTTCGATGATGCGGAAATTGTCCTCAGTTTCGGTTTGACATTTAATTACTTTTATGTTACCCCAGTTGAGAGGGGTTACAACAAAGTTATTTGCCCCTACTTTTTCTACTAGCTTCGAAATCAGGACTCTGCAGTTGGCTCCACGGATGTATAAAGGGGATGGTCTAGCCGATTTAACTTTATCTAAGAATTTTAAAACGATTCCCGCTTAGAAGTGCTACTCGTTCATTTGGTTTGGTTATTTTCGGCGTATTGCCACTTTTTTTCTTTTGCGGGCTTAGATTCCGCTTAGTTATTTTAATATATCTATCCATTCCAGTTTGGACAAAAGGCGTTGGGTTTATTGTCGTGGCTGACTCAACAACAATTTCAATGCCTTGCCTTTGTCACTGGACTTACTGAACAATTTAAGGCTAACTGTACTTCACCCAATGCATCCTACCAAGATCTGCAGCTAGTCTCAACTGCCGTTAGTACGATCTTTAAAGTACTCACTATGCGTTCTACCTGACCATTGGCCCTACTTGAACTTGTCGCAATTAAATGTAATTTTTTTTTTTGTTGAGAACAAAAATTACTAAATTTGGAGCAGGCAAAACACCTACCCTGGCTGCTATTATTCGGTTTGGTACATCAAACAAAGATATAGCCGATTTCACAGCTCCAAATTTAGTGAAAGCATCCATTTGGACTATGACACTCTTTTTTATCAGACTTGCCATTCAAGTTTCCAGTTATGTTAATCTTTGGTATTTGGATGACTTTTACATCTTGCAAGTTATACAGTTTTCAACAAACTTTCGTATGTACTTGCAATTAGACATGTGATCGAACCAGTAATAATCATAGGCCTTTTCTAAAGTTTTCTCCTAACCCAAGTGCATAATTGACTCGTGAATCTGATTTAATACAGACCATCTAAATGCTCTTAAAACAATTGGCAAAGAACGAGTTCTACTATTTGAATATCTCTGAATTTTCCGATAAATTAATCCTGCTTATTAGCTCGTAAGTTTTTGCAATATAATCAACAAGAGAATTCTCTTATAATTATATATAACTGTTCTTACACTATTTCTTGTGCTGTGCACTCTAGCTGTCTAGTTTAATTATTAATTATTAGTTGTAATTATTGGTTTTGTATCGATAATTATTTTAGGGCTATTTGTTTAAATTTTTTTTTATGTTTTTATATATTTTTGCCTTGAGATTCTTTTTGTTTATTCAATGGCTTGTTATCTACTTGCAAGCATGCTGATTGTTTTAATGATCAGTATAGAGCAATATCTTGTTGGCTCTGCAATAATCTTATTCATTTGACGGCCGTGACTATGACAAATTTTCTGCTTTGTCTGTGTCTTAGCCTGAGCTTGGCTTACTGCACTGCGCTGGACTTGCCCATCTTGTGCCAGCCAGCAGCTAGATTTTAGCCGTTTGTACAGGGATCTTCGTTTAAAGTATCCTCTTTTAAAATTACTGTACCATTGGGTAGCTGAGTATTTCTCAGCTATGGTATAGCTAATACACGAGTTTGCGCCCAATAAGCGCTCGAGTCCTTTGTCTGTAGGAAGGTAATTTATTTTCTTCGTTATATGCTTTACAAAATTAATAACGTCTAGCCTGTTGAGTTTATTTGCGTCAAAGCTACATGTTTCAACGGTAGCCTTTATACTTCTTGTTCATATTCCTCCGGCTTCTGATATCATGACCTACATGCACCATGCTTATGCGCTGCAAACCATGATCTTTAGTTGTCTTAAAGATCATGATATTCTTATAGCCTTAGGTGATTTTAACTTGCCTAATATTTCTTGGCTCGTTGATGATAATCTATTTTTCTTAATCCCTTCGTCTCAACATGTTTTTGTTGATAGCCTACTTGAATGTCCGCTATATCAATTGAATTCTTTACTGAACTCTTCGAAAAGAATCCTTAATCTTGTTTTAGGATCCCACTGTTAGTTCTGTATCTCAAACACAGCCCCTTGTGAAGCCTGAAGCTCCTTATCACCATACCACTAAAATTATTATTTCCTATAATTACTAATTAATTGAATAACATCTCAGTTTCTCGTCGTAAGACAAATTTTGATCTTAACAACATTATTTGCTATTTTGATCGGTAATTTTTATTTGAGTGATGTGATGTAGATTGTGCAGTAAATTTTTTCTACTCTGCTCTTAGTTCTCTAATTGATAAATGCGTTCCTTATGTGAATGTCTCTAGCGTCTCCAGTGCGCCAGTCTGGTTCACACGCAGGCTCTCTAATGTCCGTAACAGTAAATCGAGAATTTTTAAAAGAATTAAAAAAAACTGGTTCGCGACTTGACTATGCAAATTATTGTGTAGCGAAATTTCAATTTTGTCTCTTATACTCAACGTTACAATAATTATATCGTGCGCTATAAGGTTGAAGTTTATAAGAACCCCAAAAGATTTTATAACTTTGTCAATTCTAAGAGACGCTCTAATTTACTACCTTCCAACTTCAGACCTTATGACCAGACTGATTCAGATATTGCAGTTCTGTTTGCTAAATTTTTTTAGTCGACTTATTCTACTACTGCTTCGGATCCCACACCCAATCCCAAATTTAAATTGTATGTGTTTCCTAGTATTACTGAAGACTGTATTATCTCTAGCTTATCATCTATGACGTCTTCCTTCGTCCCGGGCCTGACAATATACCTAGTTGCACCCTTAAAATGTGTTCGGTTTGCCTGCCTATCTAAGCCTTTATCTCGGTTATTTTTTATATCGAATGAGACTTGTAGCTTCCCTGATATTTGGAAGGAGTCTTCTATTATTCCGCTTTTTAAAAAGGGTAGCAAATCGGATATTTGTAACTACCGTGGCATTGCCAAACTTTCGGCAATAGCTAAGCTGTTTGAGAAAATTATTACATCTTACCTTCAACACCTATCTAGAACCACGATTTCACCTTGTCAGGATGGCTTCATGAAAGGTCGTTCCTCACTAACCAACCTTATAAAATTGACTACCCTTGTACACCATGGCTTCCGAAAAAGTGTCAAACTGATGTTATTTATACCGACTTTAGTAAGGATTTCGATACGGTTGATCATTCTTTGCCTCTTACTAAAATTAACTTTATGGGCTTGTCCCCAAAACTATTAGCTTGTCTTTAGTCTTTTCTCAAAGACTATGCTAGCTATAGACACCAAATTTGGAATGCGTATTGTTAAGTACACGGCGCAGATCGAGATTTTTTCAAAATTTTAAAACGGCCCCTTCGCACCCGAAAATAAAATAAAACTGATTTTTTCGAAAACTTACAAAGCTAGAACTTCCAAATGATATGGAGATTTTTTCAGTATGCGTCCAGATTATTGATATTTAACATTTTTGCCACGCCTACTTTAGCCTTCAGAATCTAGAAAAAACTGATTGCCTCCTTAAACCTTTTGATTATCGAAACCAAATTCACTAATGATCCCTATTAATATCAACCAACCTACTTAATTCTATTAAAATTGGACAAGAGACATGGAAAATATACGTATAAACGAGCTTTACTGGGCAGTACATTGGCCGTTGTCTAGTGGCGGCTCTAGAGCGCTCGTGTGATTTTGTGAGGGTGGGCGAGATAGCATATGCTATGAGGCGGATTTAATAGCCATAAATTTGTTGTTCGAACTTTATTATATTTTTTCACCTGGTGCATGGTATACCAAAGTCGACGAAACGACTTACTTACTTCATTTCCAAACTCTATCTCGAGTTTATTAGGCTTCGCTAAGAAATCGACTAGGCTGCTTCATATAAATTTCCTCTGAAATGTCAACGATACGATGCCAACAATACTTTTAGTTGATGGAGATAAAGTTTATACTCTATTGCTATGGCTAATTTCAATCTTATTGATGAGTATCTTACTACTGGCGAAAGGATTTCAAAGAAATCAATACCAAACTATTACGCGCAACCTTTAGCGACTAACCTGAACTTAATTTTTTCAACAAAACCATTTTTGTCTGCTTTAATCGCAAAACCCCACTTACAGCCAATAGCTTTCATTCCTTCAGGTGCATCTATCTCCTTCTGCATTGATGACATCCATTCACTGCCAATTTCGCCATTAATGGCTTCGTTTTTACAACTTACCTGGACATCCACTTTCACCAATTTTAGCTTCTGAGTCAGCTTCAGGCTCTTCGTTGATTCCGTCTTCGCCTCTTTGGGGCTGTTGACTGATCCCGTTTTCATGATCGACCTCAAACTGTTCGCTCGCCACTAATAGCTGCAGTAGTTGTCGCTCGCATCGTTATCTCTTTAGCATTTTCAAAACCGATCGGCGTTCGGTTACTCGACAAATAGTATTCAAACAACTCCATGTCCCCTCTTCACTGCTATCATTCTCTTGAATGGACTATACAAACGAGAAGCTTTCACTGTTAATGAAGACGCAGCTAACTTCTGATTGTGAGTCTTCTTTAGAGCTATAGCCTTAGTTCCAAAGATTCTGAGGTGGGAAACTTTTGGCCTTCTACCTAACCAAGCTTCATAAGGAATGCGTCTCGGACCTGTTTCGTTCATACGCCTCTGTTTTTATCGCTTCAGCCCACATTGTCTTATTGACTCCAGAATGTACCAACATACTTTTGACCATTTTAACCAGTGTCCGATTTAATCGCTCAGCTACCCCTTTCTGCAGTGGTATATAAGCACTAATTGTCTTTTGCCATTTCCGTTAAGAAATGTTCGAAGTTATAACTCAAATATTCGCGCCCGTTAACGCTACGAATTTCTTCTAACTTTTGTCCAGTTTGCCTCTCCGCGACGCAATATACATAGGCAAAAATATTTTGCGTGTTACTATAAACGAGTTTTACTAGGCGGTCTAAAGGGCGGAGTTGGCAGTTGGCTAGTTGCGGCGGTAGAGTGCTCGTGTGTTGTTAAGAGTGAGGGAGATTGCGAATACTATTAGGCAAGCAAAAATTTTTTCACCTGGTGCATGGTATACCGAAATCGGCCATGTTAGTTTGTGAAAAATGAAGTACTACAACGTTAGTTGCTTGGTTGACAATGAGCTCAATTTATTCTCAGAAGCTTAGCTACATCTTTTTACCACCAGCCTTGCCTTGTATCATTTGATTTCTTCAGTTGCACTTTTTCAACAAGGTAAAGGTCTAACAAGGTCGAACCCTCCTTATGAATTAATTTCAGCTACTTCATAGCTCTAGTTTGCGATTTTTCAAACGGCTTTACTTGTTTTTTATGGGATCTATGCAGTCTAGATTTTCTCCATTAATGCTGAATGTCAAACCACGATCCATTCCTTTCCACATTTAAAGACCATGTCGCAAATGCTCTTTTGCGAGATCATCGGAGGCCTTTAATATTTAGATGCCGTTATCATCATAAACTTAGTCAGTTCCCAAAATAAAAAGTACAGTGCATCTATTTCAAACCGCTTTTCCCACCGATATGAAATTGCATTACAAGCCTGGTACGAATGAAACTTCTCTAAGGTCTCTTGGGTGTGTACCTAAGTTTGCTGTGCACAATCACTGCTTCTCGGCCTCCTCATCGAATAATTTCCTGCCATCTCTATAATTTCATAATTTTGTTTAAGTTAAATAACTGATGTGGCGTGCTATCGATAAGCCAGTCAACGATATTCATCCGATTGTTAGTAGCAACGCCAGCAAATGATGGTTGTGCCTCTTTATTCTTCCCATACTCGGATCTTCCGCTGTTTTTCCTGGGTCCCACATTGGCGTTGTTTTCATTCTCTTCATACATCACACATTTTGCTGCGAAATGCTCTTGTTAGCCTTAATTATTGTTTGATTGTTCGTTTTTTGAGTTTCCAAGGCCACGACAAAGTTCGCAAAAGACATGGGCAAACTTGCAAGGAACAAAATTACGGTAGACTTCTTTGGCAAACTTACATCTATCACCGACAAATTTTAAAAAATGTTTGAAAATTCCAATGTGTGCACGTTGTCACTTTCAGCTATCTTCTTGGTAAGTAATTACTTCTCTAACTGAAACTGATAGACAATGTAGCTTTTCGGGTGCTTTCCATATCTCACTATGTATTTCGAACATTTTCTGGAGTTTTATTGCGGCGCACTTATTGACAGAAACAGTACCGCCATGGCTTTGTCGTTTTGACGTTTCCATACAATAAAAGTTTCATCAGTTTTCCTAAGTATTTTGAAGAATAATTCCTTATAAACGTGGCAAGTTCACTATACATACAAACTCAACTTCTCTTACAAATATTTTGTAGATGGAACATTTCTTTATAATATATAATAAAAAACTGACAGATCTTGGGTACTTTGGGTCCTGGTGTTGACCTTTTTTCCGGAAATGACCATATAGTGGCAGTCATCAAAAGTCGACTTCCAATGAGCAAGGTTTTTGGCAATCCAGCCCAATCTCAGTCAAAGGATCAGCTTTTACGTCGGAGGAATTTGAATTGTATTGTTAAAGCGAAGGCATAAAACCCCATCCCATCACGACAGGGCTTCCTCGAGCTAACGGCCAAATAGAGAGGCTAAATACTACAATCATCGTAGTCCTTTCTAAACTCTCTAGCGACAGTCCAAAACAATGATATAAATTTGTCAATGTCCAACGAGTTGTCAATTTAACCTTTAGTAGAAGTATAAAAGAACTTGAGCTACTTACGAAAACAAAGATATGTTTAGAGTCTGATATTAAAATCAAAGAAATGATAGAAGACTAAATGATTCAACACTTCAATGATGTCGAGTTAAACAACGTAAAGAAGCAAAGTATAACAAATGCTAGACGAAAAAAAAAGAAATAGGTAAGACGAAGACCAACATTGAAGTAAAATATGGGCGACTTACTTGCTCCCAGTACACGATTTGTAGAAATGGTGTGGCAATCTTGTTGAGCCATCCCTAGTTCAGCCAGCTGACTTTATAAATCAAGACAATCTGGCATTAATTCAAATCCACTATAATCTAAAAATTAATATTTATCAAATCATATCCTATTATTAAATTAAAAAAACAAAAACTATAACCGGGACTATGTTTATTCTGTAATCAATTCCCAAGTCCCACAATATCTCATAAGACACTTAATTTTATTTTTACTTCCAGATTTTCAATAAGACGTAATTTAAGAAACTAAATTACCAACATTCCAGTAAGTATAATATAACTTATGGAAAATGTGTTTCTTAACTAGAAATTTTTGAACCAATTAAAAATCGATATCGTGTTTTTCATAGCTCCTGATTTTTTTGTTTTATCAATATTTATTGTTTCTCTCAATTTTTAAATGTACCATCATACCATCAGTGTTAGTGGTTTGGTTGTTTTCTCTGTCCTGTACTTGTGCTCAGCTTATCTCTCGCCTCTCAAAGCTTGGCTTATAACTGTACTTGCATTCTTCCTTGTGCTGTGCACTCTAGCTGTCTCTTTGTTTTAGTTGTAATTATTTTTTTTTTTCGATAATAATCTTAGTACTGTGCATTTAAATTTTCCATATATTTTTGCCTCATGTTTTTTTTTTTTTTATCAATAGCAAGCATGCTGATCGTTTTGATGATTAGAATAGAGCAATATCTTGCTGGCTCTGCGATAATCTAATTCACTTAAAATGTGCTGGCCTCAACGGCCGTGACTGTGACAAATTTTCTGCTTTGTCTGTGTCTAAGCCTGAGCTTGGCTTACTGGACTGCGCTGGACTTGCCCATCTTGTGCCAGCCAGAAGCTAGATTTTAGCCGTATGTACAGGGATCTTCGTTAGAGTAACCTTTTTTATACCATACACCCATAGGGTGAAATGGTATATTTAAGTCGCCGAAATGTATGTAACAGACAGAAGGAAGCTTTTCCGACCCCATTAAGTATATATATGTATTCTTGATCAGGATCAACACCCAAGTTGATATATACATTTCCGTCCGTCTGCCCGTCCGTCCGTCTGTCCGTATGAACACTTAGATCTCAGAGACTATAAGAGCTAGAGTCACCAAATTTGGTACGTAGACTAGTGTATTACCTACGGTGGTCAAGTTTATTTCAAATTTTTGCCACGCCCCCCTCCGCCCCTGAAATTTAAACAAATTTGATTTTCTTAAAGACTATGATAGCTAAAGACATCAATTTGATAAGCAAGCAGAAATTTATTGCAAAAAAATTTTGCCACGCCCCCTCCGCACCGCAATTGAAACAAAACCGGTTTTCTTGAAGACTATAATAGCTAGAGACATCAAATTTGGTATGTATATTTGCTTAATAAATGCGCATATTTTTTATGTGCAACGATTTTGCCTCGCTACTTCCGCCTCCGTAAATTTGAAAAACTCGATAATCTCACGTAATTTTTTACCTTTTGTAATCAAATTTGGCACACTTGAATTTGATACTAATACCCATCAAAATGCCAAATTTTATCAAAATCGAACTAAAAATAGCCAAGTTATGCATATAAACATTTTTCCAGTTGGCCGTTGGCTGGTGGGGGCGCTAGGGTGCTCGTAACCTTGCGTGAGCGAGATACCGAGATATGCTTCTAAAAAGCATGTAATCAGAATTTTTCAAAAAAAAAAAAAAAAAACGTAAATGCATTTGTTATTATAAATTGGAAATATTTGTTTTACTGGTGTATGGTATACCTAAGTCGCCGAGACGCCTTACTTACTTCATTTAAAATGACTGTAGCAAATGAGAATTTCTCAGCTATGGTATATCGTAATTTTTGGCCAGAAGGCTTAGTTCTACATGTGTTTGCGCCTAATAAGCGCTGCCGTCCTTTGTCTGTAGGAACGTAATTCATCTTTTTCATTGCCTGCTTCAAAAAACTAATAACGTCTAGGGCTTTAGCATTTTCTGAATCTTGGCTCACCTCCTCTATTTTGAATAGCGAAATTTTTTCTAATAACTTAATTTCTTATACGCTTGATCGTGTTGGTCTTCGTAGAGGTGGAGTACTCACCTCAAATCTGTGTTCAAATGTTGTGCCGATTGAGTGTGACTTTATTTGCGTCAAAGCTACATGTTCCAAAGTTAGCTTTTATATTTCTTGTTCATATATTCCTCCAGCTTCTGATATCATGACTTACCACCATTCTGATGCTGTGCAAACCACTTTTTTAATTGTCTTAAAGATTGTAATTTCCTTATAGTCTTAGGTGATTTTAAATTACCTAATATTGCTTGGCTGGTCGATGAAAATCACTCTTTCCTAATTTCTTCGTCTCAACATTTTTTCTTGATAGCCTACTTGAATGTCCGCTATATCAGTTCAATTCTTTAATAAACTCTTCTAACAAGGATACTTTCCTTGATCTTGTTTTAGTCTCGGATCCCACTGTTAGTTCTGTATCACAAACACAGCCCCTTCTGAAGCCTGAAGCTCCTTATCACCCTACCACTAAAATTATTATTTCCTATAATTCCGTTACTAATTAATTGAATAATTGATAAATGCGTTCCTTATGTGAATGTCTCTACCGTCTCCAGTGCGCCGGTCTGGTTTACACGTCTAATCTCCGAAACATTAAACCGAGATATTTTATAAGTTTTAAACAAACTGATTCGCGAATTGACTATGCAAATTATTGTGTAGCGAAATCTCAATTTTGTCTCTTATACTCAAAGTTACAATAATTATATCGTGCGCTATAAGGTTGAATTCTGTAAGAATCCCAAACGATTTTATAACTTTGTCAATTCTAAGAGACGCTCTAATTTACTACCATCCACCTTCAGACTTAATGACCAGACTGCTAATAATGACGTAAACATGCTCCCCCCCTTGCAAGAGTGCAAGACCCAGGCAATCTAATGGCACGCTCCGGATAGGGTCCAGCCGAAAACTGTGCCCATCGCTTTTGTTTTTGTTTTTGTGTATTTTTGTAATTTCTTTTCTTTAGTTGTGAAGGTTTACTCTGCACATTAACCCTTGTGTCAGAACTGGTCAGTATATTCTTATACACAGATTTTTAACATTTAAAATTTTTATTTTTTTTGTATTTTCCTTTTTTAATTAAATTAATTAAATTTTGATAAAATGGTTGTCTGCTCAAAAAATAATTGCATAGTGGCCACTCATCCGGTTGACTCCCATGATTATATTCTTTGTTGGCTGTGTGACAATGCGGTTCACGTTAAGTGTGCAGGTTACACAGGCAGAATCAAGGAGTCTATTGCTAAAGGCGGTGGCTTAAAATATGGATGTGATGCTTGCCGTGGGGTCGAGAATGAGATGCGCTCTTTCATGAGGCGGACTAGAGATAGTTTTGACACTTTAAGGGCAGGTTTTAATAAACTCCAAGCGGAGTTTAATGCGGTGGAGACTCAGTTCAGGAGTTTATCGCTTATGAATGAGTCTCCGAAACGTAAAAGGACCAGTCCTTGGGGTGTTTCAGTATCTGTAGATCCGCCAGCGTCTCTTATCGTCCCCGACCGGTCTCATGCACCGTCCACTCCTAATGTACAGCAGTTGATATCGTTCAAGAGCCCGGTTGTGAATGCTATTAGTAAGGAATTACCGGTATCACTTGGGAATGATCTCTTAAAAACGATGCCTATTGTAGTGTCCGATGTGTCCGGGCAATTACCCATTCCAATGGAAATTGCCGATAGTTCCAAAAGTATTGAGGGCCCCGTAAACAAGTTGACTGCCGCAGTGGGTGACTTGTCCAACGTTACTGCTACGGCTGATGCCTCTCGTTGGCATACCACCAAAGAAACATATATTTGTTTCTAGGCTAGACCCTGTTGTCACATCTGATGATGTAATAGCCTATATTCGGAAGAAAGTTAACGTCTCGAACATTGCGGTGGAGAAGTTTAAATTTTCTTATTCTCGGGACATTTCGTCCTTTAAAATTAGTGTTTCTGCCAATATTTTCGACACTATATGTCGAAAAGATTTTTGGCCGAAACATATAATAGTTAAGGAATATACTGTAAAAAGAAAAATCGGCAACCGATTCGCTTGCCAACAACAACAACTAATACTATTCCTGCCACATCAGCATCTGCTGGTGTGTCAAAAAACTAGCTTCGTCCCTTAACCTGGGTTACCAGAACGTTAGAGGACTGAAATCCAAACTTCCTAATCTCTATGTAGATAGTCTTTCTTTTGAGCATAACATTCTAGCTTTTACAGAGACGTGGCTAAAACCTGATATTGCTGATGCATCGGTGTTTTCCACAAACTTTTCTATATTCAGACGTGACCGGATTTCTCGCGTAGGCGGTGGCGTTCTAATAGCTGTTGATGCTGCTTTATCATCTGAAATGATTCAATTTTCTAGTACCCAGGAGATTGAGTTTGTCGGTGTTAAAGTAAATTTTAAATCTTTTAATGCTTTTATTACTTGTTCCTATATTTCACCATTGTCAGACATGGTGGTATATTTAAATCATTTAGAGGCAATTCAGTTTGTCTCCTCTTTAGTTTCCAGTCAAGACATGCTCATAGTTGTAGGTGATTTTAATTTACCCGCTTTAGTATGGTCACTAACAGATGAATCTACCATGTTGCTGCCCTCTTTGTCACATGACTTTATTGACGGCCTTCTAGGCTTATCTTTATCCCAAGTCAATCCTGTCTTAAATTCTAATGGAAAATCGTTAGATCTTATTTTTGTAGAGGATACTTCTTATTGTGAGGTTTCTAGGATCGAACCATTTGTTCTTCCAGAAGACAAATTTCATCCTACATTAAATTTAAAAATTGATCTGCCCTTGCTTTCACCATTACTTGGTTCAAATGAGTTTCCTCTAACTAGGTGCTTTCGTAAGACTGACTTTGTCACCCTTAACGAAAACATTACTAATACCGATTGGTCTTATCTGTACAATTGTAGAGATATGAACTCAGCTGTTCGTTTTTTCTATGATACTCTGAATTCACTCTTTGATATTTGTGTGCCTCTTGGTAGGCTGGAGCGGCTTAACAAACCTCCCTGGTTCTCTCGTGAGTTATCCAATTTGAAAAATGTGAAGACACGATATTATAAGAAGTTTCAAAAAACACGTCGTTCATCAGATTATGCTCTGTATACAGTCGCTCGTTCAAAATTCATGATGCTTAATACACAATGCTATAAGGATTATCTTCAGCGGTGTAAGCTTCAGTTTTCTTCTGACCCTAAACAATTTTATAATTTTGTCAATTCTAAACGTAAGACCTCCGTGCACCCATCTTTTTTGTCTTTTCAAAATAAAAAAGCGAGCACTGATCAGGCAATTGCCGATATGTTTGCGAGTTTTTTCAAAACAACTTATTCCTCAACGGAATATCGAGCAAGTCCGTATCCTTATCATTTAAAAAAGGCTAATTGTATTTTCAATCCAGTGTTTGATGAAAGTTCTATTCTTAGCGAACTTAAATCAGTTAAACCTGTTTATTCTCCGGGGCCAGATGGTCTTCCTGGATGTGTACTACGGTTCTGTGCAAACGCATTATGCAAACCCATTTCAAAATTGTTTCTATTGTCTGTCGAATCTTCCTCTTTTCCATCTATTTGGAAGGAGTCGTATATCATACCTCTGCATAAAAATGGCAAAAAGTCCGAAGCCTCTAACTATAGAGGTATCTCAAAATTGTCCGCTATTCCGAAAGCTTTTGAGAAAATTATAACTTCTCAATTGCAACATTTTTGCAGTTCTATTATTTCGCCATCCCAACATGGGTTTGTGAAACGTAGATCTACAACCACTAACCTTTTAGAATTTACATCAATAATAATTAAGGGGTTCAAAAATAGTAAACAAACTGATGTTATATACACTGACTTCAGCAAAGCCTTTGATTCCGTTAATCATACCCTACTACTTTCTAAGCTGAGCGACATTGGGTTTCCACACCTTTTCCTCTCTTGGGTTCAAGATTATTTAACAAATAGAAAACAGAAGGTACTTTTTAAGTCTTCTTTTTCCGATTCCATTCCTGTGACTTCTGGTGTACCTCAAGGTAGTCATCTTGGCCCTCTGCTTTTTACACTATTCATTAACGATCTTCCATCAGTCATTGTTCATTCACATGTGCTTATGTATGCTGACGATGTCAAGCTTTGTCTTACTTATAAAGATACAGATTCATTTAGTCGGCTACAAGCTGATCTTAATAACTTTCAATCCTGGTGCCAGTTTAATCTACTAAATCTTAACACTACCAAATGTAAGGTAATGACTTTTTTTCGTAACTCTCCTCAACTGGTCACTTATTTTCTAAACAATAGTCATTTAGAACGTCTAAATAATATGAATGATTTGGGCGTACTTATGGACCATAAGTTAAATTTTAACACCCATATTTCCACCACGGTCGCAAAGGCCATGAGTGTCCTGGGTTTCATTAAAAGATGGTCAAAAGAATTTGATGACCCCTATACAACTAAAGTTCTTTTTACTTCGCTTGTCCGTCCTATTTTAGAGTATGGATCTTGCATTTGGTCACCTCAATATGAGTCGCACCAGATTAGACTTGAATCCGTTCAAAAGCAGTTCTTGCTATTTGCTCTTCGTGGCTTAAGCTGGGATCGCAATGTCAATCTGCCTTCGTATTCTAGTAGACTTCTCATGATTAACCTTCCTTCCCTAACTAACCGTAGAATTATGCTTGGTGTTATTTTTATGCACAAGCTCCTAATTGGTGATATCGACTCGCCTGAGTTATTAGCTCAGGTAAATCTGTCGGTACCATGTAGACGGAGTAGACATCCTTTGATCCCTTTATCCCTTAGTCGTTGTTCTTCTAACTATGCCCTGCATGAACCTTTTAGGGTCCTCTGCTCTGATTACAACTTTCTATTCCCTGTAATTGGCTCAGAGATTTCTATTAATATGATTTAAACTTCTATCCTATCCCATTTAGTTAATAGATAGCTATAGTATTTTTTAGTTATTTGTTTGTCTGTTTATTCTATTGTGTATTTGTCCACGCGATTCGTGCCGTGCGTTATACGGCTGCACCCCTCGGTCGGTCGGGTGGGAGGTGGGCAGTTATCTGCTTGGGCTCGCGCGTAACAGGCTTTGTCCTGGTGTCGTAGGGGCCACTTGAACGTACTGCGCATAGTATCGTCAACGTCCGCTAAATCGCAATTGGCCGGCCGCCAAACCCGGGTAGACTCCCCTCTAGCATTACCTCCGTCATCACGTCCGCGCCCAGGACCAAAGACGCCGACGACGTTCGGTGGAACGTGTCATCCGCCAGGACGATGCCCTCGAGCTTCTTTGAAATTTGCTGGTCCACCGGAGAGCTTGGAGTTCGGCAGCACAAGCCATCGACCACCTTCAGGATTGACTCCAGTCGCCATCCTTCACTGATCTGGGACCGGACCACTGCTGCCACCGCTTTCTCCGCCCCAATATTGACGGCTCCTTTAGATACTTGTCTTTCCATCGGGTGCAGAAATGCTGACTCACAGACCCAAACGCTGCCACCGGTTAATGATAGACGGAACCTGATCCTTCATTTCAGGTTCCGTGACGGATAGCAATGGACCGCCCACTAGGAAATGGCCTGGGGTCAAAGCTAAAGAATCGGTGGGGTCTTCAGACATAAGGGAAATCGGCTGGAGTTCAAACAAACCTCTACCTTAGCCAGGATCGTAGAGAACTCTTCAAAGGTATACTTTTGGTTGGAGGTGGCGTTGTATAACAGAGTTTTAAAACTCTTAACTCCAGTCTCCCACAACCCTTCCATGTGTGGTGCCTCGGGAGGGATGAAATGCCAGGACAGATTCTGATGGCTATATTGGGATAAGATTTTCTGCTGGGTAGACCTTAGGAAATTTTTTTTTAAGCACTCTGGATGACCCTTTTTGTTGTCGGACTGCACTTGCTGGGGACACCCTCGCCTCGATACAAAGCGAGCGAATGCTGCCAGAAATGTTTCGGTACTTAAATCCGAAGTTGCCTCAAGGTGAATGGCACATATCCCTTTGATATGCGACAGGTGCGGCCGGTGAAACTCTTGAGGTCGAAAGGACCGGCGAAATCTATCCCTGTGGTCGTGAAAGGACGTGCGAAATTAGTTCGCTGCGAGGAAAGGGTGCCCATTAGCTGTGATTGCAGCCTTCATTTGTAAATCACACAGACCTTGCATGAATTGACCACCGATTTGACTAGATTCCGCATTCTTCTAATCCAGTATCTCTGTCGGATGGGACGGACTACCAGTCGACTGCCCCCATGAAGAGAGATCTGATGCGTGAGAAGCACCAACAGCCGGAACAATGGCGTTACTACTGGCAACAGAATGGGGTTACGCTCATCGTAACTGAGGGCCGCTGCTTGTTGCACGCGCCCACATGCTCGTATCACACCTGATGAATGGTGCTAGACGTGGGCAGAGATTTCTTCTGCTGTAGACACCGATGTTCCGTCGGGAAGTAGTCACGCTGAGTGACTCGGATCAACGCCTGGAGTACTTCATTGATCTCGTTAGATGTCACCTCCCGGGAGTAATCGTTTGGAAGTTTACGACACCTTCTGCCGAAACGGCCATGGTGGGCCGTGCCACCACAAATCCTTGTGTTCGTTCAAGTTCCTGCGCACTCAGGCCGCGGCTAAGGAGATCTGCTGCATTGTCCTCTGAACGGACGTAATTCCATGGGATGCTTTTTGTTGCCGTCACAATTCTGGCTACCCGATTTGCCACAAACGTTGTACGTGTGCAGGGTACGACGGTGGAATCTAACCAATAAAAAGCCTCAGCATTATCAACTGGAAGTTGTGGAAGAACTGCAGCTGCCAGTTCAGCTAAAAGCGTGGCTCCGCATAATTCAAGGCGGGGCAATGAAACCATTTTAACCGGGGCTACTCTAGATTTCACTGCAAGAAGGCAGCATGATATGCCTTGGTCATTGCTAATTTGGATCATGAAGAACCCACCGCGGTATTCGGATCTGGTCAAGGAAGGAGTAGCTCTTTGTAAAATTCTTCCACCTGTGATGGAGTTCACTGGGCAATTGATCATCCCACCCTAGCTCTTGTAGCCAAAGCAATTGCATAAACAGCTTGGCTTGAATTACAAAAGGAGCCAGCCAGCCAGCGGGATCGAATAACTTGGCGATCTGCCCGAGGACTTCTCGCTTAGTATAAGCTGACTTGACATCTTGGGGTGAGATGACAAAATAAAACTCATCCGTAGTCGCTTTCCATCGGATTTCCAGTGTTTTTGCTGTGCTAGCCTCTTCGATATCGAGGAAATCAGCATTTAGCAAATGACACTTTGGAATGCAACTGAGCACGGTCTTCACATTCGATGTCCACTTGCGCAAAGGAAAGCCAGCTGAACCAAGAGCGTCTTGAGGTTCATTGACCATTGCGATTGCCGTTGCTTCATTGTGGGCCCCTGCCAGGACATCATCGAAATACATATAGCACTTGATAATATCCCTAGCCAAAAAAAATTTGGATTGTATATCACTTGCGAGTTGCTGAAATACTCGGATGGCTAAGAACGGAGCACAGTTAATGCCAAACGTGACCGTATTAAGCTCGTAATCACCAAGTTGCCCCTCTTTGTTTCGGAACAGGATTCTCTGAAATGGAGTATGGATTGGATCGACCATAATTTGGCGGTACATTTTTGTGAAGTCGGCATTGAAAACTACTCGGTAAAAACGCCACTTGAGAATCTGAGTAGTGAGATCGGACTGAAATACTGGACCAGGGTAAAGTATGTCATTGAAAAAATTATTCGTTAACCACAATCGTATGTCATTGAGACTTACTCCGTTTGTGGACTTGCCAGAGGCGTTAAAGACTACCCGTACTTTGTTGTGGTGCTGTCGGGCTTGAAAACTGCGTGGTGTGGCAAATAAAAATTGTTATTACTGCCGTCAAATGTCACCTGACGCATATGGCCCAAGTCCAAATATTCTTGAATGACGGCGTCATACTCAGTTTTTGCTGGAATGTTTTGTAGGAGACGGACTTCGTTTTTTAGGAACTGGTCTGGAGTGACCAAGGTTGATGTTGGTTGGATCTCGAAACGGAAACATCTCTTCTTGTGGTCTTCTGGATATTAACCTCGCAAGCACAATCAGAATCTTCTGCCGGTTTGACCGGTAGATCCTCCACCTTCGAAAACCTCGCGAGAAGAGTTTTAAGTGCTTCCTCTCTGCTAACAGCGACCCTCGTGGTGAACGCGGCACACGAACTAACGGGGACACCTTGCAACGGGCCTGAAATGACCCAACCGAATCTCGTCTCTTGAGCCATTAAAGATCCGCACACTTCGGTCTGGATGCCGGAAAGGGTCACCGCTGGTGTGACATCAATGCCAAGCAGTAGATCGATCTTCGCCTTTAATCTAAAGGAGTGAGCGGCTAGAGGAATATTGGGCATTCCTACCAGTGTGGCTTGGGCTATCGTACATGACGGCAAATCATCAGCAACTTGGGACAAGACAAAAGCTTCTATCTATATCTTGACTGGAGGTCCATGTGACAGACCTTTAAGGTTCTATTGACCTTTCCGTTAATGCCTGTCACTTCGGCCCTGACAGTTTGGAATGGTAACTTCATGAGCCGGAACATTCTTTCGGATATAAAATCTTGATCTTGCCTCAGAGGTAAAGTATGTCCGGACAATATTATGAGAAGTGGGCTGCGCTGGGACCGGCGTTGGACTATTCTCTGGTCGGGCATCCTTGTGCAAGAGCGTATTGTGACGACCCTTGCACGTGAAGCAATTGTGCTGGCTCGGGCAATCTTTTACTTTCCCTCTTGCGAACCGGCATCTGAAGGAAGCGGGGACATCGACGCACCGGGTGATACTCCTTCAGATAGAGATCACAGGATTTTGGTTTGGTGGTCACCTTGGCTTCAAATGTATTAGCCTTTCGGGTGGCTGAAAGATGATTTCGCGGAGGTTTCGATGTGGGAACCGAAATAGCCATTACAGTTGTATTTTCAACCGCTTCAAGCGTACGTAACCGCTCAGTGAGAAAATCGTCCATCATTTGCCAGTCTGGAATGGCAGTCTTATCTCGAAGAGATTGTTCCCACAGTGACAGGGTGTTCTTCGGCAATTTGATGGAACAGAAAAATACAAACATGCCTCCCCAAGTGGCCACAGTGCTCAAAAGCGCGAATGAATGCCTGCAGAGCATTCTGATGATCTTGTAATGCTTTTCCGGACTCATAGGAAATGTGAGGCAGGTCAAGAAGTGCTCGGAATTGACTGTTGCTTATTTTCGAAACGCTGTTTGAGTGCATTCCTTACCGTTTAAAAACCATCATTTGTAAGCGGGAATTTTGCAACAATGAGGTTAGCTTCACCCCTCGTTTTCGCTAGGAGATGGTACACCTTTTCAACGGGGGAAATTCGCGAATCGCTTATGTAGATGGCTGTAAACAAGTCACAGAACGTAGGCCATTTTAAGTAATCTCCCGTAAAAACTTTTCTGTCAATGGGTGGCAATCGACAGCCTCGTTCTGCTGGTGAAGAGGTGGTAGACCCATGACGGTTCGGAAGAAAACGAGCAGACGCTTCGTGGTTAAGCTCGTTTAATCAAGCCGTGCATCGTGCGTAAACTTGGTAGCTTGGATGGCTAAATCTTCAGAGCTATCGTCTTTTTCATCTGGGAGTGCCTCGCATTTCTCATATTCCTGCTCGATCTTCTCCCACAACGCTTGAACTCGATCACGACGGACTTGGAGCGTAAATACGCTGACCCTGGACAATGAAGTGATGTGGGTGTCGACTTCAAACTGAATTAGTTTATCGCTAATAGAGACAAACTTCTTCAAAGTCTGAAATGCTCTGGAAGGAGGAGTAGTAGGGCTCTTACGCAGAATGGCGGGTGTAAAGTAGTGAGCTGGCTTGAAGATTAGCGAAAGAGACAAATTGGAACTTTTGGGAAAACCAGGGCCACTACCAAACCACGTAAAGAAAGGCTTTGAAACGCCTTTAAATTGATTAAAAACCCACAAAACGAATTGATATGTTTGGGATAACTTGGAACACTGCCAATAACCCTAGGAATGGCTTGGAACGCCTTGGAATTGAAATATAAAACAAAAAGATACGCCTTGGGACACCTGGAACAACTTGGAATTCAAAATCAAACTCCAAAGATACGACATGGAACGCGTGGACCACAGTGGAATTGAAATATAACCCCAAAGATACGACTTGTAACGCCTGGAAACACTTTGGAATTGAAATATATAACCAAAGAAACGACTTGGCACGCTTGGAACACTTTGGAATTCAAATCTAACTCGAAAGATACGAATTGACACGCTTGGAACACCTTGGGATTCAAAATCTAACTTCAGAGATACGACTTGGAACGCTTTGGAATCGGAATAGAATAACCAGTCACGACTTGGAAAATTTGTGAATTCAATATTGAAAAAAACCCAAGATACGACTTGGAAGCGATTAGATCAGACTAGAAATATCAAAGAAGCTAACTTCGGCTATGCCAAAGTTTATATACCCTTGCAGTCCTTGGCAATAATATTTTTACATTTTGAAATTTCTTTCCCTGCAACAAACAATACATTCAAATTATTTCTCTTTTTATAAAAAAATTTCTTCTTCTTCCATCATTCCCTAAGCACAGCATAACACGCATACACATACAGTTCTTGTAGCGCTGCGTCTGTGTGTGTGTATGCATGTGCTCTATTTGATTTGATGAAGACGTAGTAGGCAGCAACCATTTCAACCGATTTGTATTGACTCTAACTTGTGTTCTATTTATCCGATCAGATTCAAATTTTGGGATCTGTCACTTTATATCAAATACTATCAATTTCATGGGGATACTCCAATTTTTGCAAAAATGTTTGTACTATAGCTATATGATATAGTGATCCGATCCTTACAATTTTCATACTTTATCTCACCCGGGTAATAAAAAGCCCACATTTCATCCCAATAGCTCTTAAGATGGCTGAGTAAAACGCGTACGCACAGACAGACGGACAGACGGACATGGCTATATCGACTCAGCTTCTCATGCTGATCAAGAATATATATACTTTATGGGGTCGGAAACGTCTCCTTCTGTGCGTTACACACATCTGTCCAATTTTATAATACCCTCTGCAAGGGTATAAAAAACGGCTACTATTCATTAGTAATTTTGCATCCAATACACCTGGAGCACTTTACACTACATGCGCCTGCAACCTATGAACACTAACTTCATATACTTCATTCCTAATTCGATGTTTTCTGCTATATTAAAATCTTGTCCATATGTAGGAATATGAGGTTGAGACTTTTAAATTTTACAAAGAATTTATGACTCTATCGAACAGTAAAAGTTTTGGACTGAACACTGGTAGACATTTTTTTATAACTCTCCCTAAAGTTGAGATTTCGTAACAAGTTTTGTTTTTGATAGTCGATCAGAATTACACAGATTTTAAGACACACACCTTTATTTATAACAAATGAAGTCTACTAACACATAGTACAAGCCCGACTTTTCAATTGCATCTTCAGCTTTATCAAAACGGTTTTTCTTTCAAAAGTTATATACACTCAAAGTCAAGCAACGATTTGCACCAAATAAAAGCAGTTTGGTTTTGTTCCCAACACTTGTTTTCGACAGCGTTATTCTCAGCAGGGTTGAACGAATTTGAAAAACCTAGTATGCAGATATATGAATTGATATATTATCTATAAAATGGAATCAAAAAATTTGGGTTTCAAAAACTTTTAAAAATTGACTTAAGTGTTTAAAAAAAGGCTCCGCAACAAACAGTGGATTCGCGCAGTGTAAAGCAGCTTACGCACACAAGCAAGCGCACGCATACATTGACAGTTTGAGCTGGTTCTCTTTGTGCCTACCCCTGCTCTAAAATAAGGTAAGGTAATTTCAAACATGCACATACGCACAATTGCAAAACGGTTTCGTGCTCTTTTTCTGCATGTATACATGAGATGAGGTCGAGCAAAATGCTAAAGCAGAAGGAATGATTGAAATTGAGAGCACAACACTTGAGACGAACAATATGTGAGAGACATGTGTGTTGTTGTCATTTTTGCATTGTGTGAAATGAAAATAAAAAGCCGTGTTTTGCTGTCTCATTGCGAGTTATGTACTCATATGTACTTATGTAAGTATTATGGTAGTATAAATAATATGTCTTGGCCTTTAATAATTGCTCGTCGCTTTATTTATTTGATCTGATCGCTTTGGATATTGCTTACGAACTGACTCTCTGCTCGCAGACAGAGTACTTAGAGAGTTAGACATTATACAATCAAGAGAGTATCTTCGAGAGACGCTTTTATTATTATTATACAATCAAGAGAGTATCTTCGAGAGACGCTTTTTGAAATCAGAGAGTGAGGAATCTATATCAAGAGTTATAACGGTGTTTAAACAGTGGTTGCAATACCACCGTCCTGACTTTAAGATTGTCCTCAATCTCTGCTTTACTTTACTATTCTGACAAACTTTGTCATGTAACGCTACCATAAAATACAAATTGATTATTTTCTTATTCTATAGTGTGATATTTACAATTTAATTATATTCTTAAACCTAGTACCGATGTTTATACATATAGTTTGCCAACAATTTCCACTATTTACTTTTGTATTCAATGTCTTATATTCTGAGCACTCCAGACGCCTTGATAAGGATTGCGCGATAATTGAAATCCATCCACATCTTTTATTAAAAACCTGTCATTTTTCAAAATTTTTGCTATCATATACGGCCCTTTATTTTTCGGTATTAACTTCCTCGTTATTCCTGCGGTACTCTCAAAATGTTTAACCATTATATAATCGCCCTCTTTATATTCCGGTGTAACTTTCTTTTTATTTTTATAGTATTTTTCATTATCGGCCTGAGCTAACCGTTGATTTAATTCTGCCTGTTTTCTAATATTTTCTACATTTCTGTCACTGATTTCATCTAATTTTGGCAATTCGTCTAACTTTTCTTTCAAATCATCGCTAACCTCTCTCCAAAAAGCATCTATGCCGGTAATTTTTTGATGCTACGATGTTGTGTATTGTTTAACGAAAATTCGACTTTTTCAATGACCACATCCCAATACAATCCATTCTCAGGTTCGGTGAGTTTTGCAATCATAGGTCCTAAACTTCTATTAATCCTTTCCACTTGTCCATTTGCTTGTGGCGATCCCGAAGCTATTTTTATATGTTTTATATTCGCTTCTTTCATGAAATTTTCAAATTCTCCCGATGTAAAACAACTGCCTCTATCCGATATTATACATTTCGGTCTACTACATGATCGAAAATAATCTCCTAATGCTTTAATGACTTCTTTAGTGTTTGTAGTTTTCGTGGTGTATAATCTAACAAATTTCGTAAACGCATCTACAACAACTAAAATATGCTTCTTTGATCTTCCTGAATCTACCGGTCCATAATGATCAATGTGGATTGTATCAAAGGGCTTATTTCCTTTCGCACATTTTGTATGTATAAAGATTTTGCCTCTTTCGGCCCCGAAATTTAAAAAACTCGATTATCTCCCGTAATTTTTTAACTTGTGCAATAAAATTTGGCACACTTAAATTTGATACTAATACCCAGCAAAATGCCAAATTTGATCAAAATCGGACAAAAAATAGATGAGTTATGCATATAAACGTTTTTCCATAAAGCCGGTGATGGCCGTTGGCGGGTGGGGGCGCTAGGGTGCTATGCATAAGTGCGCCAGATATTAAGATATGCTTGTAAAAAGCATGTGAACAGAATTTATTTAAATAGGCAAATGCATTAGATATTACAAATTTAAAATATTTGTTTTACTGGTGTATGGTATACCTAAGTCGGCGAGACGACTTACTTACTTCATTTATTTTTATTGGGAGTATGCATGTGTGCACTCATTCCCCATCTCCCTCGAACACCCATCCATCGGCAGCGGTTTGTGACTATATTGCCACTGCTACGATTGGCGTTTTGTCTATTTTCGATATGTATGTGGTGTTCGTTTGTTGTGTAGGACATTAATTAGTATGTTTCTTACGGTTTGCTGGCGAAGTTTTTATATTCGTATGCAGCCGTAGGCTCTCGAATTAGACAAGAGGTCATTATCGGTCGGGCTTAAACGTACTCCTGTTTTTATAGTTTTTTTTTTCACCCCACATGCTTAGGCGTTAAGATCAAAGTTTTCAAACCACTGCTGTACCGACATGCGTTTTCCGCTGAATCTGGAATGATTTTGGCGAAATTCTCCACCACGAACTTGGTGCCATTTTTTGTTTATCCGTTGAATAGTCGCTGTGTTCTCAACTAGCAATCCTGCTTTTATTCCGGCCTGGTTCCCATTCATTTTGCCTTTTCACCTGGATGCGACAGCGGGGCTAATTTGTCATCTTGGTTCGCATATAATGATGCAATTTCGTAAAGGTCTTATTAGAAGTTTGCTCGCGCTTTTTCCCTTCTGTTTTTCGCTTGCTAGTTTTGTCTCCTTTTTTCTGATTGCTACCTTCGTCATTTCTTTTTCGCTTGCTATTATCGTTTTTATTTTTTCAAGCCTCTTCTATCTTCATCTCTTTTTTGCACTTGCAGTATCCTTCTCCGTAATATTATTCTACCTCATGCAATTAAATTTAAAATTCTTAAATTTTTTATTAACATACGGCAACTTACCGGACTCAAAATATCCATGTTATAAATTTAAACATTTTTCCATAAGACCGAAGTTGGCGGTGGCAGCACTAGGTTGCTCATATAAGCAAGCGCATATGCTTCTAAAGGCTTTGGTTATTATCAATTCAAAATGTTTATTTACCTCTGGTGCATGGTACAAATAAGCTGGCGTGAGGACTTACTTCATTTAATTTAAATTGTTCAGGAACAGTTGCTGATTTCCCAATTGCCTAATTTAAATTTGAAAGTAAATGATCTTTTGTATTTCATTATTCTGGTCTTTAAACTGCATGGTCACAATTTATTTTGGCTGATGCAATTTGAAGCGTCTGGTGTAATAGGAATGTTTTTTTTTTTTTTGTATCACAAATTTATCTTTCAATTTTCAATGCAATTAAGTTTATAACAAACCGCTTATACATGTGTATTTCTACCCATAAAGTAAAATGGACTATTAAAGATGCCAAAAAATATGTAACATGCAGTAGAAAGCTTTTCTGACACTTTAAAGTATACACATAGAGTCATGATCAGTATCAATAGTCGATATAGCCATGCCCACTTGTCCATCCATCCATCCGCCTGAATGAACAATTGAAACATTTTTTTGGTATGCAAATTTTATTATTTTTTTGAGGGTTAATACATTTTGCCCTCATTCGCTACTGAACCTATGCAGATATATAGTTCCACTGCCCTAATGCAAATTTGTTCAAAATGAGACAAAGGTGGTCCTAAGTTGGCGGCGTTAGAGTGTTCGTATCAGTACGTATCAGTATTGCATTTGCGTACCAAGCATAAAATCTGAATTTATTTATTTATTTTATTTGGTGCATGATATAGCGAAGTCGGCGTGACGACTTGATTATATAATTTACTGTCTTTATTGTTGGATTTTATATTTTTTTCATTGATAGAAAGATGTATTCTGAGGTTAAAAGTAGAAGTGTGACGTACAGCTTTTCTAAACAAGAAAATGCACCCAAAAAAATTAGAGGTAAGTTTTTTAAAATATGTACCTATTTACAGACAGTTGTAAGTTACTTTAAAATATACAGGTGGTTGATTTATTTTTTATATATATAGACGTAGTCGAACAACGCTCAGTACGAACAAGTGACCCATATGACACCAGGCCGGGGCCTGTTACGAATGGCCCTAATTAAAGTTAGTGTTACAACCTCTATCAACTCCGACCTAAATGCAAAGGCGTATTACATATATATATACATAAATTAAACTTTTTATAACCGCGATATTTCCAACCCGTTAAAGTGGCAAAGTCTGTTGTAATCGTTACATAGTAAAGAAAGTATAAACGGTGTGTAATTGCGGATATAAATGGAAGCGAAATATTAATCTGGCTCAATAGCTTAGAAGAGTCAATCTCACTATTCAAGAGTTTGTAAAGAAAAGTTACACCACGCGAATCACGAAAGGCAAAGCGTAAAAACTGTTTTTGTACAGATTTTAAGTTGTTTTGATAAACCTCATATTGAGGAGACCAAACACAAGATCCGTAATCCAATACGGGGCGGACTAATGAAGTATAAAATATTTTGGTAGTATATGGATCCTTGAACCCCTTCTACCAGCGCTTTATAAAGCCAAGAACACTTTTAGTCCTACTAACAGTAGTCGTAACACGCTGATTAAAACTAAATTTATGGTCTATTAAGATCCTAAAATCTTTAGCAACCAAAGAATTATTATAAATTCTTTCTAACAGGAATTTATTTAAAAAGTAACTCGTTAATTGGGGAGAACGTCTATAAAAAGACATAATTTTGCACTTAGAACAGTTTAGCGATAACAAGTTAGCCTTACACCACCCCTGAAAAGCATTCAAGTCAGCTTGCAAGGTATGGCATGAGAGAGTAAACGATGCGGTTAGCGATTTTTACATCATCTGCATACATAAGAACTCTGGAATTTAAAAGAACGGTGGGGAGATCATTAATAAAAATGGTGAATAGTAATGGGCCAAGGTGAATGCCCTGTGGAACTCCCGATTCCACACAAATGATCTTAGAAAGACCTAAAAAGAACCCTCTGCCTCCTATTGCTTATGTATGTTTATGTAAGGTTCACCGAATCGAAAGCCTTACTGAAATCCGTTTATATGACATCAGTTTGCCTTTGTTTTGTGAAGCCTTGGATTACAAAGGATGTAAACTGTAAAAGGTTCGTTGTGGTAGATCTAATCTTCACAAACCCATGCTGGTATGGCTAAAAAATAGATTTACATAAACGCTGAATTTGAGACGTCATAATTGTCTTAAATAGTTTAGGTATCGCTGACAATTTAGAAATTCCTCTGTAATTAATTGATCCCTTGTAATTAGAATCTATTTGAGGTAAATAGTTGACTTTTTTATACAATGCACGCATAGGGTGAAATAGTCGCCACATTATACATATGTAACATGAGGAAGGAAGGTTTTCCGACCAAAAAAGGTATATTGATCAGCATCAAAAGCCGAGTCAATCTAGCCATGTCCGTATGAGCACCGAGAGCTCGACAACCATAAGAGCTAGAGCCGCCAAACGCGGTACGTAGACTTGTGTAGTATGTACAGTGCTGAGTTTGTTTCAAATTTGTGCCACAAACACTTCCGTCACCAGAATTTACATTACCGTGGTTTTCTTAAATAAAACTGATTTTCTCAAAAACTAGCAAAGTTAAAGTCACCAAATTTGTTATGTAGACTTGTTTAACGCGCTGATTATGCAAAATATACGTATAAACATATATTACCAGGCGGTCCTTATGGGCGAAATTGACCTGACCGTAGGGTAGTGGCGGCGGTAGAATGCTCGTATTCTTGTAGAGTAAGCGAGACATGTAAAAACAATTTAATAGACTTACATTTGGTTTTCGAGATCTGAAATATTTGTTCACTTGGTGGAAGGTTACTTACTTCATCACTTTTTCTTAGTGGGCTGGTCTGTCTTTTCTTTTAAGGCGAGTTATATTAATAATGTGCGTAAGGGAAGTGGCAAGAGCAATTTGATGTGTTGTCAGTTTAGCAGCTTAGATGCTGAGTGCTTATTTCGGCATTTACGCTAGGTATACTTGTGTTATTATCAGGTCAGTCACTCACCTGTTCTGAATCTCATCGATAACTTGTGGGGTGAGCTAAAGAATCAGGCGGGAACCCAAAAAAACTATCAACAATCGACAATTGTGGGCGTCCTGCCAAGCTTTGATTAAGAGTATCTCCAACCGGATGGAAAAGGTAATGGTAAAATAAAGGAGGATACATTAGATATTTATCGCATAATAAAACAAAAATAGATTTTCAGTGATTTGAAAACCAAAAAAATTAAATATAACTTAGTCAATTGAAGTGTACATATTATATTCATCAAGCACGAAATTTCCCAATTTCATACTTTTATACCATACACCCATAGGGTGAAATGGTATATTAAAGTCGCCAAAATGTATGTAACAGGCAGAAGGAAGCTTTTCCGACCCCATAAATTATATGTATATATTCTTAATCAGTATCAACAGCCAAGTCAATTGTCGATTGTTGACGCTTTTTCCTGTTCCCGCCTGATTCTATAGGTCAGTCAGTCTCCTGTTCTGAATCTCATCGACAACTTGTGTCAGTCAGTCATCTGTTCTGAATCGCATCGATGACTTGGGTGAGCTATAGAATCAGACGGGCAGCGTTGCCGCTCGAAAACAACAAACGCATACACACACAGACGCAACGCTACATAAACTGTATGTGTATGCGTGCCGAACGCTGACGTAAGTATGTATGTACATACATATGTATATGCATGTACACATACAATTGCATGCAATGGAGAAAGACGAATAAGAAATTGCAAGTTTGTCGAAATAAAAAAGGGACTTTGAAGGTTTTGTTTGTGTATTGATGAATTTTTTTAAAGGAAAAAAACAAATTTTGAATACGCTGACGTAAGTATGTATGTACATACATATATGCATGTACACATACAATTGCATGCAATGGAGAAAGACGAATAAGAAATTGCAAGTTTGTCGAAATAAAAAGGGACTTTGAAGATGTGTATTGATGAATTTTTTTTTAAAGAAAAAAAACAAATTTTGAATACACTGACGTAAGTATGTATGTACATACATATATGCATGTACACATACAATTGCATGCAATGGAGAAAGACGAATAAGAAATTGCAAGTTTGTCGAAATAAAAAGGGACTTTGAAGGTTTTCTTTGTGTATTGATGAATTTTTTTAAAGAAAAAAACAAATTTGGAATAGATGAAAATATATTTGCCAAGGAGTACAACAGTGTATAAACTTCGTCATAACCGTGTTTAACTTTTTTTATTATTTTTTCTTTTTTCCCCTTTTTTTTTGTATTTTATTCTCTTTTTATACGCCTGCAGAGGGTATTATAGAATTGGTTAGATGTTTTTTACGCATAGAATGAGACGTTTCTGACCCCATAAAGTAAATATATTTGGGATATGGCATTGGGAGAGCAGATTCTATCGCTATAGAAGGGAACAAACAAACACGTCGTGGCCGAACATTCTAGTGGTAAAAGAGAGCTGGGTATCGGATCATTATATAAGTTGAGAGAGAGCTTGTTAAAGAGGCCGTAAATCATTCGTGAAGAAACTGTCAACTGAGTTGCACGTCAAGGTTTATAAGTAGTCAAGTGTTATTTATTTAAGTATGTGAATAAAATCTTAACAATATATTGAACTCGATTGTCATCAAACAATTTAAATATTAATAAATAAATAACTATAGTAACGATCATTAAATCAACGCTACATATTTGGGGGTTCGCCTGAAATATTGATTAAAGAAATTTACTCACACATAACACTGCGTGAGTGAAAGATTATCACAACTTTTTATATTAAAGTCGCCAAAATGTATGTAACAGGCAGAAGGTAGCTATTCCGACCCCATAAATTATATATATTCTTGATCAGCATTAACAGCCAAGTCGATCTAGCCATGTCCGTCTGTCTATTTGGTACGTATATTTGCTTAGTAAATGCGCACATTTTGTATGTGTAAAGGTTTTGCCACGCCCCTTTCCGCCCCCGCAATTTCAAAAAACTCAATTATCTGTCGTAATTTTCTACGTTCTGCAATCAAATGTGGCACACTTCAATTTGTTACTAATATCCAGCAAAATACCAAATTTGATGAAAATCGGACTAAAAATAGCCAAGTTAAGCATATGTACCTATAAACGTTTTTCCATAAGGTCGGTGTTAGCCGTTGGCTGGAGCGAGATATACTTATGCTTTTAAAAAGCATGTGAAGCGAATTTTTTCTTAAATAAATGTAAATGCATTTGTTATTTCAAAATTGAAATATTTGTTTTACTGGTGTATGGTAAACCTACCTACCTTACCTACCTTGGCACGGTCGTGTATGGGTGTAATAAATTGAAATGAATTAAATTTCACGACCAAAGCTCAGAAAATAATGAAGGTACTCAGAAAAGTGACTGTTTGTGACTTAATATACTATATTATACTCTAATATACTTTTTTTGAAAGGGTATAAAAAGGAAATTATTTTTAGGAACACCTAATCCCAAGCGGCGTTTCAATCCAAATCTTGAGATTTCACCGATTTCAGACAGGACTATCCACTACGTCACTAAGCTTGTTCATGTACAATCGCGATTAAACTTATAAAACACAGAATCTGTTGTTTTAATCACGATTTATTAACAAAATATTTCACACAGCTTCAAATGCCGGTGTATTTTTCAACATACTCATATAAAATTTGTAAAAAAAATATCGAAGAAGCTAATTGTGTCTATGTCGAAGTTTATAAACCATTGTATGTACTTTGTGGGGACGGAAACGACTTTTGCGTTATTAACATATGACCAATTTATCGATGAACATATTTCGCGTTAATACAGTAATTTTGACGGAAGAAGAAGTACATGAAGTACGACAAGGCAGGGAGAGCCAGACATTGTGGAATGCATCCTACACATACATTTTCCCGCCGGACTGCCATATAATCGTTTTTGCATATGCCATAGTACAGACACACATATAAACACAACGCCACATAAACTGCACGTGTACACAATGGGCTTGCAAGGAATATGGGAAGGGCGCGCATAGCAGAATTAAAAGGGATGGAGTGAGAACTCCAAGGCGTTGGAACACCAAAAGAGCTTTAAGAGTTTTATTAAAAACTATTAGTACCAAACACTGCAAAGAACTCGTTGCAGAGTAAGGACGTTTTTTTTTTTGCGCTTATCAAATTTTTTTTCGCAGTTGAAAAGTTTTAAGTTAATTCTAAACTGACTTTAAATTTTAACATAAATTAACCTTACGTATCGTTTATATCTTTTGCTCTTGTGTTTTTACATCTTACCGTTGTTGCTCTTGCGTGTGTTCAACTTAACACGCTCTCCCTGTCTTTCCATTTTTATACCATACACCCATAGGGTGAAATGGTATATTAAAGTCGCCAACAAGTAGAAGGAAGCTTTTCCAACCCCATAAAGTATATATACTCTTGATCAGTATCAATAGCCGAGTCGATTTAGTCATGTCCGTCCGTCCGTCCGTATGAACGCCAAATTTGGAATGTAGGCTCGTGTAGTATGTAGAGTGATCAAGTTTGTTTCAAATTTTTGCCACGCCCCTTTCCGCCCCCCAATTAAAAAAAAACGTTTATCTCAAAAACTATTGCAGCATCTAGCTGCATATACATACCAAATTTGGTAGGTTTTTGCCACGCCCCTTTCCGCCCACGAAATTTGAAAAACTCGAATATCTCCCGTAATTTTTTACCTTGTGCAATCAAATTTGGCACACTTAAATTACCAATACCAATACCCAGCAAAATGCCAAATTTGATCAAAATCGGACAAAAAATAGATGAGTTATGCATATAAACGTTTTTCCATAAAGCCGGAGATGGCCGTTGGCGGGTGGGGGCGCTAGGGTGCTATGCATAAGTGCGCGAGATACTGAGATATGCTTGTAAAAAGCATGTGAACAGAATTTTTTAAAATAGGCAAATGCATTAGTTATTACAAATTTGTTTTACTGGTGTATGGTATGCCCATGTCGGCGAGACGACTTACTTACTTCATTTTTATTGCGCTTTTGTTGATTGCCACCTTGTGAATCAGTAATACTTGTTTAGTGTTTCTATTTAGTTTGATTTTGTTGTGAAGGTTCAATCTGGCTCTGTGTCAGAACTGGCCAGAATATTCTTAAATTAACCACATTTATTTTTTCCATCTTTAATTAAAGCTAAATTCATATAAAATCGTTGTCTGATCTAATAGTAATTGCATAGTCTGCACTATATAATGGTTCTCTGTCAAAGAATATACTATGTCTCCACTAATGCAATTGACTCTTGTGTTGAGGAGTGAAGTTTACTGCGGTGTAGTTCAGATCGGTTATGAACGAGTCTTTAAAACGGAGTATTATCAACCCTTGATGTGTTTCTCTTGATTCGCCGGCGTCCCTTCTCGTCCCCGACCAGTCTTACGCACCATCTACACCCAATTTCAGCACTTAATATTGATTACAGCCGGTAGTGGATCCGGTCCGGTAATAATCTCCTAAGAACTGTGCCAATTGTAGTGTTGGATTTGTCGGGGCAATTACCCATTCCTATGGATATTGCCGAAAATTATAATATTATTCTTCATTTCCTTAATCCCCGTGCAAAACTTGAAAAGACTATTCGAGACCGAGACCTCCATAACATTTTGGCATACCACAAAAAAATTTATTTTATATTTAGCGGACGTTGACGATACTATGCGCAGTACGTTCAAGTGGCCCCTACGACACCAAGACAAAGCCTGTTACGCGCGAGCCCAAGCAGATAACTGCCCACCTCCCACCCGACCGACCGAGGGGTGCAGCCGTATAACGCACGGCACGAATCGCGTGGACAAATACACAATAGAATAAACAGACAAACAAATAACTAAAAAAAATACTATAGCTATCTATTAACTAAATGGGATAGGATAGAAGTTTTAATCATATTAATAGAAAGCTCTGAGCCAATTACAAAGAATAGAAGGTTGTAATCAGAGCAGAGGACCCTAAAAGGTTCATGCAGGGCATAGTTAGAAGAACAACGACTAAGGGATAAAGGTATCAAAGGATGTCTACTCCGTCTACATGGTACCGACAGATTTACCTGAGTTAATAACTCAGGCGAGTCGATATCACCAATTAGGAGCTTGTGCATAAAAATAACACCAAGCATAATTCTACGGTTAGTTAGGGAAGGAAGGTTAATCAAGAGAAGTCTACTAGATTACGAAGGCAAATTGACATTGCGATCCCAGCTTAAGCCACGAAGAGCAAATAGCAAGAACTGCTTTTGAACGGATTCAAGTCTAATCTGGTGCGACTCATATTGAGGTGACCAAATGCAAGATCCATACTCTAAAATAGGACGGACAAGCGAAGTAAAAAGAACTTTAGTTGTATAGGGGTCATCAAATTCTTTTGACCATCTTTTAATGAAACCCAGGACACTCATGGCCTTTGCGACCGTGGTGGAAATATGGGTGTTAAAATTTAACTTATGGTCCATAAGTACGCCCAAATCATTCATATTATTTAGACGTTCTAAAGGACTATTTTTTAGAAAATAAGTGACCAGTTGAGGAGAGTTACGAAAAAAAGTCATTACCTTACATTTGGTAGTGTTAAGATTTAGTAGATTAAACTGGCACCAGGATTGAAAGTTATTAAGATCAGCTTGTAGCCGACTAAATGAATCTGTATCTTTATAAGTAAGACAAAGCTTGACATCGTCAGCATACATAAGCACATGTGAATGAACAATGACTGATGGAAGATCGTTAATGAATAGTGTAAAAAGCAGAGGGCCAAGATGACTACCTTGAGGTACACCAGAAGTCACAGGAATGGAATCGGAAAAAGAAGACTTAAAAAGTACCTTCTGTTTTCTATTTGTTAAATAATCTCGAACCCAAGAGAGGAAAAGGTGTGGAAACCCAATGTCGCTCAGCTTAGAAAGTAGTAGGGTATGATTAACGGAATCAAAGGCTTTGCTGAAGTCAGTGTATATAACATCAGTTTGTTTACTATTTTTGAACCCCTTAATAATTATTGATGTAAATTCTAAAAGGTTAGTGGTTGTAGATCTACGTTTCACAAACCCATGTTGGGATGGCGAAATAATAGAACTGCAAAAATGTTGCAATTGAGAAGTTATAATTTTCTCAAAAGCTTTCGGAATAGCGTACAATTTTGAGATACCTCTATAGTTAGAGGCTTCGGACTTTTTGTCATTTTTATGCAGAGGTATGATATACACCTCCTTCCAAATAGATGGAAAAGAGGAAGATTCGACAGACAATAGAAACAATTTTAAAATGGGTTTGCATAATGCGTTTGCACAGAACCTGAGTACACATCCAGGAAGACCATCTGGCCCCGGAGAATAAACAGGTTTAACTGATTTAAGTTCGCCAAGAATAGAACTTTCATCAAACACTGGATTGAAAATGCAATTAGCCTTTTTTAAATGATAAGGATACGGACTTGCTCGATATTCCGTTGAGGAATAAGTTGTTTTGAAAAAACTCGCAAACATATCGGCAATTGCCTGATCAGTGCTCGCTTTTTTATTTTGAAAAGACAAAAAAGATGGGTGCACGGAGGTCTTACGTTTAGAATTGACAAAATAATAAAATTGTTTAGGGTCAGAAGAAAACTGAAGCTTACACCGCTGAAGGTAATTCTTATACTATTGTGTATTAAGCATCATGAATTTTGAACGAGCGACTGTATACAGAGCATAATCTGATGAACGACGTGTTTTTTGAAACTTCTTATAATATCGTGTCTTCACATTTTTCAAATTGGATAACTCACGAGAGAACCAGGGAGGTTTGTTAAGCCGCTCCAGCCTACCAAGAGGCACACAAATATCAAAGAGTGAATTCAGAGTATCATAGAAAAAACTAACAGCTAAGTTCATATCTCTACAATTGTACAGATAAGACCAATCGGTATTAGTAATGTTTTCGTTAAGGGTGACAAAGTCAGTCTTACGAAAGCACCTAGTTAGAGGTAAGTCATTTGAACCAAGTAATGGTGAAAGCAAGGGCAGATCAATTTTTACATTTAATGTAGGATGAAATTTGTCTTCTGGAAGAACAAATGGTTCGATCCTAGAAACCTCACAATAAGAAGTATCCAATACAAAAATAAGATCTAACGATTTTCCATTAGAATTTAAGACAGGATTGACTTGGGATAAAGATAAGCCTAGAAGGCCGTCAATAAAGTCATGTGACAAAGAGGGCAGCAACATGGTAGATTCATCTGTTAGTGACCATACTAAAGCGGGTAAATTAAAATCACCTACAACTATGAGCATGTCTTGACTGGAAACTAAAGAGGAGACAAACTGAATTGCCTCTAAATGATTTAAATATACCACCATGTCTGACAATGGTGGAATATAGGAACAAGTAATAAAAGCATTAAAAGATTTAAAATTTACTTTAACACCGACAAACTCAATCTCCTGGGTACTAGAAAATTGAATCATTTCAGATGATAAAGCAGCATCAACAGCTATTAGAACGCCACCGCCTACGCGAGAAATCCGGTCACGTCTGAATATAGAAAAGTTTGTGGAAAACACCGATGCATCAGCAATATCAGGTTTTAGCCACGTCTCTGTAAAAGCTAGAATGTTATGCTCAAAAGAAAGACTATCTACATAGAGATTAGGAAGTTTGGATTTCAGTCCTCTAACGTTCTGGTAACCCAGGTTAAGGGACGAAGCTAGTTTTTTGACACACCAGCAGATGCTGATGTGGCAGGAATAGTATTAGTTGTTGTTGTTGGCAAGCGAATCGGTTGCCGATTTTTCTTTTTACAGTATATTCCTTAACTATTATATGTTTCGGCCAAAAATCTTCTCGACATATAGTGTCGAAGATATTGGCAGAAACACTAATTTTAAAGGACGAAATGTCCCGAGAATAAGAAAATTTAAACTTCTCCACCGCAATATTCGAGACGTTAACTTTCTTCCGAATATAGGCTATTACATCATCAGATGTGACAACAGGGTCTAGCCTAGAAACAAATATATGTTTCTTTGGTGGTATGCCAACGAGAGGCCGCGGTCCCGAAGCATCAGCCGTAGCAGTAACGTTGGACAAGTCACCCACTGCAGCAGTCAACTTGATTACGGGGCCCTCAATACTTTTGGAACTATCGGCAATTTCCATTGGAATGGGTAATTGCCCGGACACATCGGACACTACAATAGGCATCGTTTTTAAGAGATCATTCCCAGGTGATACCGGTAATTCCTTACTAATAGCATTCACAACCGGGCTCTTAAACGATATCAACTGCTGTACATTAGGAGTGGACGGTGCATGAGACCGGTCGGGGACGATAAGAGACGCTGGCGGATCTACAGATACTGAAACACCCCAAGGACTGGTCCTTTTACGTTTCGGAGACTCATTCATAAGCGATAAACTCCTGAACTGAGTCTCCACCGCATTAAACTCCGCTTGGAGTTTATTAAAACCAGCCCTTAAAGTGTCAAAACTATCTCTAGTCCGCCTCATGAAAGAGCGCATCTCATTCTCGACCCCACGGCAAGCATCACATCCATATTTTAAGCCACCGCCTTTAGCAATAGACTCCTTGATTCTGCCTGTGTAACCTGCACACTTAACGTGAACCGCATTGTCACACAGCCAACAAAGAATATAATCATGGGAGTCAACCGGATGAGTGGCCACTATGCAATTATTTTTTGAGCAGACAACCATTTTATCAAAATTTAATTAATTTAATTAAAAAAGGAAAATACAAAAAAATAAAAATTTTAAATGTTAAAAATCTGTGTATAAGAATATACTGACCAGTTCTGACACAAGGGTTAATGTGCAGAGTAAGCCTTCACAACTAAAGAAAAGAAATTACAAAAATACACAAAAACAAAAACACGTATCACAGAGTCGCGGGTAGGCAAAAGACGAAAGCGCAAATCAAACAAGAATAGGAAAGAGCGGGAGAGCGCGTCAAATTGAACACATGCAATAACAATTTGTACGCAAGAGCGCGAGAGTTAGTTAAAACGGTAACAACACAAAAGCAAAAAGAGATAAACAAAACAACAACACCGCTAACGCAAGTATTGCTGTAAGTTTTGATTTTATTTAAATTTAAACAAATGCACAAAAGCGACAGCAAGAATTCGCGAAATGAAAATAAAATTCGGATGCTGGAAATATTAGCCGGTAATGAATTTATTAATAAGTTATAAAAAGGAAGTTAATCGCGAGAAAAAAATAAAAGTTGATAAGCGCAAAAAAAACACGTCCGTTCTCTGCAACGAGTGAAAGTGCTTCTAGTCTAGATCCTAATATTTCATCTGATGATGAAGGAAACTCTCGAGTAATGCGGTAAAAAAGTTCAAATTTTCTTATTCTCAGGATATTTAGTCCTTTAAAATTCTGTCAATATTTTTGGCACTATAGCTCGTTTTTTGGCCTAAGCATTTAATAGTGAAGATGTAGTATATGCATTCCAAAAATCATTTAACACAAAGAGCTCAACTTGTAACACTTTGTTGCAAGTATAATAAAACATAAGTCTCCACTTGAGTATGTTTATGTATATACATTAATATATTCACATAAACATACTCACATCAATAAACAGCAGAGAGTGAACCGCGGTACTGTCTGTATATATTTTGCTCCGACTGAACATACGTAATCTGGTGTCCGGAACGCCTGTAAAACTCAAAAAAGGAGTCAGATTGATTCCAAGGGAGCCTAAGTACATACCACGTCGTTGGAGCCCCGCTGCAGCCCTCAATACTTGGCCCAGTAGCAGTCTTTGCTCCTACGGCAGGCCGGTCCACTGACGGTGGAGGGGGCGAAGGGTGACGGCTACTTGCCTCTCTTTTCTCTTTTCCCGCCTCTCATCACCAAATATTTCCTGGTGTGGGTGAGAGTTCTTTTATCCGAATTACTTCCAGAATTGTGCGTCTTGTTGTTGCACCAACTTTTCTTCTTCGTAAAAACTGCATCAACACAGCTGATCTTGCCAGTGTTGGTAAACGAGGAGAGCAAAGGGGAGCCCCTACCTAGAACCCGGCAGGCGGCGCCTCCGGGCATACCTGGGCGGCAGATTTAAATTTGAATTTGAAGTTAAACTTAAAATTTTAAATCCGATTTCAAATTTGGTTTGTTTCCAAGCCTGTCCCCATGGATAAGTTCGTTGCATCCGCGGAGCATCAATCCCGAATTAGTGAAGATCTTTTAGGCATTGCTGCACCAGAAGAGACGATTTTCGGTAAACGACCGCTGCTCATGCGATCGCCACCGTCAGCGACAACATCGGCATGCAGCGTACCTCAAGCGGCTGCAGAGGCTATGTTACTGCCAGACAGTCCATGTTTGGCACCGAATGGACCAACTGTTCAAGTGGTCTCGCACATTCCAGAGCTGGATTAACTGGGATCACTGATATGGCAGCTGGACAACACTTTTAACCAAGGCATCTCGGCGGACGATAAGCCACGAAAGCCAGTCCGACACGTGAACATGGGCACTAAGCAAGCCATTGTGCGAATGAAGGAGCTGCAGGAACTGCTCTGCCTCAGAGTGCTTGCGGGTGAGTTTCGCAAAACCCCGCATAACAGCGACAAAAGCACACAAATTACGCCAGCGAAATCGGGCTCTAAGCCAACTAGGTTTATAATGGGGAGTGGCCGCCGCGTGCAGACGTGTTTTTTAATGCACTCCGCAAAATTTAGTGTAAAAAAAAAAAAAGACCGCGTTTGCAAAAATTGTGTAGGGCTCTCAGTCACCACAGAGACGCCTATTTACAATCATATTGCTATTAGTTCTAATAGCAATAAATACTAAGTTGCAACAGGAAAGCCTGGAAAAGCCATGTCCACCAATTCGGGCCCAAGCTCTCTCGATCCCCACCAGCAACAGCTACAAGAACTACTTGTACAACAACAACGTGAGCGTCGTCTCTCGGTCCAACGCAACAACGCGTACTTTTCGGTGGTGTCGCCGACCCCACTGAATGCTACCGTAAGCAATAACACCGAAAGTGCAAGCCACTCAGCAATCAACAGCAATTTACCGTGGAGAGAGCAGTGTGCTTCTCCATCAATATCGATAACTGGGTCACCGATTGCACCGACCAGCACCGTCAGCTCGTTGACAGCAACTACTGCAACGTCTACCGAAGTATTGACCTGCCTCAAGCCGTCAACGACAAGTCGCCCAGAGTCAGCCACGACAATAAACCCAACGCCTTCTGTCCAAACTGGAATGGATAGATATATTAAAATAACTAAGCGGAAGCTAAGCCCGCAAAAGAAAAAAAGTGGCAATACGCCAAAAATAACCAAACCTAATGAACGAGTAGCACTTCTAAGCGGGAATCGTTTTAAAATTCTTGCCGATCAGCAAGACGATCAAGCCGGCGCTGTAGATAAAGTTAAATCGGCTAGACCACCCCCTTTATACATCCGTGGAGCCAACTGCAGCGTCCTGATTTCGAAGCTAGTAGAAACAGTAGGGGCAAATAACTTTGTTGTAACCCCTCTCAACAGGGGTAACATAAAAGAAATTAAATGTCAAACCCAAACTGAGGACAATTTCCGCATCATCGAAAAGTACCTCCGTAATGCTAACATGAACTTCTATACCTACCAACTAAAAAGCAGTAAAGGGCTCCAGGTTGTGTTAAAGGGGATCGAGCCATCGGTCCCACCCCAAGAAATAGCAGACGCATTGGCCGAAAAAGGGTTTGCGGTTAAGTCCGTTGTCAACATCATCAACAGGAATAAAGTCGCACAGCCGCTCTTTAAAATCGAGCTCCAACCAGATTCAAAGCGGACGAAGCCAAATTTTTTTTTTTTTTTTTTTTTTTTTATTAATGTTTAATATATATTTGTTGAATCTACTTTTAAATTAGAGCCTAACAACAAGTTTGAGATATTTTTCTTAATCTAGTACTTATGATATATCCAGGGGATATTGCAGGCGGCCCTAATCATTTATTATTTTGTCATTTCTTTTAAGACGAGTTCTATTATTAGTTCGCGTAAGGGAATTGGCAAGAACATTAGGGTGTACATCCAGTTTCGCAGAATAATTTAGTTGTTGACTACCTATTTCATATTTAACGCTAGGTATATTTAGATCATTTTGAATGTTGTCGTTCCGTATGTACCACGGAGCGCCAGTGATTGATCTTAAAATCTTCGACTGCGCTCTTTGTATAATGTCGATATTGCTGGTACTTGCATTTCCCCATAGTACGGCGCCGTAAGTCCAGATGGGTTTCAGTACGGAGTTGTATAGGAGGACTTTATACTCCAGACGTAGAGGGGACCGAGCATTGATGATCCAATGTAAGCTACTCGCTTTCAGTTTAAGCTGTGACTTTTTTGCCTCGATGTGCTTGCGCCAAGTTAGTCTTCTGTCTAGGTGGATACCAAGGTAAGTGACATCCGCGGCTTGAGGAATTGGTACGTTCTTTAGCATTATAGCTGGACAGTTTCTTCTGTTAAGCGTAAATGTAACATGTTTGCATTTCTGCTCGTTGACCCGGATACGCTAGGTTGCTAGCCATTCCTCTACCACCTTGAGGTGTTCCTCTAATTTTGCAGAGGCTTGTATTGGGCATTTGGATCTGCTGAGGATTGCCGTGTCATCGGCAAAAGTGGACGTTGTAAGTCCTAAACTCGTTGGTAAGTCTGCAGTGTACAGCAGGTAGAGCAATGGGCCGAGTACACTGCCTTGCGGTACACCAGCTTCGATTTCAAAGTCAGCCGAGACGGAGCCATTACATCTTACAGCGAATTTTCTATTGTAAAGGTAAGATTCCATGAGTTTGTGGGTGTACTGTGGGAGTTTCTGCCGGATTTTGTACATTAGACCCTCCAGCCAAACTCTGTCGAAAGCCTGGGCAACGTCGAGAAAGACGAAGCCAATGAAGTGCATCCAATCTGCAACCTTCAGCTCCTATTGCACAGAAGAATCGCCGTAGAGGAGTCTCATAAGAGATACCAACCACCTCAGTGTAAAAACTGCCAGGAATACAACCACACCGCTAACAATTGCAATCTTAGGTCAGTGTGTGTTGGCTGCGGCGAACATCATAAAGATGGCATTTGCTCCAAGGACAGAAACAACGTCGCACTAAGACTATGCAGTAACTGTGGAGGGAACCACACAGCCAACTATAGGGGATGTCCTGTCTTCAAGGATCTTAAATCGCACCTAAACGGGCGTAAACCCCCAGCTGGACCAAAAATCACCTTCAACGCCTCCAAAACTACACCGGAGGTATTCTTCGCCAAGGCTGTTAGATCATCTAACATGCCTGCTACAACCAATCCTAGTGTATCCTTCGCTAGTGTACTCCGAACTGGACAGACGGAGCCCGCGAAAGAGACCCCGTCACTCCACCATCTACAGAATCCGCAACCTAGCGCACAAGAACTTGGCCAGCAAACTCCAAGTGGTTTGGGCCTCTAATTGATCTCACTTAATCAAAACATGACTGCTTTTATGACGTTCATGCAAAACTGTATGCAGGAACTGATGCGGAATCAAAACCTGCTTATCCAGAAGCTTATAGAGAATAAATAATGGCTTCCCTAAGTCTATGTCTTTGGAATGCTAACGGCGTCTCCAAGCACAAAAATGAAGGGCAACTATTCCTAGACTCAAGTGAAATCGACGTCATGCTGATATCTGAAACACATTTAACATCAAAAAATAATTTTCAATTACCAAAATATGCCTTCTACGCAACAAACCATCCAGACGGAAAAGCTCATGGCGGGACTGGTATCCTAATCAAAAACCGTATGAAACACTCGTTTCTCAACAGATTCGAAACACAGCACCTTCAAGCAACTGCTATAACCGTCCAAACCAGCTGCGGCAACACTACGTTGGTTGCCCTGTACTGCCCACCACGCTTCTCAATCTCTGAAAAGGAATTCACCGGTTTCTTTAACACACTCGGAGAACGCTTCATTGCAGCAGGGGACTATAACGCCAAACACACGCACTGGGGATCTCGCCTGGTAAATCCTAAAGGCAAGCAGTTGTACAACACAATAGTCAACCCCCTCAATAAGATGGATTGCGTCGCACCGGGTAGGCATACTTATTGGCCCACAGATCCACAGAAATTGCCTGACTTGATTGATTTCGCAGTAACCAAGAGGATTCCGCGTAATCGGATTACTGCGGAAACACTGCTAGATTTAACCTCCGATCACTCTCCAGTGCTATTCACACTGTTAACAAGACCTCAAGTACTTGATCGCCCATATATACTTACAAACAACAAAACAAATTGGCTTAAATTTAAAATGTACATGAGTGCCCACATTGACTGTTCGCCGAAACTGGACGCTGCAGAGGACATTGACATGTGCGTCTCTACACTTGAGTCGATGATGGGAGCTGCAGCAAGAGTATCTACTCCACATGCCTCTACTTACGCTAAACCTGCTGCCTACGAACCGGCGGATAGAACAATTAGTAACGGAAAAACGACGTCTAAGAAGAGAATGGCAGGTTACTCGATCACCAGCAGCAAAACTTCGCCTAAGGCATGCCAGCCGCAACCTCTCCAAGGAGTTAAGACAAGAGGAAATCTGGGCTCAAAGGAAATATATAGAAAAGCTCAGTCCATCCAGCACTAAACATCCTCTGTGGAAAGCCCACCCAACTTTAAGCGCTCCAACAGAGACAGTTTCACCAATAAGGGGTCCTACCGGTGGATGGGCCCGCAGTGACGAAGAGAGGGCATCCGTATTTGCCACACACCTTAAAATGGTTTTCCAGCCAAATCCAACATCAAACTCATTTGTACTTCCCCCTTCAAGCACATTAACGGATAGTGAGTACTCGGAAGTCCAATCGGATGAGATCACTGCAGTTATTAAAAACCACATAAATCACACCGAAAATGATCCTAGAACTCCCTACCATCGCAATACAATACATCTGCCAAATGTTTAACGCTATAATAAGAATTGGCTACTTCCCAAGAGCATGGAAAAGGTCCACTATCATCATGATTCCTAAAGTGGGAAAGGACAAAACCCAACCATCATCCTATAGGCCAATTAGTTTGCTGCCATGTCTTTCGAAGCTTTTTGAAAAGGTCCTGCAGATTCGTCTAAACTCATTTCTGGCATCAGAGAACACAATCCCTTCACATCAGTTCGGCTTCCGCGAAAAAACATGGGACAATTGAACAAGTCAATCGTATAACATCCGAAATACGAACAGCATTCGAACTAAAAGAATACCGTACGGCTGTCTTTCTCGACGTTGCCCAGGCTTTCGACAGAGTTTGGCTGGAGGGTCTAATGTTCAAAATCCGGCAGAAACTCCCACAGTACACCCACAAACTCATGGAATCTTACCTTTACAATAGAAAATTCGCTGTAAGATGTAATGGCTCCGTCTCGGCTGACTTTGAAATCGAAGCTGGTGTACCGCAAGGCAGTGTACTCGGCCCATTGCTCTACCTGCTGTACACTGCAGACTTACCAACGAGTTTAGGACTTACAACGTCCACTTTTGCCGATGACACGGCAATCCTCAGCAGAAACCCATCTGGACTTACGGCGCCGTACTATGGGGAAATGCAAGTACCAGCAATATCGACATTATACAAAGGGCGCAGTCGAAGATTTTAAGATCAATCACTGGGGCTCCGTGGTACATACGGAACGACAACATTCAAAATGATCTAAATATACCTAGCGTAAAATATGAAATAGGTAGTCAACAACTAAAGTATTCTGCGAAACTGGATGTACACCCTAATGTTCTTGCCAATTCCCTTACGCGAACTAATAATAGAACTCGTCTTAAAAGAAATGACAGACCAACCCAATAATAAATGATTAGGGCCGCCTGCAATATCCCCTGGATATATCATAAGTACTAGATTAAGAAAAATATCTCAAACTTGTTGTTAGGCTCTAATTTAAGAGTAGATTCAACAAATAAATTAAACGTTGAAAAAAAAAAAAAAAAATACTCCGCCAAAAAAACACCGAGGAGCGACAATTCCCAGAGAAAAATTAATGCGGGAACAAACATCAGCCCACGGCAGGTAGGCAATGAGCGTGATTCAGACCAAATCGCCCATGAATGGCAACAAGTGACTTACACACGTGCGAACAAAAAACCACCAGCGAAAAAGGATTTCCCTTGGCACCGGCCAGACGCTATTTTGTTAGCAAATAAAGCCAATTTGTCATATAGCGATATGCTAAAAATGGTAACGTCGAGTGAAGATGAAAAAGTGCGCTCGATTGGCGCTAATGTATGCAAGGCAAGACAGCGAATGGCGACCTTTTATTGGAAATGAATAAGCCGATGGCTGAAAACCTCCAGAAGCTTACAAAAGATATCGAAGTAGCTTTCGGTGCTCGGATTGAGGCCAAAGCACTTTCAGATTTCAGAGCTTGACATCAGAGACTTGGATGAGATGGTGTCTAAGGACGAGCTAGCGGCTGAACTTTCGAGCTAGTTTGGCGTCCAAATTACTACTTTGGCGATAAAGAGTCTACGACCAGCATTCGCTGGTACACAGCGGGCGACCATCAGCGTTCAGGCAGCCCTAGCCAAAGATATCCTCAATGTGGGCAGAATCAAGATTAGGCTGAACGAAAGCCGCATTAAAATAGACAATACATCTGTCAGATGCTTCGGATGCCACGAGTTTGGGCATGTTTCAGCAAAATGCGAATGCCAAGAAGCGACTGGTGCCTACGGTGCGGCGAAAAGCGGCATAAAGCCAGAGGCTGTAATAACGCAGCGAAGTGCTTCCTATGTACTGCAAATGGCATAAAAGAAGCGGGTCATGTTGCCGGGAGCCAGCGATGTCCTTATGGGCCCCGGTGTGGCCAGAACGCTCTCATACAAAATGTTAATCATGGTTAAGTTCAAGCAAATTAACTTAAACCACTGTGAAGCAGCACATGATATGCTGAAGCAGACGACAAGGGAAGAAAACATTGATGTAGTCATCGTATGCGAGCCATACAGACTCCATAGCGGCAACAACTCGACCTGTAGTACGCAAAGAAAAGCGGCGATTTTGCTAACTAGCATGCGACCGCTGCAAATGTCTCATACCCGGGCTTTTGCACATTTTGTAAGGGCTAAGATAGACCGGTTCTGGGTGTATAGTTGCTACATGCCACCTAGCATCAATCACCAAGAATTTTGCGCAGCGCTGGATGAACTGGCTACCGATGCAAGAAGCCACAGCCCATTCATTATAGCAGGTGATTTCAACGCGTGGTCATTAGAGTGGGGCAGCGTTTCAAACAATGCTAGAGGCTGTGCCTTATGGAAGGCTTTTGCCCTACTAGACATTGCCCTGCTAAACAGTGGCAATCAAAATACATTCAGCCGAGCGGGTGTAGGATCGGTCATTGACCTCACTTTTGTCAGCAGCAGCATTCTTCGGCGCTCCTCTTGGAAAATCGGCGAATTCTATACGGCTAGCGATCATGAGGCGATCCTTTTCGAGATCGGAGGATCAATCCGTCAGCGAGATGTGCATCCGGTGGCATGTAAAACGTACAAAGCGGATACACTGAATGTTCCCCAATTCACTGCCGCTATAACTGGTATAGAGTTGGCGGGAGCCTAGAGTATGGCAAACCAATTGGCTCGTAAGTTAGACGAAGCGTGTGGCAAAAGCATGCAGGAACGTAAAGCTTACCGAGGCCACCATAGATTGGTATTCTGGTGGAATGAAAACATTGCAGAAGCACGGCGGGCTTGCTTTAGGGCAAGACGGTGTTACCAACGGGCGCGAAAAAGGAATGATGGCAACTGGCCCTCTCTTCATGTAGTTTTTGCAAGAACTCGCAAGGCATTAAAACGGGCCATACATTCCAGCAAACGGGAATGCTTCCTTGAGCTGTGTGACTCAGCAGATAAGGACCCCTGGGGCAAGGCCTATAAGATTGTAGTGAAACGGGTGTATGCAAAAATAAAAAAACTGCACCAACAAATCCGGAGCAGCTGCGCGATATAGTACAATCACTGTTTCCAGCTAGGAGCGATGCACTAACGTGCAGAAGACCGATGCAGACCCATTTTGCTGTCGATGAAGTCTCAAATGAGGAGATAAAGGCCGCGGCTGGACGCCTCAACCCTAGCAAAGCTCCAGGGCCAGACGGCATACCAAATCGCGCCGTAAAGCTGGCAATGACGCTGAACCCAGATATATTTGCGCAGGTGTATTCCCAATGCCTCCGGGAGGGCTGCTTTCCGGACATATGGAAGCTGCAAAAGTTGGTCCTGCTGCCAAAACCAGGCAAAAGCCTAGATGAGCCATCAGGATACAGGCCAATTCGCCTAATAGACACCATAGGCAAGGTCCTGGAATCAATTATATGTGCTAGGCTAGAGTCAGCCATCAGGTTAGGCGGCGGTTTATCACCCAATCAATATGGCTTTAGGAAAAGTAAGTCCACAACTGATGCCATTTCAAGAGTGGTCGATATTGCTTCAGAAGCTATTAAAGGCGAGAGATGGAAAGGAGGTGCAACAAAATATTGCCTGTTGGTCACCCTCGACATAAAGAACGCTTTTAACACTGCCGATTGGGGAACTATTCTTGACGCCCTGCAAAACTTTGGAGTCCCTGCCCATATTCATGCCATCACCTCTACTTCGGAAGGAGGCAGCTGGAGTATACATCCGATGCTGGAAGCGTGCTGCATTCCATATCTGGCGGGGTTCCCCAAGGATCCGTTCTAAGACCCTTGCTATGGAACATAATGTATGAAGGCGTCCTGAGGCTGACATTCGGCGATAGCTGTCAACTAATAGGCTATGCAGATGATGTTGCACTAGTTGTTGTTAGAAAAGAGATTCAGCAAGCAGAGGCTGCAGCAAACATGGCCATCACAAAAATAGTAGAATGGCTGGGCTCCGTGGGACTCAAATTAGCGGCGCAAAAAACAGAGGCCGTTCTATTTTCTAGCAGAAAACTTGTCGAGACAGCACAAATTACTGTTGAGGGGACTACGGTCCAGTCCAAAAGAGCTATCCGCTATCTTGGCGTGTGGATAGACACTCGACTAACCTTTCGAGAACACCTTGCGAACATTCAGGAGAAGGCATCTGTATGCGTGCGTTCATTGTCAAGAATTCTTTTAAACACGAGGGGCCCAAAACAGGAGACGAGAAAGCTGCTGACGACAGTACACAGCTCCATTGTACTTTATGCGGCTCGGATCTGGAAATCGGCTTTATTAGTAGAAAGCTACAGCAGGGGCATACGATCAACCCACAGACTTTGTGCACTCAGAGTCTGCTGCGCGTTTAGAACGGAATCTGACGACGCAGTATTAGTGTTAGCTGGGATGCTGCCAATTGACATCAAGGCGGATAAAGACACAGCCGTAGCCGCAGCACCTAGTGATAAGCCTTCAAAGAAACTGGCTCGCGCACAGGCTAGAGGCAGAAGCCTAATAACATGGCAGAGAAGATGCGATGCGTCACAGAAGGGCAGATGGACCCACCTGCTGATCCCAAATATAGAGAAGTAGTTAGGCAGAAAGCATGGGTCAGTAAATTTCTACCTAACCCAGATACTAAGCGGTCATGGATGCTTTAGGCAATATCTCTATCGCTTTGGACACGACGAATCGCCTATGTGCACAGTCTGCAGCGATAGCGTAGAAGACGCACAACATATTCTTTTCAGGTGTCGGCGCTATGAGTCCCAAAGAAGGCGGCTAGAACACATTGCAGGGGCTGGATTAACGGTGAACAACTTGGTAGACTTAATGGTTGGCAGCCCACAAACATGGGAAGCGGTCAACAGCTTTGCAGCATACGTTATGCGGGATCTGCGGCAATCTGAACGTATGAGAGCTGGAGCGTCGTAGAGAGAGCCACCGACCCTAGGAAGCAATTCCCACGAGGACGTCCCCTAGGATCAAGCTCCCTTTATGACATCGTTTTTCCTCTGTATATATCTATCTATACTATCTATACCTATCAATAAAGGAATAAAAAAAAAAAACATCAATACACAGCTAAACATGTTCATATATGTATGTATGTGCATACGTATATGCACATACATATTTTTCACGCCACCGGGTGAACAGCAGTGAGCGGCGAAGAGCAGTTAGGAGTGAGGAGGGTTTTTCGATCCTCGGCGTCTACGGTCACACCAGGAGGGGTGACTAGCTTTTCTGATGGGCGCCGCCATTTCACTCACGTACGAACTTTCAACCCGAACACCCGTTCTATTTCATACTTTGGAATTCTTTAATCTCTTTCGAATTGTACATTATTTTAACCCGAAACATATGTATATCGTGTGTGTCGGGCAACCTGTGAATAAGAATTAATAAATATAAGTTGTTTTAACCGAAGTTATCGCGCGTTATTAATTCACCACTCACTCACCACCCGAAGAAATTGGCACCCGCCAACCACTTGCAATTTATCTAGGATCCTTCCGCCCCGCCACGAACATTGGTCCTTCGAGCCGGATATCCTTCCGCTCCTCCAGCTTGCATCGGCGGAATTCCTGATAAGTACAAAATTTCATTATTCATTTCATTTGCCCCTACATACTAATAAAAGTGTGAGGTTTCCCGCTCTTCCATAGCGACCTGCACACTTTTATATATATTGTATGTACATACCTGACCTATTCCAAGGGTACATGGTAGTTCCCAATCCATAACGTGTGTGTCCAACGTTCGGTTTCCATTCCACCACAGGGGTTTCTTTATGTGTTTCGTCTCAGCCGCACTTGTCCAAGTTTTTTCATACGTACATACATATGTAAAACTCGCGGCATTACATGTACATGTATTTTCCACAGCTGTTCGCCCAGTCCGCGTAAAAGAAAAGCAAATAAATTGTTAAAGTGTTATAAAAAAAAAAAAAAAAGGGAAATAGTAATCCAAGCGTTCACCGCGATTTCTTATGTGTTCGGATTATTTCCAGTGCCCAATTAATTTCCTCACGCGCGTATTCGCCCACCGGCATATTCACTTACATACATACATCGTCATCTGTTGATGTACGCGCATATGTATATATCCACGTACATATAATTCATTCGCACTTTACCACAAAACGAAACAAATTTGAAATAGCAATTAACGCACGCACCGCGATTTCAAGTGTGTTTGAATCGGTTTAATTGCAAATTAATTTTCTCACGCGCGTCTCCGCAAGCCGGTGCACTTGCTTACATACATACATCGTCATATATTGATGCCGCACTTATGTACATATGTATGTACATATCCGCAACACATAATCCATTTCGGTGACGCACATTGATTTAACAAATCGAAATCACAAATTACTTACGCTTTTTTGTGAACGACGCGTACATCCATACATACCTACCTGTGTATTTATGCATGTACGTACATACATACATACATCAAAAAAAAATCCATCCATATGCACTGATCGTTTACTTTTTTCTTTCGCGCACAACACTCGCGGCGTGTAAAAGCGTTCGTTTGTTCTTTTTTATATTTCTTTACACAAAGAGGAAAATATATAATTAAAACAATTAATACGACAAAACAAAAAAAAAAAAACAAATTTATAAACAGCGACCGACAGCTGTTTTCGAAGTAGTGGTGGCACGTGAGTCGAGTCGTGATATCGATAGGCGGCTCAAGCGCGCCAAATTCAAACCACATCATTTTCGACTCCCGGTTTTTTTTTTCTCTCGCCCATATATAGCTATATATATATATATAGATAAATTCATATATACGTTTGTCCAGCACTATCGTGCCCATATTTATATATCCACCTGCATGTATAAATCATATATGACCTTTCCGGACAGTATTTTGCGCCCATATATAACCGCCCACATTTATAAATAAATCCATACATATATATTTTCTACAGCACTATCGTGCCCATATTTATATATCCACCTGTATGTATAAATCATATATGACCTTTCCGGACAGTATTTTGCGCCCATATATAACCGCCCACATTTATAAATAAATCCATACATATATATTTTCTCCAGCACTATCGTGCCCATATTTATATATCCATCCATATTTATAAATTATACATATAATTTTTTTCGGTCAGCATTTTGGCGCGCATATATATCCGTCCATATTTATAAATACATATATGCCTTTTCCGGCCAGTATATTGCGCCCAAAAATAACAGCCCACATTTATAAATAAATCCATATATATATATTTTCTCCAGCACTATCGGGCGCATATTTATAGATCCGTCCATATTTATAAATTATATATATAATTTTTTTTTTTCGGCCAGTATTTTGCGCGCATATATATATCCGTCCATATTTATAAATACATATATATTTTTTCTAGCACTATCGGGCCCATATTTATAGATCCGTCCATATTTATAAATTTTATATATAATTCTTCCGGCCGGCATTTTGCGCACATATATATATCCGCTCATAATTATAAATAAATATATATATTTTTTCCAGCACTATCGGGCCCATATTTATAGATCCGTCCATATTTATAAATTTTATATATAATTTTTCCGGCCGGCAATTTGCGCACATATATATATCCGCTCATAATTATAAATAAATACATATATTTTTTCCAGCACTATCGGGCCCATATTTTTATATCCGTCCATATTTATAAATTATATATATAATTTTTTTTATTTTTTTTCCTTCGGCCTGCGCATATATACATATCCCGACCCAGATTTTTTATAAAACCACATATTTCTTCCTTGGCCTATACATCGTTTGCGTGTTTCGTCTTACACGTACTTCCATCGTTACTTACGAATCCAGCTAAACTTGTGTTGTAATCACTCCTCTGTAGCTACGTGTGATTTTCGATCTGCATTCGTGCGTTCGTACATTTTTCCGCATATATTCCCATTAAAAGGGCTCCGTTTCCAAGCCACGCGTAAGAGAATTCTCCCGCAATCCTGCGGGCACAGAAGGAAAATTCTTGCGCCCTCATACAGTCCACTTCTCTTGTTTTTTCTTTTTTTTCTCGGTGTCTTTCCGAAATCAAAAAGCGCACCAGCGCGGTCTTCGTCGGTAAGGACGTCCCCTTAGTATGTCCACGGAGCCGTCCAAGACTACGCCGAAGTCTAACAGTCTTTCGTCTCCCTCTGTAACTCCGGAGAAGGCTCGGCCTCCAAAGACTCCGGTGGTCGTGAAGCGTACGGACATTCCCCGCAAGTCCACGTCTGCTCGCAGCCTAAGCGAATCCCCAAGGACCCGTCCGTCTTCGTCCAGCCTACCTAAAGGGCGCATAGTCTCGGCTAAAGACGCCAGCGAACTCAAAGGGCGTTCCAAGCTTTCAGTAGAGGCTCAGATTCCGCACGTTATTGTGACGCACTGTGCTGACGTTCCCGTCACCCGATCCGTATCCCAAGAACGTAGAGAACGATCAAGAATGTCCCTCTCCGATTTCGTTCTGGCATGCGACGCTTTGACGGTGTTCGAAGCTCGTGAGAGTGAAGCCCTAACTTCTGAAGTGCCCTTATTTTCCATTAAAATGCACTTAGAGCAGCTCAAATCCCTTTGGGCAACTGTCGAGATGGAATACTCCGGGTGTCACAAGGCCCTGTCGACCCAACCAGACGAGGACAGCCTAGCCAACATAAGCCACATCAAAGCAAAGCACGAATCCGCTTACGCGGCGTATGTGCGATGCGGGACGTTGTTCGGAGAACGCATCGAGCAGCTCTCGGCGGAGATGGCGAGTCTTAGACGTCAGCCCAGTGCTACGTCGGGACCTCCAGGTCATAGAGTTCCTCCGTGTGAGGTGGAGACCTTTGATGGCGACAGCCTAGCATGGCCCACATTCCGCGATTTGTTCGCTGCCATTTACATCGCCAATCCGTATTTGTCTCAAGTGGAGAAGCTCTATCACTTGAACGCCAAGACTCGTGGGGAAGCGAGAACCATCGTGGCGAAGTCCCCCCTAACAAATGAAGGTTTCCAGGCCGCATGGGAGAACCTCACAGCACGGTACGAAAACAGCCGTCTGCTTGTCATGACTCAAGCCAGACAACTCCTTCAGATTCCCGCGGTGGCGCTAGAATCGGGCAAGGCATTGCGAGAACTGCAAACTGCGTTCCAAGGGAGTCTTACCGCTCTTGAGCGTTCGGGTGTTAGCACTGAGAATTGGGATGTCTTGCTTATCGCCATATGCACTAGCAAATTGCCGAAGTCCACAATCCTCCTGTGGGAACAATCAGTGCCAAACAAGACTGTCGTCTCAACTTGGTACGATTTGAACCAATTTCTCACCGATCGGTATCGTGTCCTGGATGCCACCGAAGAACATAAGGCGGTGCCGAGTGTTCAAGCCATCCCCAGTGGCACCCGCAAGCCCCCTGCAACGATGAAGGTTCAAGCGTTCCCCGCGAAAGCCCAGCTCAAACCAGCGTCTTGCAAGCTTTGCCATCGGGAGAATCACCCAATACGACTCTGCCCTTCTTTCCTTGACATGCCTGTTCAGAGGCGTGTGGAAACCATCAGACAGCAGGGACTCTGTTTGAATTGTTTTGCCCGCGGTCATCAAGTGAAGGGATGCTCCAGTGCGCATAATTGCCATACCTGCAAGGAACGTCATCACACCCTGTTGCACCCTAGTGACGTGTCGCCGTCCGCCGCGCAGACCACACCATCCGGTGCTACCGAGCGTCCGTCCACGAGCAATCAGCTCACAAATGCTCAAAGCTATTTTGCATCTACTCCAGGCAGAGGGCTTTTAGGCACGGCGATTGTCACTCTACACCATCGCGGGGTGGAACATCATATTCGGGCGTTGATCGACTCGGGAGCCGATTCAACCTTCCTATCCGAACGTGTCTTCAACATGGTTCAGCCCCCCTTTTATCCCGTAGACGCCGCAGTTACTGGCATGGGCCAGAGTGATGGAGGATGCGCCGACAAGGTGTGTCTGCTGATGCTGTCTCCTCCGTGTGACAGGCTGAACAAGATTGAGGTCTCCGCCCTGGTCGTATCCAAATTATCGGGGGCCATCCCGACGGCTCCATTTCTTAACACGGTTCCAACGCAGTCCCTCGACCGCCCCCTGGCGGACCCGTATTATAACAAGCCCGCGCCTATTGACATGATTATTGGTGTAGACCTGTTTTCACACATCCTCGGAGAGCGGATCAAAAAGGACATGGGTGATTTCGTCGGACTGGAAACCATCTTTGGATGGGTGCTGTGTGGAGCGATCATGCCTGACACTCCGGTAACTCGATTAGGTTTCGCGGCACGGACGCGAGTCAATCCAGAAGCAAAACTTGATGTACTTCTCACCAAGTTTTGGGAGGTGGAAGACCTTCCTGCAAAGCCGGAAAAGGAGGATGATGTATGCTGCGAGCGGAATTTCCAGGAGACCACCCGAAGAGGGAAGGACGGCCGATATATGGTATCCCTTCCGTTCAAATGTCCGAATAGCGTCGATTTAGGGCATTCAAGACCGATCGCGCTAGCTCAATTCCTGCGGAATGAAGCACGCCTTCTCAAGGATCCCGTCCTAAAAGCACAATACGATGCCATCATTCATGAATACGAGGAATTGGGCCATATGAGTCGGGTGACGCCGCCTAAAGATGATAAAAACTTCTATCTCCCCCATCACGCGGTGTTTAAGCCCGATAGCACCACCACCAAGGTACGCGTGGTATTTAACGCGTCAAGCCCCTCCACACGAGGCGTCAGCCTTAATGACGTCTTGCACACCGGGCCTACGCTTCAGGCCGATCTCACGCTTCAAGTACTGAAATGGCGTTTCTTTCGATTCGTTTTCAACGCTGACATAACACAGATGTATCGACAAATCCGAGTCGACCCCAGGCATACCCCCTTTCAGCGGATCCTCTACCGGGATCGCTGCGGCAATATTCAAGACTACGAGCTACAAACCGTCACGTTTGGGGTTAACTGCGCGCCATTCTTGGCGATCCGAGTCCTTTTACAACTAGCCCAAGACGTGCAAGCGATGTACCCTCTGGCGAGCGAAATCCTTCGGAGCTACATGTATGTTGATGATGTCCTTGCCGGCGCTCACACTGCAGACGACGCCCGTCTCGCCATACGAGAGCTTCAAGCTGCCCTCCAATCTGCGGGCCTCCCGCTTCGGAAGTGGACTTCCAATAAGAAGGAAGTACTTCAAGCTATCCCGAAAGAGCATCTGCTGCGAGAGGACTTTCTCGAGCTGGAAGACGCGAGCACGGCAAAAACCTTGGGAATCCGCTGGCAAGCCGCCGAGGACGTGTTTTTCTTCACCATAGCGGACCCACCATTGCAGGAGTCGATCTCGAAGAGGCAGGTTCTGTCCCACATCGCTAAACTTTTCGACCCCGCTGGCTGGCTAGCCCCATTTGTTATCCGAGCAAAGATATTTATGCAGCAACTTTGGCTAACCGAGCTGGGCTGGGATGACGCCCTACCACCTCTCCTGCTGCAGCAATGGCACGAATTCCTACAGGATTACCCAGGCCTCAGTCAACTTCGCATTCCCCGTTGGCTAAACACCAGCGATACGCTCTCGTGGGAGCTTCATGGCTTCTGTGACGCATCCCAGAAAGCGTATGGAGCAGCCCTGTATGTGCGGGTCCGGTATCGCGATCAAGTCAGCGTCCATTTATTAACGGCTAAAACCCGCGTGGCTCCAGTCAAAACAGTCTCCCTTCCTCGGCTGGAGTTGTGCGGAGCGGTTTTGCTAGCCGATCTCTGGGCGTCGATCGTTCCTGAACTCCCGATCCCACCTGCTACTTCCCAGTTTTGGACCGACTCCACCATTGTGTTGGCCTGGCTCAACAAACCCCCATGTAGCTGGTCCACTTTCGTGGCCAATCGGGTATCCAGCATCTCTAAGAGCACCGGTGGTCAAAGCTGGTCACATGTCCGTTCCGAGGACAACCCTGCTGATCTGGCAAGCCGCGGAACCTCCGCGGCCGAGTTATCGGCCAGTAGCCTTTGGTGGCATGGGCCGGACTGGCTCCAGAGGGACCCCGAGCACTGGCCAACTCTGCATAAGGAAGTTCCAGACACCCAGCTGGAGCAACGGGTCCAGTGCCACACCGCCGCGACCACCCTACACGATGACATAAGCGAGCGATTCTCAGACTACGGTAAAGCACTGCGAGTCACCGCGTATATCCTACGTTTCGCCGCCAAAAGGACGTCGACGTCTCCCACAGCCCACCTCATCAATGAGGAATTGCTCTCCGCTGAGCGCGCCTTGATCCGAACCTCCCAGCGCCGTGAATACATCGCGGAGATACGGGCCCTAGGTGAAGGGCGACCCCTTCCGACATCCAGCACGCTACTCAACTTAAACCCCTTCCTCGACCAACATGGAATCCTCCGCGCCTGTGGACGACTACGGGCCGCTGAGTCCCTCCGGTACGATGAACGTCACCCGATTCTCCTCCCCTACAACACTCATTTCACGCGCCTGCTTGTTGAATTCGCTCACCGCATCACGTTGCATGGCGGCAATCAACTGATGGTTCGGTATCTGCGCACCAAGTTCTGGATCCCACGGATAAAAAACCTAGTGAAGTCCCACATCAAGGGGTGTAAGGTCTGCATCGTGCATCGTCGACGACTGCAGACTCAGATGATGGGTGATCTCCCTCGAGAGCGCATCACGTACTCCCGGCCCTTCACCCACACGGGCATTGACTTCGCAGGGCCGTTTGAGATCAAAAACTACACCGGGCGCGCGTGCCTCATAACGAAGGGTTATGTCTGCGTCTTTGTGTGTTTCAGCACGAAGGCGATCCACCTCGAAGCGACCTCCGACCTCACCACGGAACGATTTCTAGCAGCCTTCTCCCGGTTTGTCGCACGAAGACAATGCCCCCAGCGCATCTACTCCGACAATGGCAAAACCTTCGTAGGGGCCTCAAAGGCGCTCGAAAGAGATTTCCTGAATGCCACCAAGCTTGGTGTAATGAAGGCATTTCCCCAGCACATTCTATCCTGGCAGTTCATCCCGCCGAGCGCGCCCCATATGGGAGGACTATGGGAAGCCGGGGTCAAAAGCTTTAAGACCTTGTTTTACAAGTCCTCTTCAGCTGTCAGGTATACGTTCGAGGAGCTATCCACTCTCCTGTGTCGGATCGAAGCGTGCCTAAATTCCAGGCCAATTTCTCCCATGAGCGAGGACCCAGAGGATCTGCTGGCACTAAGCCCGGGACATTTCCTGATTGGAGGGCCGCTCGTGTCCATCGCGGAACCGGAGATCCTGGTCGAGCCTATGTCGCTGATCAATCGCTGGCAGCGACTAAAGGCAATCCAGCAGACTTTCTGCCGCCGCTGGAAGAGTGAATACCTCAAGGAGCTCCACAAGCGTAACAAGTGGAAAGCACCGGCTCGTAGCCTCCAAACCGGGGACCTCGTGATCGTCTCCGAAGACAATCTCCCCTCCAATGAGTGGCGCTTAGGGCGAATTGAGCGCACTCTGCCCGGGGCAGACGGCCTCGTCCGAGTGGCTGATGTCACAACAGCGCGTGGGTCTATTCGAAGACCCGTAGCGAAGCTCATCCTGTTGCCAGACAACAGGAGTCCTGAGCCTAAAAACCTATCGTGACGTCCAACCCCTCTATGTTCCGTTCGAATGTCCTCGTCTCCGTGCATGTTGTCCGTTCCCGTGCAGCGACTAATCAACTCCACCCTACGTAATCTTTTTCGTTACAGCCTTTTCAGTTCGCGCTTCCACCGCAACATGACCCCCAAGCGTCTGCCGCACCGCCGCAGCAAGCGTCCGGCTACACACGGGACGAACGTGTACCGGTGCCGGGTCTGCCGGGGGGTTCATGCACTCCGGCAGTGTCAACGGTTCCTGAACCTGAGAGGGGAGAAGCGGCTCCGGGCGGTACTAGTCAATAAGTATTGCCCCAACTGCTTAGCGCACGAGCACTCCGCCGACGCGTGCCGGACTCGCCACGGCTGCCGACGATGTGGGCAAAGGCACCATACGCTGCTCCATATGGCCGACCAACCGCCGAGACAACGTTCGAGAGCCCAGCGTCGCAGCCCGTCATCCTCCTCCAGACGTGCTGCACCGGCATCACCATCCCGTTCTCGGTCCTCGTCCGACCGCTCCGCTTCTCCGGAAGGCGCACCAGAGATCTCCCTCTCCACACTGCTCCAAGCCAGGACGACGACCGTCATGCCAACAGCGGTCCTCAGGTTGAGCAATGGCTCGAAAACTTTCGAGACCCGCGTCCTCCTCGACGCATGCGCGGCTGGGAGCCGCATCAATTCATCCTTTGCCCGGTCCCTGGGGTTGACGGTGACCAAAGTCGGGGTCGACCAAGCTTGCACGGCCGTCCTCGAGTCGAGGACCGACCCTACGTTCCGGCGGAATGTGATCTTCCGGGTCGAAGAGGACCTGCACATCCGCACTCCCATCCGGGAAGTGTCGGCACCGGTCCGGGAAAAATTTTCCACCCTGATCCTGGCCGACCCCAACTTCCATCGGCCGGCGTCGGTATCCGCAGTGCTCGGGGCAGACCTCTATCCTGAGGTCATCCAACCAGGCTGTGTGCCCGGTCATAGCGGTACTCCCGCAGCCCAGAGCACCGTGTTCGGTTGGGTCATCTCCGGCTCCTGCGGCATCTAGGCGCTCCAGGACGCTGCCGTCCCCCATCCTACATATGTCCAAGGTGGCAATTGCAACTTGTTGCAAGGGGGGCGGTATGTTCACGCCACCGGGTGAACAGCAGTGAGCGGCGAAGAGCAGTTAGGAGTGAGGAGGGTTTTTCGATCCTCGGCGTCTACGGTCACACCAGGAGGGGTGACTAGCTTTTCTGATGGGCGCCGCCATTTCACTCACGTACGAACTTTCAACCCGAACACCCGTTCTATTTCATACTTTGGAATTCTTTAATCTCTTTCGAATTGTACATTATTTTAACCCGAAACATATGTATATCGTGTGTGTCGGGCAACCTGTGAATAAGAATTAATAAATATAAGTTGTTTTAACCGAAGTTATCGCGCGTTATTAATTCACCACTCACTCACCACCCGAAGAAATTGGCACCCGCCAACCACTTGCAATTTATCTAGGATCCTTCCGCCCCGCCACGAACACATATATTCATATGAGCAGCAATGCACAGGCGTAACATGAGCTAGGGCCAAGCCAGCGTGCACTTTGATGCAAGTGCCCCAATTAATATGTATGTATGTACTGACACTTCCTCTCTCTTTTGTAGCTGTTGCCTAAGTGCCAGCATAAGAATATCTATGTAACAATAGGTTAAGTCAAAGAATATTGTTAGAATAAAAATCAATCTGAATATTACCACCAAACTGAACAGACGCGTTTATTTCTCCCAAACTAACAACCAAGTGGAACCCGGTCATTACATGGCGACCGTGACAATAGGTCAAAAATAGACCTAAGGACAAAGGAAAAAATTTTTTTGTGTATGTATGTGTGTGTGTGAAAAAAAAATATAAAAAAAGGGCATGAAAATGAGAAATGGCTACACTGGATAACTACTTTCAAAGAGTTATCAGACGAAGCCCGAGCATAAAAAACGATATAATTGAGGTGTTTCGTAGTGAGCAAAGCCACTCCCCTCAAAGCTCGCTAACTCTAGTGCAAATAAGAGCCGCATACTCCGATCTAGCTGGAGAAGAATTCCCAGTAAGAGGAGGCTCAAGAGTACAGATGTGCTTCCTGATAGAGGTACCCAATGTATGCTGCTACACAAATGCAGCAGGTACATTCCATTTTTATCTGATGAACTAAAAAAAAAAAAACACACACACACACACAAAAATAAATAAATAAATAATAAAACCAAAACCACGGATAAACAACAGTGAAGATGTTTCCTTTGCGGAACCTGCTCCTGTCGAGCAAAGGGATGCACCGACGCTAGAAGAAGTGTTAGAGCTGTATCCCAACGATGGACCGCGCCCACTCACAATAGCTGAGTACCGGGCCCGCAACGCAAAACCAACAAGGCCAGAGAAGACCAAAAGAGGAGGCCAAGTACGTAAGCTACTCCAGCAGAAGAAGCTGGAAGTAGACTTACTGGCCACTCTGAAGACGGAGGAAGACCGGCAACGCTGCATAGAGCGTATTGACGAATTGAAAGCTGAACTTCGCCAAAGAGCGAAGAAACGCAAGGGGACCGCAGAAATGCGCAAGCCTTAACTTGCCTTTAATTAATATTTTTACTATAAGCTAAATAGCACGTTGAAGCACGAAAGTGCAACTTGCGAACTACTAACTATCTGACAGGCTATTACTAACAATGTGGTTTGAGAATTTTTTTTTATTTTAATTAAACCAAAAAAAAAAAAAAAAAAAAACACTATAAATGACATGTATACTTGAATTGTGAGCCAACCACATACTCTATAATTTTTCCACGTCTCTGGCTCACTGTGCGAAACACAGCTGAGATAATTTTTCTTTCTTTTAAAATTTTTCAAATTACATTAAAGAAGAGAATTTTTATGTAACAATAGAATCCAAAAAAGAATTTTTTTTCTCTATCAAACAAATAAGAAACAGGTCTAAACGACCAAGAAAACAAAATATTTTTGCTTTAAAGATGGGTTCTCAAGAATCCAAAATAGACCACCCAACGGCTAATGTCGGCTAATTTTAACAGCGTTAAAATAGTAGATCACAAGGAAAATTTAGAGGAAATAGGGATATTTTTGTTAGCTATCCTAATATTAGTAGCCTTAAATCTGGCTTTGAAATTATATGCAATCCATAATAAGATAATTAAGAAAAAATATCAGAGTAGAGCAGATGGCCTAAATACAGTATAAAAATGGGTCGAGTAGAACTTAAATATTTGAACAAATACGTTCCATTCTTAGACTTCCTCTTTAGCAGAGGTGAAACCAATCCAAAATATAAAGAAATCAAATACTGGATTGTAAATAATAGAAAATTTAAATCAGGGATAACTCACTCAGCCTAGAAAATATTAGAGCAGTATTTATAGAACACTATAGTAAGCTAACTACGGGACGAAAAACAGCCGCAAATGCAGTCTACAATGACTGCAAACAAAGGGCCTAACCCGTATTAAAATGATATAATATTGCATATAAACAAATAATTGATTTGGAAATTTCAATATCACTGGAAGACAAAACCCAGTTAACGGCTCCAGAAGAGACGGATAAAGAACCAACCGTGAGTTTAGATCAAACAAAAATAACTCTTAATAAAAAAGCCGATTCGCCAAGAAACGCAAAAATGACTCTAATAGTCACTGATTTTTTAAAGATGGCCTCAGCTTGATGGCAGAAGAGAAAATCTTTAGAGCTTCATGGACGCATTGAATTTTATAAATTCACTAATAGGTGACCATGAGGAAACAGCAGTGTGTCTCATAAAAACAAAACTAAAAGGTCACACAAGAAATTTGATAACCTCCGAACAGACAATAGAAGAGATTATTAACAGTATTGCATCAAATGTAAAAACAGAATCAGTAGCGTCAATAACGGCAAAAATCAAAAACCTAGTCCAGAGAAACAAAACAGCAAGTCAGTATGCCCAAGAAATTGAAAAGCTTACTGACTCTCTGGAAGGTGCCTTTTTACAAGATGGCACATCTGTCGAAATAGCTAAAAAGTATACACTTTCAGTCGCTACAGAGGCAATAACAAAGAACTGCATAAACAATCAAGTACGTAACGTACTAAAAGCAGGTATTTTCCGTGACATGAACGAACTAACAACAAAGTTAGTAGACAGTAGTACAGCAGAAACAGGACAGGCAAACGCTGTCATGCACTACCGTCAATACAATAGAAATGGACAAAATAATTATCGAGGTAGAGGTAATTACCAAAATAACGGTTATAGGAATAATAATACCGGTGGATATCGTGGTAACTCACGGTACAACAACCGAGGAAGAAATAATTCCAACCGAAACAGCTCGAACCGAGGTTCCGAATTCCAACCGAGGTAGCTCTAACAACGGAAATGGTAATGTACGACTTACTCAAAGCAATTCGGAAAACCAATAGATCCCTGCAGATATTCAGAAAAAACTGTAAGTGTATACACATTCAATCTTAGCCTAAGTATTTTAATCAAAATTAAAAACGAAAATACACACAACACATATACCTTCATGTTAGATACAGGTGCAGACGTATCAATAATAAAGGAAAAAACAGATTCTTTTGAACTACAGATACTTCAAACACAATTGAAATATCAGGAATTGGCGAAGGTTCAATTACTTCCAAAGGTCTAACTCTTATAGAACTTGTAAGACAAAATGAATTCATAATTCCACACAACTTCTATATAGTAGACGAAAGTTTTCCAATTCAATTTGATGGAATTTTAGGAGTAGATTTCTTCAAAACATTCAATTGCCAATTAGACTTCAGTGAACCAAACGATTCACTAATATTAAGACCAAATAATTTAAAGTTTGCAATAAATATCCCCATATTACACACTTGTGACAGCAATACCACAATCCTCCCAGCGAGATTTGAAGTAATCCGACAAATAAATATTCCAAATGAAAACTCAAATATCGTCATCTTAAATCAAGAGGTCGAAAATGGAATATTTATTGGAAATTCGATCTCTAGCCCGAACAAAACATTTGTCCGAATTTTAAACACAACAAAAAGAGTAAAAATTTTAAATTTAAAAAGCATAAAATATGAATCATTAAAGAATTACGTAATTGATACGACAACTGATGACCGAAGAAGTCAATCAGTAATACAAAAACTAAAGCCAAACTTCCCACCAATGTTCAAAAACGTACTTGAAAAGCTCTGCACCGAGTATACAGATGTATTTGGTTTAGAAAATGAACCAATTACTACGAACAACTTTTATAAACAAGAACTCAGATTGAATGACAGCCAGCCAGTATACACAAAAAATTACAGAATACCACACATGCATAAAGAAGAAATAACTAGACAAGTCGATAAACTCATTAAATATAAAATAGTTGAACCGTCAGTGTACGAGTATAATAGTCCATTACTACTGGTACCGAAAAATGGTTTACCAGGATCACAAAAGAAACGATGGCGATTGCGAATAGACTATAGTCAAATAAACATAAAATTGTTGTTCGATAAATTCCCATTACCAAGAATAGACTATATTCTTGATCAATTAGGCTGAGCCAAATATTTTTCATGTCTAGATTTAATGTCCGGTTTTCACCAAATAGAACTAAAAGATAAATACCGAAGCATTACATCATTTTCCACTAGCAATGGATCTGATCAGTTAACTAGACCACCGTAAGGTCTGAAAATTGCACCAAATTCCTTTCAAAGAATGATGACAATTGCTTTCTCTGGATTAAATCCGTCACAAGCATTCCTTTACATGGATGACTTAATAGTCATCGGCTGTTCTGAGATACACATGCTCAAAAACCTAAAGGACAATTTTGACATATGCAGAAAACACAACCTAAAACTGCATCCAGAGAAATGTTCATTCTTCATGCACGAAGTGACATTCTTGGGTCACAAGTGTACCGACAAAGGAATATTGCCAGATGACACCAAATATGACGTCATTGAAAAATACCTAGTACCAAAAGATGCTGATAGTGCTAGAAGATTCGTAGCCTTTTGCAACTATTACAGACGTTTTATTAAAAACTTCGCAGAACATGCACGTCCGATAACACAACTGTGTAAGAAAAATGTAGAATTTGTTTGGTCTGAAGAATGCCAAAAAGGATTTGAATATCTGAAATAAGCCTTAATAGAACCCACACTGCTACAGTATCCAGATTTTAGCAAAAAATTTTGCGTAATAACAGATGCTAGCAAATATGCATGTGGAGCAGCACTAACTCAAACTTATGGCGATAAGCAGTTGCCAGTATCATACGCATCCCGTTCGTTCACTAAAGGTGAAAGTAATAAAAGTACTACTGAGCAAGAACTAGCTGCGATACACTGGGCCATTACACACTTTCGCCCATATATATATGGCAGACATTTCAGAGTCAAAACAGACCACAGACCTCTAACGTATTTATTCTCTATGATAAATCCGAGTTCAAAATTAACAAGAATGAGACTTGATCTTGAGGAATATGAATTTACAGTAGAATATCTGAAGAGAAAAGATAATTTCGTTGCGGATGCATTATCCCGCATTACAATACAGGATCTAAAAAACACAAAAGCAAATGTCCTGAAAGTCACTACCAGGCAGCAAAGTAGACAAAATAATCTCTGGCCAGATGATAAAAATGAAAATACAATTAGGCACGTACCTAATGATGCTTCTAAGCCCAAAATATATGAAGTACTCTGCAATGATGAAGTCCGAAAAGTAGTGACCTTGCGTATAACACACGATTTAGGTTTCCTCAAACATGGAAAGAAAGTTATAGCAAGAATTGAGATTGGAGATCTGTACACCAATGGAAATCTAGACTTAGGTCAATTTTTTCAAAGGCTTGAAAAACAAGCCGGTATACTCGAAATCAAACAACTCAAGTTGGCACCGAATGAAAAGATCTTTGAAACATTTTCAATAGAGTCTTTTAAAGAAATGGGCAATAAAATATTGAAAACATTAAGAGTAGCGCTACTCCAACCGGTGACCATTATAGAAAAAGATAAAGACAAAGAAGCAATATTGTCTACATACCATGATGATCCAATACAGGGTGGCCATACGGGCATTACAAAATTTTGGCCAAAGTAAAAAGATATTATTATTGGAAAAACATGACACGTCATGTAAAAGACTACATTAATAAATGTGAAAAATGCCTAAGGTCAAAAACGACAAAGCACATAAAAACACCCTTAGTTATTACAGATACCCCCATACACGCTTTTAATAGGGTAATAGTAGACACCATTGGTTCATTACCAAAATCCGAAAATCGTAACGAATATGCAGTCACTCTAATATGTGACCTGACGAAATACTTAGTAGGAATACCAGTTCCCATCTTTCATTCTGAAGTACGGTCCAATGAAGACGTTCATTACTGACATCGAAACAGAATACAAAAATTCAATAATAAATGACTTGTGCAAATATTTAAAAATAGACAACATTACGTCTACTGCACACCACCACCAGACCTTGGGTACCGTTAAAAGAAGTCATAGAACATTCAATGAGTACATTCGATCATATAGTAGATAAAACTGATTGGGACATATGGTTACAATATTTTGTGTACTGTTTTAACACCACCCCGTCAGTAACACACAAATACTGTCCATATGAACTTGTATTTGGTAAACAAAATAACCTACCAACGCATTTTAATAGCATAAATAGAATGAACCATTATATAACGTAGATGATTATGCTAAAGAAGTTAAGTTTAGATTAGAACTAGCATACATCAGAGCTAGATTAATGTTAGAGAAACGTAAGGAAAACCAGAAAAATTTTTATGACAATAAGTCAGCAGATTTAAAAATAGAAATAGGAGATAAGGTTGTCTTAAAAAACGAAGCTGGTCATAAGCTTGACTCAGCCTATATAGGACCATTCGAAGTTGTAGAAATATCTAAAAACAACAACATAAAAATTAGGAATAATAAAAATAAGATACAAACAGTACATAAGGATAGGTTAAAAATTTACATGTTCATATATGTATGTACATACGTATATGCACATACATATATTCATATGAGCAGCAATGCACAGGCGTAACATGAGCTAGGGCCAAGCCAGCGTGTGAACGCTGACCATGCACTTTGATGCAAGTGCCCCAATTAATATGTATGTATGTACTGACACTTCCTGTCTCTTTTGTAGCTGTTGCCTAAGTGCCAGCATAAGAATATCTATGTAACAATAGATTAAGTCAAAGAATATTGTTAGAATAAAAATCAATCTGAATATTTTCACCAAACTGAACAGACGCGTTTATTTCTCCCAAACTATCAACCAAGTGGAACCCGGTCATTACAAAGGAATATTGAAAAATCATTACATATTACATTATGTATTTTAGTATATAATTAAACCGTTAATTGACGTGATGCGAAAAATAAAGACAAAGAATGCGCTCGCATTTAAAGGTATTTTCGACTATTTATTCTTCAAGTTTCAACTAACGAGGCAGAGCGGGCGAATTCATTCCATGCGACTTCCACGCTCTCGGCTCGCATCCAACTCCAACATCAACCATTAAACGACGACACGAATAAAACATATAGCGCTCATCTGCGCTAACAAATATACTGTTAAGAAGAAAAATCGGCCACCGATTCGCCTGCCAACAAGAACTAACACAATTTTTGCCATATCAGCAACTGCTAGTGTGTCAAAAAAACTAGATTCGTTTCATAACCTGGTTTAAGCAAAACGTTAGTAAACTGAAATCTAAAATTCTTAATCTCTATGTAGATAGTCTTTCTTTTGATTAGTGATGTAAAAAAAACATCGATACATCGAACATCGATGTTCTCTTGGCGATGTTTCTGGATGTTTACCGATGTTTTTGTCGATGTCGATGGTCAGCAATGTATCGATGTTTCACCAAAGCATCGGCTCAATTTGCCACTTATCAAATTTTAACATATAAGTAAATGAATCTGTCTTTACAAAGGCATTTCAAACCTTATTTAAGCTATAAGCTATACCTTTAAACGCGTTTTTTTAGATTGACAACAAAGATAACGTAAAGGGTTTATACAATATATTGAAAAAGTCTAAATCAGGTAAAAGAAATTTTGTTTCGGAAAGTAAAACCCATAAATACTTCATCAAATAGTTTTTGAAAGATAAAGCTAACAATGAGAAAAGATAATATTTTATTAATACTTTTCCATTTAAAATTAATTTTAAATACTATTATAAGAACTTTTAATTATTAAAACAGTGAACTTGATTAATTTAGAAAACCATCAGACATACATTGATGAATCGAGATATTAGGCCGATGTCTTAAAACACCATCGATTAATAACATTAAAACCATCGTTGAACTTAGACATCGATCTTTTTATTGGAATTTACATCACTACTTTTAATCATAGCATTTTAGCTTTTACGGAGACGTGTTCAGACGTGACCAGATTTCTCGCGCATGCGGTGGCGTTCTCATAGCTGTTGATACTGCTTTATCATATGAAATAATTGAATTTTCTAATGGTCTATTTAAATCGTTTATAGGCAATTCAATTTATTTTCTCTTTAGTTTCCAGTCAAGTCATGATTTTACATTATGGTCACTAATGGACTAATCTATCATGTTGCTGCCCTCTATGTCACATGACTTTAGTGATGGCCTTCTAGGGGACTACCAGCTGGAGTAGAGGGAATCTGTGTAGTGGGAAGCCTCTCGAGTCCAAGTGGAGCAATCTGTTTATACTTGATATTGTTTAGAAGTTGCGGAAATCACCAAAAGAGGAAAACTTTTACGGAGGAGCCTCGATATTCTGCCGCACTTGTTAGTTATTTTGGAATATTGACTCTCTTGTTATTGGATTTATATTGACTCTCTTGTTCGACGATTCTCTCCCTCTCACTATCTTATATCGCGGTCGATTCATACGCTACCTATTCCCAGGCCCCACTGAACTCGAAGTGCGGCCTGATAGAATCCCAAACTCTCGTCTCTCTGAGGTATCGTTCTACCCACTGCTATTATTTTTACTCTTCGATATCATCCCTATGCATACCCTTCCAATATGTATGAATGTCTTTCTCACACATATGTACGTCACAAACGAATTCGAAAGTTGCTGCCTTGGAGAATATGTTTGAATCGTCACTTATATGTACATACATACACACACACACACACGATCCGAACCTGCATCACACATGTGAGTTGAATCGGGGCTATGTGTGAGCGTCTTAAGAGTGAGACAATGAGCAAACATGCCACCGAATCAACCGGTGAATAATCTTCTCTCTGTCTTACTCACCTGCTTCGCATATCTCTGCCCCTGTCGCATATGTAACTGTCGTTCGGTAAAGCAAAACGGAAAACGCGTGACACAATGACGACACAAATGAGATTTTTTTAATACCCTAACCGCGTGCACATAATTATATATAAATATAAATATATATAAATATATATATGTGTACTCCAATATATATATATATATATATATATATATATATATATCTATGTACATAAAAAAATACATATATATTAGAGCTGTTGAAACATCGATGTTTGGCCACATCGATGTTTCGATGTTTTTCAGGAAAAAAGATCGATGTATCGATACTACATCGAAGTAATATAAATCTTTTTTAAAAATAGCATTCTTTTTCCAAACTTAAAACTATGTTTGACCTGCCCAGTTGCAGATGGTACAAGACTCCAATGCTCATTAGCATGTGGAGTGGAATAAGGAAAATAGGTCTTCTCTTCGATTTCAGAAGTCTTCTTTATATTTTGGTTTCATGAGTTAGAAGCTCTTCATGAGAACATGTTAATGTAGTGGTTAGTGTAGTTAGTGTAGTGGTAGAAATTTCAATATACTCAATATAAGAAATCTTAATATACATATACAAATCTAATTTCAACGATGACGTCTCCTCCAACAAACTATAAAGCAGAAATTTAATCTTTTTCAAACGTAATACATACAGGTTTTTTTATACCCTTGCAGAGGGTATTATAAAATTGGTCAGATGTTTGTAACGCACAGAAGGAGACGTTTCCGACCCCATAAAGTATATATATTCTTGATCAGCATGAGAAGCTGAGTCGATATAGCCATGTCCGTCTGTCCGTCCGTCCGTCCGTCCGTCTGTGCAAATCAACTTCACGGCGGCATCTTAAGAGCTATTGGGATGAAATTTTTTTTGTGGGCTTTTTATTACCCGGGCTAGATAAAGTATGAAATTTGTCAGGATCGGGCCACTATATCATATAGATCTAGAACAAACATTTTTGCAAAAATTTGAGTATCCCCATGAAATTTACCAATATGATAGTATTTGGCATAAATTGACAGATCCCAAAATTTGAATCTGATTGGATAAATAGAACAGAAGTTACAGTCAACACAAATCGGTTCAAGTGATGACCTAGTAGACAGCAAGCAGCGCTGCCGGCAGCAAACAGCGCTGCTTGCTGCTCAAACAGAGCACATGCATACACACACACAGACGCAGCACTACAAGAACTGTATGTGTATGCGTGTTGTGCTTTGCTTAAGGAATGATGGAAGAAGAAAGAAAATTTATTATAAAAAGAGAAATAATTTGAATGTTTTGTTTGTGAATTGATGAATTCAGTTGCAGGGAAAGAAATTTCAAAATGTAAAAAAATTATTGCGAAAGACTGCAAGGGTATATAAACTTCGGCATTGCCGAAGTTAGCTTCTTTGATATTTTTTCAATAAAATTAATATTTTATTAATTAATCAGAATCAGAGCTGGAGTCTGTTTCTTCAATTATTTCTAAAAGAAGAGCTTTTACCTCCTTATCTAAAATCGTATATTTTTTTATGAATTTTGTTGAGCTTCTACATAAACTACTTATTAAAGAATCCGAGGATATTAATAACGTGTTCATTAGGTCCTGCATTGAATTTGTTCTTGAGTTTTTGCGTGTATGCTTCAGCCGAAAGTTTCTAAAATCTTTATTTCTTGCTTCCAAGGCTTCTTCCGACATCATACCAATTGGAAGAGGTACAGCATTTATAATGTCGGCTCCATGAATTAAAATTTTATGAACTGAGCTAGGCATATAAAACCAGGGATATTCCTCAATAAAAATCTTCGCCGTGTCCAAGGCAAACTCACGGAATCGGCTCACATTAATGGCATATCCTGATGCCATAGAACGTAAAATGATTCCAAGATTTTTTATAAGGATTCCATTAACTCCAGTTATTTGAGCAGAAAGGTCGTGATACTCGAAAAATCTTCTAGCGGTATTACCACTATTTGTATTTCCTGTTCCCTGCATTGGAATATCAACCAATAAAGCCATCTCTTTCATAAATTTATTTTGAATTTCGCTTTTCCTTTGTTCTACAATGCTTTTGTCAAGTCCGCTAACCTTCCACTTCTTTATTGGTAGTCGATATCCTATGTGTAGTATGCATTCAAAACAGCGAATCCAGGCATGTAATGTCGATAGTCCGTAATCAATGAAATTTTTATTTATTGGCAATTCCAAAATAAAACTCAAATTGTTCATATTTTTCGGTGAAACTTTACAAATTCCGCAAGTTTGGGTTGATGCGTCTGTAATCACGCTAAAGACTTTGCCGTCAATCATAGTGAATTGCAATTTATGTTGAGCTCTTAACATACAAAGACTAGTGGGCTTAATGTTTGAAATTTGTAGCTTAATATTTTCGATTTCGTCTCGAATTAATTCCACAGATTCTTTTGCAAACATAATTTTTAGGGGTCTGCAATATCGCGTTGATGATGGCCGAGGATTTTTCCATAGTATCCTGCCCTCGAATTGCATTTGTAAAGGCACAATACAAATGGCGAAAAAATTTCCATCAACCATTTTGAGCTCAGAATCTAAAAAGCTTTGCCGATATGTTGAATGTCCCGAGCTTCCATCGCATCCCCACTTATAAAATACTGTTACATCATTATATTCATCAGCCTTAACGAACACAGAACTAAGAACCTCTGTGTGTGCTTCAACAATTCTTGTTACTGTGTGATCCAACATTTCTTGTAACGGAATTTCAGCACAGTATTCGCTGACTATTATTTCATCTGGATAACATCTTTTTTTAGCGGAGCGTAATACATCATATGTTGGATAAATGTTAGCATTTCTTGCTTTTGCACCAGCTTGCATTAGTTTATATGTATTTTTTGTGAAGTCGCCATCAATATACAGGGCTAATGCTTCGTCTGGAGTGTATTTGTTAATAATTTGATCAGGTTGAGGATATTTTTTCATCTTTTTTGCAACTTCCGGATCTGCGCCTACCATTGAAACTACTTGAGATGCACTTCTCTGTCCGGTTTTGTACAAGCTTACCCGTGTAGCTGTCAGAAGTTCCTCGCATGTATTTTCCTTAACCAATCCAGATATTTTGGCGTTGCATTGGCGTTTTGCATGGCAATTAGACACGTTTTTTGGTTTTCGTCCACATCGTTTACCACCGCATTCTTGTGGAAATGTTATCTCTTCTTCCAACCAAACTTTGTTTTTCTGTTCAAATCGCTCATAGCCTCTATGACATTCTCGCCATTTTTTTATCACTTTTTTGCAAAAATTTTTCAACATATTTAATGTAGCGTTGTACTGGTCTTCTGAAAGTTTGGACCTATCTACTATATTTGAAAAAACAAAGTTGTTGACTGCGGTAACTTTCTGGCAAGGTTTGTTTTCCTTGCGCCATACATCAAGCAGAGTACTTTTGCGTACCGACATGGTGCCTAAAAAGTCAAACAGTATGAGCAGAGGCACTCTGGAGCAGCAAAGGCTGCTTAATTCAAAACGAGGACGAAACATATTAACACTGGAATACAATTTTGATCCGACCCGATGAGGCCCTCACTATGTTTTTGTCTACAGAAATTCACATTAAGTTACACAAATTCAATTACCATGATGGTTAATTTCTACCACATATAAGTACAAGAACACATATGCACAGGTCACAAAACATTTTTTTTTAGTAAAATACATACCTTGAGTTGTCAATAACTGTAAAAAAGTATATAATAATATCAATTTCTGATTTTTGTTCAGACCAAAACATCAAGTGTAAAAAGCGCGCCAAAGTGTTTTGCAAACAGCTGTTTCAACATACTGCTCGTTTGTAAGCATACAGCTGATCGAATATATCGAATAAAGCATTCAAATTATCGCCGATATACTAAACAAGGTTTCAGTAATTGGCGGGAAGCATAATTTTGGAACTTTTAAGACATTGAAAATGTTAATTTAGTTATGCTAGATCGTGAAATACGCACTGTGTGGCGTGTCAAATGTAACAAAAAACATGTCCCAAGGATAAGGAAACCCCCATAAATGTGAACATTGTCGTGAAAATCACACTGCCAATTATAAAGCCTGTAAGGTATAACAAGAACTTCTTAAAAATAAAGTGACATCACGCGATAACGAGTCACGAATAAACATAAATGGCAATAGTTATGGTGTCATGAACTCATCTCCACCGACCCATCAGAATCAATCCGATGAACACAGTAGACAGCCAACATATGCCCAAATTGTTAACAGCCTGTTGAATTGTTCTTTGGAACGGATTGAAAAACTATTAGAAAAGCAATTAGAGCAAATTTGTGACCTTAAAACAATAAACCTATTGATTGTTAAATTATGCAAATAGATCTCCACATTGCGATATGGAATGCCAACGGGCTATTAAATCACGTTCATGAAATAAACCTATTCATTAAAACAAATAATATTGATATATTGTTGATATCTGAAACTCACTTTACAAACAAAACTTTTAAACTGAGAGGATATGGGATTTAATTTTAATATTTATTTTGAAAGTAATTTTAGCAAGTGTTTTTCCACAGAATGCCTCATCGACTCAGGGAGCCCAAAAGGTTTTGTAAAATTATCTTATTTAAAGATGCATTTTGAAAATGAATTAATGATTAATTCTAAGTTTGTCAATAATTTTGAAAAAAACAATGTATGTTCAAAAAACTTTAATGAATGTTTATAAAAAAATAAAATGTTTCATTATTGTAGGAATTATTAAATTGGAATTCGACATGCATGTAATGGCAAACGAGTCAATGAGTTATGATGCCGTTTTTAGGAAGAAGTTTTATGGCAATTTGAAAATTTAAGTCAATAAGCGAAATTTTTGATGAAAAGGAAATTGAAAATGCAGTTAAGCCGTGGTCAAATGATTGTACTAAAAATTAATGTGTTAAAAATGAGAAGTCAGAAAATCATTGTATATCAAAAGAGAGTTGTGAACAAGTATTGTCGAATGATAGTCCTATGAGTATGGGTTCAGTAAGTCAGTACAAGCAAGATTTAAATGAGTGTCAATTAAATAAAAGGATTAATAATGTAACGATAGAAAATTAAAGTCCAGTAATTGAGTGACTGAAAGTAGATTGTAGAGAATGAGTTAGTAAGTTTAGAAAAAGAAGAAGATGTTATGCGGTGTTTTAATGTGTTGCCGTTGAACTATCCGAATACAAATAAAAGCGATGATTTGATAATAAATGAGAGCTGCAATGAAGAACTATAAGTACGGTTTCGATATATATTTGACAAGTTTTATAAAAATTGCTGACTGGCCATTGGTCCCAGAAAATAAATGGGAAATGAAGCTCTCTTTTGAAAATGTTAAGCCATTTCATTATCCACCCAGACGGTTATAATACGCTGAAAAGCAACAGGTTTAGAATCTGATAGATGAATATTTAGAAAAAGGTTATATTAAGAAAGGTGAATCATAGTTTGCGTCGGCTATAGTGTTAGTAGAGAAAAGAGAATGGTGAATTAAGAATGTGTGTTGATTATCGAACACTCAACAATGGTATGCTGAAGGATAATTATCCAACTTCACATATTGACGACCTTATGATAAATTTTCGAGAAAAAAATATTTTACGAAATTAGATTGGAAAAATGGCTATTTTTATGTTTATATGCATGAAGAGACCATGAAGTACACTTCGTTTACGACTCCAATTGGACAGTCGGAATGCACCATCTGTATTCCAAACGTTTGTTAATAAGATATTTTCGGACAAGATTAGGACAGACAGATAGCTACAGAGGACAGTGCATCCCATTTGGAAATAATAGAAGTATTTCGTCGGCTAGTTGCAAATAAATTGGAATTGAGACTTGACAAATGCGAGTTTCTCCAATCTGAAATAAGGTATTTAGTTTACTTAGTATCAGGAGATGGAATTAGGCCAGATGATAAGGGTCTGCAAGCATTTAAAGATTTTCCGATTCCAAAGAAAGCAAGAGATGTCCAGAGCTTTTTGGGATTATGTTCTTATTTTTATTAACCGGAGTTTAGGATCGATAATAGCAAAATTGGTAGATACAGAGAGAAATTTACATTGGGATATAGTTCTCGATGTAGTAGAACATGTTCTAAACAACACTTTACAAAGAACAATTAATCAATATCCGAGTAAAATGTTGTTCGGAGTCATACAGAAAGGAAAGACAACCTACACATTATTAAATGAATTAAGAGAATTAAATAATAAAGACCAGATTAGAGATTAGAGAAAAAGCTAAAAATAGTCAAAATAAAGTTCAGAAATATAATAAAAAAAATGGTAGAAATAAAAAGACAAACACCACACGCATATAAAGATGGAGACTTAGTAATGATAAAAAATGTTGACACTTATGTAGGAATTTGTAAAAAACTGATACCCAAATTCAAACGACCTTATAAAATTGCAAAAGTTTTACGAAACGACAGATATGTTGTTAAAGACGTAAATGTTTTTCAACAATCGAGAATCCCTTACAAAGGGATATACTAGAAAATATCAAAGAAGCTAACTTCGGCTATGCCAAAGTTTTTATACCCTTGTAGTCCTTGGCAATAATATGTTTACATTTTAAAAATTGTCCAAGCAGATTGTAAATAAAAATAAAACATTTAAAAAATAAAAAAAACTAACGTAAAAATTTTCATGTTGGTCGGAAAAGGATCGCATTACTCTACCGAGAAGACGAAGAGAATCCCAAACCTTGGAAAATAAGGTAAAACTTAAATAAAAAATCAAATTTTAGTTGGATGTTTTGCATAGATGGTCTCTGCTGCCCCGAACCACCAAAAAAAAAAAACCATTACTAAACTATCAAATGTTTCATTTGAAAGCAATCGCGTCAAAAGTAACGAAGTTATTGACAAAAGTCACTGTTTTCGACCGATCGTTCCTATGGGAGCTATATGATATAGTCAGTCATAGTTGTTTATATGTGTAATAAACTTATAAACATTAAATTTCACGACAATAGCTGGGAAAATAACGGTTATTGAGAAAAGTCACTATATGATATAGTGGTCCGATCCGGCTGAATCCGAGATATACAACCCCTGCAGTATATACAAGCCTACATGCAAAATTTCAGCTCTGTAGCTTTTACGGTCAAGGAGGAGTTCGCGTTGATCCAGACGGACGGACGGACATGGCTATTTGAACTCGTCTTGTCGTGCTGATCAAGAATATATATACTTTATATGATCGGAGATGCTTCCTTCTATGCGTTGCACACTTCTGACCAAAATTAATATACCCTTTTTGCAAGGGTATAAAAATGTGACGTAAAACGTGCAATAGCGGCTTCCGATGGCTTGGACATTTTTATAAACAGCAGATTCAATCAGTCTTTTAATCAAATATGATCTAAACATGTCGGGGGTGTCTCTGGTCGGCGTAGACTCCTATCGGAGTTCGAAAGTGATTCAAATTTTATATTGTTAAAGCCTACTATTTGGCGTTTATCTTTGGTATTTAAGAATCGGACAAAAGTACTTTGTGCTGTTGCAATAGTGTTTGCAACATAAACGCCCTGTTTAATTTCCTGATTTGGAATTCAAATGTTATCTTCTGCTGAAGATACCTCTTACCTCGTACCTTTTTTGATCTTATTGGTAGAAGTGTTGAGTTATTACCAGAATTGAATGTTATTGAAACATTAATTGGGTACGTTAATTTTCGTGGTCTAAGTATAAACCAATCTTCTGAATTGCTGTAATCTAATTGCAAGTAAACGTTTTAATGAAATCTTATCCTATTTTCCATCCCATGGGATTGCGAAATCTGAATGAAGCAGATGAAATTCGTGTGGAATAATATATTTATCAGCCTGCAATTCAATTGAGACTAGGCCTTTGGAGTTTATTACTCCTTCTCCTATGCCTCTAATGTCTACTTATTTGTTTTGACATTCTTAAATGACACGAAATTATTAAGACTTAGGTTAAAAGAATAGAGCTTAGGAGCTTGTCCGTTTCCCTGGTCGCTTTGGGTAATTCGGACATTTGTGTTGTTATAACCATTCTGTTGGTTATTTGTGTTCTGTTTATTATTATTATATCCACCTCCACGGCCGCCTCTTCGGTAGCGTGTATAATTTCTGCCTCGTTGGGCTCTGTGGGCATCGTTATTGTTCCAATTCGAGTTGTTATTGTTCCAATTCGAGTTGTTTCTCCAGTCACCATTATTGTTATAGCGTTGTCTACCGCGGTCATTATGATGGGCATAAAAAATGGTATTATTAGTGATGGCTTCTTCAGCTGAATCTAAGTTTCCTGATTCCATTAATATCTGGACTCTTTGACTTTTGATATGACTTACCATAGCATTTACTGCCACTTTGGTAGTGTATTTTATTGCTTGTACGTCTTTTCTTAAAGAAACTAACAATCTACTATAAGCTATTTTTATGGATTTTTCCATAAGATCTAAAATATTTTATTTTAAATTTGTAGTTGTGGGTTATCCAATACCTTATTTCCTTGTATTTGTGATTTGTTTCGCCTGATTGTATCAGGAAATCAAGGAAAGGTAAATATTTTTGTAGCTTTTTCGTTTCTATTTTATCCATATTCTACACTAACTTGCTAGGACTATTAATATGTATGTATTTTTATTTTTTTTTTTTATGAATCTATAGGCTTTTACTGACTTGTTTCCTCCATTAGGTGGAAATGATATGTTCCTGCTGCGTTAGAAAAACAACATACATATGGTACTGTGAGAATGAAACTCATCTGTACTCTAGAGTCTCCTTGAACTGGGACATCTTCTCCCGTTATATTAAGGAAAGCTGACCTAATATGTACCAAGTTTATTGAGTTTTGTAGTGAATTGATTTGTTCATTTCTAAAAACCTCAATTAAATCTTGGACAATACTTGGATGCCTAGCGTTTATTCTTTGAAAATATCTAAAAAGAGTGGACATGATTTTTCAAGATTTTCCTTAATCTATAATCGCTTGTGTGCATACGTATTTTTAGACCTTATATAGGTCATTAGCTTGGATTAGGGCTCGTTTGGTTACACATTTATTGTGCAATAGGTAAGCTTTATATAATACATATGCGCACAATATTACGACAATTATTAATAACAATATGTTCGTTAATCTCATGTCAGCATTCGATGATTCGATTTTATTTAGAACAATTGCAGTGGAGTCCACTGATTTCGTTTCGATTAACCCCATTGTGGGTATAAGGGATGTATCATCAAATTTACTTATGGTATTATCGAACATATGTACGTATAAAGTTTAAATATTACAAATTTTTTATAATTCTAATTATGACCTCACTGACCTCAAATGGTCCTATTTAAGTCGATTTTAATTTAATATTATGAATATAACGAATACGAAAAAAAAGAACAAAAGCCCATAAAGATAGCTGATTATGAATATTATATAAAAAAAAATGTTATGGATTTATTCTTATATAAGAATTTTTTTTTTTTATTAAAAAAAAATTTTTTTTTTGAGAACAAAAGAAAAGAAAAAAAATTTATCTCAACTGTGTCTTGCCAAGCGAGCCAGAGACGTGGAAAAATTATAGAGCATGTGGTTGGCTCAGGATTCAAGTATACATGTCATTTATTGTTTTTGATTTAAAAAAATTTTTCCAACCACATTGTTAGTAATAGGCTGTCAGAAAGTTAGTAGTTTGCAAGTTGCACTTTCGTGCTTCAACTTGCTATTAAGCTTATAGTTAAAATTATTAATTAAAGGCAAATTAAGGCTTGCGCAGTTTTGCGGCCCCTTGCGTTTCTTCGCTCTTTGGTGAAGATCAGCTTTACGCTCTATGCATGTATGTACATATTGGTGTTATTTTCTTCTTTGTCCGTGTATTTTGTGTCCTTTCCAGTGTTGTTATTTCGCTGTTGGAATAGAGAATGGACATCTGAACTGGACATCTGAACTTTTTCTTTCATCCACAGATGCTTTTGTATTGTGTTTTATTTTAGTAGCTTGGTTGAGTCCTTTTACATTATTATTTATTTATTATATTTTTTTTGTGTAGGTCCATGTAATAAGAGTGAACACCGGGTTCCTTTGAATTTTTTATATTTTTTTATTTTAGGATGTCAATACGCTCTATGCAACGTTGGCGGTCTTCCTCCGTCTTCAGAGTAGCCAGTAAGTCTACTTCCAGCCTCTTCTGCTGGAGTAGCTTACGTACCTGGCCTCCTCTTTTGGTCTTCTTTGACTTTGTAAATTTTGTGTTGCGGGCCCGGTACTCAGCTATTGTGAGTGGGCGCGGTCCATCGTTGGGACACAGCTCTAACGCTTCTTCTAGCGTCGGTGCATTCCTTTGCTCGATAGGAGCAGATTCCGCAAAGGGAATATCTTCGCTGTTGTTCATTCGTATTTTTCCTGTTTGATTTTGTTTTCCTTTCCTTGTTGTTGTTGTACTTATTATCGACTTGGGAAAAAAAATTTTCTTCCTCTTATTTTTTGTTTTATATTGTAACGTGTTTTGCCTTTGTGGAACAAAATAACGCCACCCGTGGCCGAGCGGTTGGGTTACGGTTGGTCGTTCGCTCGTCAGGCCTCAGATAATTCGGCAGAATCGCAAAGAAAACAGAGACGATTAGTTTCTTTCGTGTATTCAATTTCTTTCTTTTTCTCTTGTCTTGGCGGCAGCGAAAACTTTCCAGCCCCTCTCTCTCCCCCTCTCTTCTTCTTCTCTTCTTCTTCTCTTCTTCTTCTTATCGTTAAGTTGGCCGCGCTAGCTCCAAAAAAACTATCCCTCCCTGAGGGAGGGAGCCCCTCTCTCTCCCCCTCTCTTCTTCTTCTCTTCTCTCTGAGGCGCCGTTTTTAGTGTGCCCAGCGGTAGAAAATGGGACCGCTACTTAATGGGGACAGTTTGCCTACTACCCGAGTTGCCACGCAGGCGGTTTACGTTACAATATCATAATTTGTTTGCTTTCTTGTTTTGCTAAATAAAATTTGCATAGTCAAAAAGGAAACGTTTTTTTTTTTGTTGTTGGTTAGCAGGGTCAAGTTTCTCTCCAATGCAGAATAATTATAGCAAGGATTTATATACTTGTTTATATATATATAATTCCATTAGAGAATAGTTTCTCCTTGCAGAGTCCTTGTAGGTCCTTTTGGACCATGTCCACTTGGATAATAAATGGAGTAGTCAAACACGTCAGTGTCGCTTTGTGGTAATATTCCAATTGATTTTTATTCAGAAAATATTCATTTGCTAAACCTATGTTTACATATATATTCTTATGCTGCGACTTATGCGACAGCTACAAAAGAGAGGGAGAGTGTCAGTACATACATATGTACATATTGCTGTAGCGCATGCATCAACGTGCTTGGTCAGCGGTCACACGCTGGCCTGGCTCTAGCTCATGTTACGCCTGTACATACAGTGCGTATGTGAATATATGTATGTGCATATAAAAATGTACATACATATATGTTCATGCTTAGTTCTATATTTATGTGAATATGTTTATGTGCATACATCAATGTATACATATAAACATATTTAAGTGCACAATTATATTTTAATGCGTATATGTTTAATTGTTTATACTTGCAACAAAGTGTTCGGCTGCAAACACAGTGCACGCTGAGACGAAGACGAAGATGAAGACGAAGCTGAAGACGAAAAACAGTGCAGTACAAATCGTATGAATTCGCTCGCTTGTACGCATAGTGCGCGCTGTGACGAAGACGAAGATGAAGACGAAACGCAAGCAATCAGCTTCAAACGCTGCTGTACTGAATTTGAAGACGAATCGCTTGCTAGCTACCGTTGTTTTTGGTTGTTTTTTCTGTCCATGCTTTTACAAATTTAGTTGTAATTTGTTATTAATCATAAGTAAGATTTAATAATAAGTGACTCAATTTTTATTAGAATATAATCATATGTGCTAAATGTTATTCTGTTATATTCCACACAATTTGTTTTCATCGTGGCGCAAATCATCATACAAATGATGAAATTCACCAAATGCTTCCCTTCTCAAATTTATAGGGTGTACATTTTTATTTACTTTCATAAGTTTTAATTTAAAATATAAGCTTTGCTCAATCAGAAGGTGATCATCTGATGAGGAACCCATTGCGACTAACATAACAAAAGCGCAACCTATTCATCTTGCACTGTGCAACCTATTCGCTTGTTCGCAACGCAAGCAATTTCTCTTCAGCTTCGTCTTCATCTTCGTCTTCGTCTCAGCGTGCACTGCAAGCCTTGCAAGATGTGCTTATTGTATTGAATGATTATTTGTATAAATATACTACATTATTAGAGTTAACCGAATTCTAGATAAGCGAGTGAGGTGGGTGTCGCCTAACAAGGATCCCTTGACCTTGCTTTGCTGTTAAGTTGGAAGCAAGATTGGTAATCCAATGGAAGCAGTTGGAAGCAAGATTGGTATCCAATATATTACTCTGGGCAAATTGTGGGGTAGTTGCGTTTCCTGAAGACATATAATGTCTGGTCGATATCTATTAATTAGAATGCTAAATTCATCATAGTTATTAAAGTATCCTTTCAAGTTCCACTGAACAATCTTAAGATTCATAAGATGCAATAGTTGGAAATAGGGCTACAGGAATTAAAATTATAATCTTTTATTGGGACATTGACTCCGGACTCCGAGTCCGATTATTTTGGAGAGAGAGTAAATGTTTCATTATTTATGTTTTTTTTATGAAATGTATGTTTACGTGTATGAGTATTGGTTGGAGTTTCATTGGATAGTTGTACTGTTTTCAAGATTTTTTGGATGTTGTAATTTGTTTACTAGTAGATTTAGAAGTTGAGAAGGGATTCCCAGTTGGGTGAAATGTAAATGGAGGGGGAGAAGAAGTGGGGATTGGTGAGCCGTCGACTACGCGAGGGACGTCAGTAGGCTTGTCAAATAAGAATTTGTGGGATGAAGGAGTTATAATGCTTTGCTTTGCTTTTACGTTAGTGTCTTTTAAGGTGTAGTTTGTTGCAGCAACTTTAGCGTAGCTGTAAGGGTTTTGAGGCTGAGGCAATGAAGATTTATAAAAACTAAGCTCTTCTCGCATTGTGCATTTTTCAGTGCTTTTTATTTTTAAAACTTCTTTTTGGCACCTAAAGGCTTTGCATTGCTTATCGGAAGCTGGATGGCTTTCGCCGCAATTGACACATTTTGCCAAGCATGAACCGGAATGAGGGGGGAGGCCGCAGTTAATGCATGCTGCTTCGTTTTTGCAGTGTTTTTGTGTGTGACCGAGTTTCTAGTCATATTTGCAGCGCATTGGGTTCGGAAAGTATTCCGATATTTTAACTGAGTGCCAGCAGATTTCAATCTTTGTTGGTAGGTTAAATAGATCGAAGGTTAAAAAGACAACACAGCTGAGCTTGGAGACACCTTCAGTTTGCATTAAGAATTTATAAACCGATGTCACTTTTTAAAACTAAGCTCTTTAGCAGGTTTTGATTCCGCATCAGTTCCTACATACAGTTTTGCATGAACGTCATAAAAGCGGTCATGTTTTGATTAAGTGAGATCAATAGGGCCTCTAAACCACTTAAAGTTTACTGGCCAAGTTCTGGTGCGCTAGTTTGCGGATTCTGTAGATGGTGGAGTGACGGGGTCTCTTTCGCGGGCTCCGTCTGTACAGTTCGGAGTACACTAGCGAAGGATACACTAGGATTGGTTTTAGCAGGCATGTTAGATGATCTAACAGCCTTGGCGAAGAATACCTCCGGTGTAGTTTTGGAGGCGTTGAAGGTGATTTTTGGTCCAGCTGGAGGCTTGCGCCAGTTTAGGTGCGATTTAAGATCCTTGAAGGCAGGACATCCCCTGTAGTTGGCTGTGTGGTTTCCTCCACAGTTACTGCATAGTCTTAGTGCGACGTTGTTTCTGTCCTTGGGGCAAATGCCATCTTTATGATGTTCGCCGCAGCCAACACACACTGACCTAAGATTGCAATTGTTAGCGGTGTGGTTGTATTCCTGGCAGTTTTTACACTAGGTGGTTGGTATCTCTTATGGGGCTCCTCTACGGTGACTCTTCTGTGCAATAGGAGCTGAAGGTTGTAGATTGGATGCACTTCATTTGGCTTCGTCCGTTTTGCATCTGGTTGGAGCTCGATTTTAAAGAGCGGCTGTGTGACTTTATTCCTGTTGTTGATGTTGACAACAGACTTACCCGCCTACACTTTTTCGGCCAATGCGTCTGCTATTTCTTGAGCTGGGACCGATGGATTGATCCCTTTTAACATAACCTGGAGCCCTTAATTGCTTTTTATCGGCTTCATCGTCTTGCTGATCCGCAAGAATTCTAAAACGATTCCCGCTTTGAAGTGCTCCTCGTTCATTTGGTTTGGTTATTTTCGGCGTATTGCCACTTTTTTTTTTCTTTTGCGGGCTTAGCTTCCGCTTATTTATTTTTATATATCTATCCATTCCAGTTTGGACAGAAGGCGTTGGGTTTTTTGTCGTGGCTGACTCTGGGCAACTTGTCGTTGACGGCTTGAGACAGGTCAATACTTCGGCAGACATTGCAGTAGTTTCTGATAACGAGCTGACGGTGCTGGTCGGTGCAATCGGTGACCCAGTTATCGATATTGATGGAGAAGCACACTGCTCTCTCCAGGGTAAATTGCTGTTGATTGCTGAGTGGCTTGCACTTTCGGTGTTATTGCTTACGGTAGCATTCAGTGGGGTCGGTGACACCACCGAAAAGTACGCATTGTTGCGTCACTATTTTGTTGCAACTTAGTATTTATTGCTATTAGAACAAACTAATAGCAATATGATTGTAAATAGGCGTCTGTGAGGCGACTGAGAGCCCTACACAATTTTTTCAAACGCGGTCTTTTTTATTTTTACACTACATTTTGCGGAGTGCATTAAAAAACACGTCTGCACACGTCTACTGACCGTTTGACATAGCATATGACTAAAATTACAATCAGCCACACACCATGTGGGAAAAACACTTGTTATTCTAAACTAACCCAAAAGATTACAACGGCAGGATGTCAAGTGGCCGACGCCGTGCTCAAAATAATAATAAATTTTCAACCCCCAAATACGTGGGTGTGAGTCTAAAATAAGATCTTCTAAGAACAATTGTTATCTCCTAGAGCCTAAGACAATATTATATAAACTCCGTACCTTTGTAAATAAAATCAGTTCATATTTTGAATTCAACGAATGAAGATTGGGTTTTTTTCCTTCTCTCCGGGATTCCCTATTCCTTCGAGAAAAAGGAACTCTGCAGTTTTCCCACACCACTGGTAAGAGACTTAGAGATTTAATCAGCTGTTTAAAGTCTGAATTGTTATGTTGTAATGTTGTTATGTTATGTTATGTTGTTCCTTACGGAAGTTCTGGCTGGGGTACAGTTCTCAGTCTCCAGAGTCCCGTCTACAGAACATTTATTTGATCTGAAGACCTTGAAGAGCATTATGGGATGAAATGGAGACCACATAAAGGGAGAAAAGAGAAGAAAAAGGGGTAGGAAGAAAGTCCAAGAGAAGCTGCAAACGACTGATCTTGTCTGCCAAGCGAAGCCCGACTAGCCAAGATCCGTTGCCTCTTCACCTTGAGTGACTGAGCCTTGAGCCAGCAGGAGAATAACTCATCCTGCCGAAGTCCGCTGATCCTTCGGCTCCACTCAAAAGGTTAAGTGACTAAGGAAAAGGGAGGGGAAAGGGTAGACATACTTTAATAACAAAAGACAATAATGCTGGGTGGGTTAAGTGATGATAGTACAGATTTTATTAATAATTAACTAACTTCTAAACATTGGTTATTCATGGGGCTAAAGGGTCCCTACCGCACTCAAGCTAAGAGGATTTCTGAGTATTGGGCTCACCTGATATAATCCCTGCTTCGCGAAAATAACCTATCCTTGAACTTCGCTGCTGCTGTTTCTTGGTTCTTATCAGTGCCCTGGTCACTGGCTAAGTGATTTTTCTCTAATTCTAGCTCTCTGTTCAAACCCACCCTTGTTCTGCCTACTTATATCCTAACGGTGAAAACATACGATGCGTCATGTGCTTTGGCACGCGTCACGATCGCAGTCCCTCTCTTTCACTTTCTCCTTGGTGTCGGCATGCAGCGTGGCGTCCGATGTCGAGCGGTTGACCTCTCCGTAATGCGTCGACGCTGCGGCCACACCAAGACGGTAGTTAGAAAGAGAGAGAGAGACGTCCATCGTAAGCATTGACTGTCAGAAACAAGAGAACTACAGTTAGTTTTGATGTTAGAATATTTTTATGTGCCCTCCATGGGCGTATTAAATAAAGAGTAGCAAAGAAAATGGGCCCTACATGGGCGTAGTAAGGTTATAGAAGTGATGTGATTCGTCATAAAGTGTAAATGCTAAGATCAGCTATAGGTAGCAAAAATAAAATAACTCTTGTTTTCCCCCACCAATGGTAAGCGACAGAGTATAAAACAAAAAGCACAATATTGCTTAACAAATAAAAAGTGGGTGCGACCGAGCTAAATAAAGGCAGTTTGTCTAGTCGGGCAATTGCAATAATTTCGGCGGCGGTAAAAAATAATAATTACAGAATTGGTGTGTGGCGTATTCGAAGCCCTAATATCGAAAGAAAAAAACAAAATAATTTAATTTGTGTATATACATATATATACCAAAACTGAACCAGAGGGCCGGGCTTAACTTCGACCGCGTCGAAGTTTGTATACCCTTGCAACTGTTTTGGTAATTCTTTCCTTACTCATAGCCATCAAAGTGTAAAAACGTTTTATCCAAAAAGACTAATGTTTGCGAAAGAACGGCCTTCAATCTTAGCATAGGATATAACAAACTTTTTGATAAAAGTCACTGTTTTCCACCTATCGTTTCTATGGGAGCTATATGTTATAGTCACCCGATCTTGACCAAATTTGGCACAATTATAGCTTCAATAAACTAACGTTTATTAAATTTCACGACAATAGCTTAAAAAGTAACGAAGTTATTGAGAAAAGTCACTGTTCGTGACTTTGCCGTTTGTATGGGAGCTATATGATATAGTCCCCGATCTTGATCAAGTTTGGCACAATCATTAATAAGAACATAAAACTGACAAATACCATTGTCATAAAAGTTGGTATTTGTCAGTTTTGCGTTCTTTTTAATGATTGTGCCAAATTTGATCAAGATCGGGTGACTATATCATATAGCTCCCATACAAACGGCAAAGTCACGAACAGTGACTTTCTCAATAACTTCATTAATTTTATAGCTATTGTCGTGAAATTTAATATAAGTTAGTTTATTGTAGCTATAAACGACTGTGCCAAATTTGGTCAAGATCGGGTGACTATATCATAGACTTCTCATAGGAACGATCGGTCGAAAACAGTGACTTTTGTCAAAAAGTTCGTTATATCCTATGCTATGGCCGTTCTTTCGCAAACATTAGACTTTTTGGATAAAACGTTTTTACACATTGATATCTATGGGTAAGGAAAGAATTACCAAAACAATTGCAAGGGTATACAAACATCGACGCGGGCGAAGTTAACCCCGGCCCTCTGGTTTTATATTTCTGTATAACAGCTTCACCGAGAGTTATTCAATTTGAAAAATGTGAAGACTCGATATTATAAGAAGTTCCAAAAAACAATTCGTTCATCAGACTACGCTCTGTATACAGTCGCTCGTTCAAGATTCATGGCGCTTAATACACAAAGCTATAAGCTTCAGTTTTTTTCTGTCCCTATAAAATTGTCCAATTTTGTCAATTCTATGCGTAAGACCTCTGTGTACCCATGTTTTTTTTTTCCTTTGATCATAAAAAAGCTAAAATTGACTAAGCTAAGGCCTTTGCCGATACGTTTGCAAATTTTTTTAAAACAACAGAACCGAATATCGAGTAAATTTGTATTCTTATAAGCTAAAAAGGTCTAATTGTATTTTTAATCTTGTGATTGATGAAAGTTTTCTTCTTAGGGAACTTAAACGTAAAACATGTGTATTCTTGGCTAGATGGTTTACCTGAACTGTACGTAGGTTCTGTACAAATGCCCATTTTAAAATTGTCTTTATTGTCTGTCTCAACTTGCTTTTTGCAATTGTTTAGGAGTCTTCGTCAATTATTCTTCTGCATATACATAGATAGCAAAAAGTTTATAGCCTCTAACTATAGGAATATTTTGTTCCAAATTTCCGCTATTCCAAAAGCTTTTGTGAAAATTACAACTTCACAATTGTAACATTTTTGCAGCTGTATTATTTTACCATCTCAAAAGGGATTGTGGAATGCATCTCTACAACCATTTAACTCTAAGAATTCACCTCCTTGGCAATCAATGGATTAAAAATGCCAAACATACTGATGTCACGTACACTGATTTCAGCAAAGTTTCTGACTCTGATAATAACACGCTTTTACTTTATAAACTGAATGGCATCAAGTATTAGACTCTCTTTGTTTCTTGAATTATATAACAAATAAACTTGTGACATCGGGTGCACTTCAGAGTAGTCATCTTTGTCCTGTACTTTCCACGCCATTCATTAACAATCTTTCATCAGTCATTTATTATATATACTGACGATGTCAAGCCTTGTCTCACTTACAGAGAAATGAATTTATTTAGTCGGCTACAAACTGATCTTCAATATTTTCAATCCTGGTGGCAGTTTTGTCTATTAAATCTTAACATTTGCAATTCTAAGGTTATGACTTTTTATCGTAACTCTCCTCAACTGATCACTTATTAGTCCCTGAAAACTCGAATTAAGCTGTAATCGCAATGTCAACTTTTGAAGTTAATTAACCTTTCTTATTAACCGTTATTATGGTTATTTTCGTGTTATTTTTATGCACAAGCTTCTGAATGGTGGAATAGACTCGCCTGAGTTATTGGATTACGTTAATCTGTCGGTACCATGTAGACGAAGTACACATCCTTTTATACCTTTAACCCTTAGTCGCTGTTCTACTACCTATGCCATGCATGAACATTTCTTTGTTCTCTGCTCTAATTACAATCTTCTATAGCTATAGTATTATTATCTCTGTCTGTTTTTTCATGTGTATTTGTCCACGCAGTACATGCCGAGCGTTATACGACTGCACCCCTGCTGGACTCGCGCGTAACAATTGTTGTAGGGGTCACTTGAAATGTTTTCAAAAAGGATATAATAAGTTTGGTCAGAAGTGTGCAATGCCTATTTTTTTTATGAATAATAAACCACTGCGTTTAAGACCTCATAAAAACTTACTTTTATTTTTACTGTAACTGTACTGAACTGTGCCTGCCACTGCTAGAACACGTGTTGATTGTTCGATTGCTCGCTTATTTCTAAATTTTCGATGTCATTGGGTTTGTTGTCCACAATTCGTGGTATATTTAAATTTCTTAACGTTTTGAATGTTTGCCATAAGTGCGCTTGCTTCGTAGGCAGTTCCGAGTACCAATCCAGATTAAGCAGCCATAATTCCTGAACCAGGATTTTAAACTTGAACACTACACACTCTAACTGCCAACGGTGCACATGCCGTGCCATTGGTGACTGTGGTCAATTTGTAATGTTTCAATGGTGCCGCAGGGTCTTCTCTCCAAAGGATACTGAGTATATTTTAACTTTATTAAACGATGCAAATTGTGGGGTTTGTACTTTGAACGGCAAATCAACTATGTATCTTCCATTCGAGTTGCGGGTGTGCGTACACCGGAAGTGCGTCTCGACCTTTTCATCCTCTTCGTTTACAGCTGTGTGTGATGAAATTTCCCCTAGTTCGCAAAATCTTTGCAGTAGTCCATCTATATTAATCGTTGTCAGCAGTGACGTAGATGGTGTTGGCAATCTTGAAGTGTACACCGATGCCTTTGACCATCGCATAACTTTTCTCCAGTGAGAAACAACCAAATGTAATCATTGCCAAGCAAAATCTCAATTCAAGCGTTAGTTTTGAAGTCAGGGTTAGCCATTCGTTATCTAGTAAATGCCGAGAGTGATGAAGCGACAATATTTTTACGTGGTGAGGTGATCTTTCCTAAAACGTGCGCATTAATATCGACGCAATGGACCGTTCCGAAATGAACGATAAGTCTGAGGCGCTATTCAGTAAATTACGGCATGTAAGCAAGGCTCCTTGAGAATTTCGCACGTGTACCAATGCAGTTTCGCTGGTGCCGCTGGTGCTTCCTCAGAAGCCTGACTTGAGTTGCCTCGGTGCTGCTCTGCAATCTTATGCTGTGTAGAATAGCCCTCAGAATGCAGCATAGAATGATGACGGCGCGCCGCGGCGCTTGGAATGCTTGCGAGAAGACTTCGATTCACAAGCGCTTGGAATGCTTGCAAGAAGACTTCGATTCACAAGCGCTTACTCCATGTCCAGGCCTCAAACAATTAAAACACATATGTTGCTTCTTCTCAAAGGTGTAATGATGCTTGACAGTCAAGCTTTGAAATTGAGGACAACCCGTCAGTATGTGCTCAGTACTGTGACATTTCATACAGTTACCTGTTATGGCAAGCATGGTTTGAGCTTGCCTCTTTCCCTTTTCATCCCTCGGTTTGCTCACTACAAGATCGACAACTTGACTGAGCTCAAGGCGATCGCATCGTGAGTCCAAAAACTTGAGCAACTCTTCAATGGTAGGATTTTCAATATCCTGGCTTTTGTCGATCCATTCACGTCGGGTAGCCTCATCAACCTTGATGATGAGCAACAGTCACGGTCCGTTTGTAGGCCAAACCTATAGAATACTAATTTTGAGGTAAATATTTAATTGCCATCGAATTGCGAAAATTTCAATCGATCAAGACGTGTTCTAGCAGTGGCAAACACAGTTCATTAAAAGTTTAGGTAAAGTAAAATTAAGTTATTTATTTTCTAGTATGCTTCAGTTTTCCCCACAAAATAGTACCATACAGACATCGAACCAAAGTCAAGCTATGAGTGTTCTTACACTCATCAAAATTCTATTCACTTGATCGGTCCGTCGCAGACTTAGAGTTGCATTTCTTCCCCCGAATATACTATGTTTGCTTACGTCTGCTTGTTGGTAATGTCTGCAAGGGTAGAAAGCGTATTTTAATTTGATTAATTTGATCAAATTTGGAATAGTCATTAATGTGTATATTAAAGTGACAAATAATAATTTTTATGACATTAGCTTAGAAAACAACAAAGTAATTGAGAAGAGTCACTGTTAGTGACTTTGTCATTTGTATGGGAGCTATAGGATATATTTGTCCGAGCCGTCTGAATCCGAGACCTGTTCAGTATATATAAGCCTACATGCAAAATTTCAACTCTGTAGGCTTAAAAGCATCTCCGACCAAATAAAGTTTATATATTATTGATTAATTTTAGCTGTTAATTACTGCACTATGGTCCAGATGTCGAAAATTTTGGTATAAACTGCAATTTTTATGCTAGCGTATTGAAATTTCACAGACAGGTTTGTAAGACTAAAAAAAAATTTTGATTTTTTTCTTTTTGCAATTTGACCTTTTATTTCTTGTAATTAATATAAAAATGTAAAATTTGACAAAATTGCGCCGATTTAACTATTTGAAAAATCTTTTTAATTTAGCATTAATATTACGATGTACGAAATGAATAAAAAATGGACTAAAATTATTTCACTTTACCTAAAACACTTTAATATATCCTAAAAAGTCTAAAATTTCGGTAAAAACTGGAAAAATACAAGCCATAACTCTAGCATTTTATCACAATTCTAATCGAACGTTTCTATACATTACCAAATTGTGCGAAAAGGGGGACGAACAGGGATGAGTTTTTGGTTTGTCGCTAAAAACAACACTCACAAGTACAAACTGGTCCAATAAGTTGCTTTCAGCACGGAACAGCACATTAGTTTTATTCCACGAAACACGGAGAACGCATGTTGATTTTCTAAAAAAATACGCACAAATTGGACATTACACAACACTAAATCACTAGATTTATACAAAAAATAAAATTATAAATTAGATAGTGCATACCTTGAAGATTACTTTTCATAATTTAGTTAAATTTTTTGAACCAATTTGACGAGTGTGGCACTCATAAATCAACTAAATATTTTGGCGCCAATTTCTATTGCGAAATCAGCAGATCGCTAGCTCTTTTTTAAAAACTCTCAAGAGGCTTTAGTGGCGCTTTTAAAATCTTTTATTACAATTTTTATAATGTATGATGAGTTTACTTCAAGATTAAAATAAAAAAGCAACGATTTATTAACATCAAAAAATCGACTTTATGGCAAAATTTTCGACATCTGGATCACAGTGCACTTTGCCAAATTTGATCAAGATCGGGTGACCAAATCATATAGCTGCCGTAGAAACTATCGGTCGAAAAAAGTGATTTTTTTTAAATAACTTCGTTGCTTTTCAGACGATTGCCGTAAACTTTAATATTTTTGAGTTTAATGAAGCTGTCTATGATTGTGCCAAATTTGGTCAAAGTCGGATAACTATGTTATAAAGCTGTCACAATTTTATGATGAAACTGCAAGGGTATACAAACTTCATCGAGGACGAAGTTAGTCTCGGCCCTCTGGGTTTTCAAAAGTTGACTTCTGTTTAGTCCGACGTATAGTTTTGTGCAAAATGTATTGGGGGAAAAAAAAACAAAGCAGAGTTCAAGGAGGCGTAGAAAAATTTTTAATAAACTTGTCTTTGCAACTACTCAATATAAACATTGGTTATGTAGCAGCAAAAGAGTATGAAACGATCCCTTTAACGAAACATTTCCGATTTTAGTTTACCGAAATCGACTGCGAAAACGACTGATTTTTATACACACTCATTTTAAAATTTATTTATATAAAGATACTAAGTGACGCTGGAATAAAAATATTTTTCAAATAAAAAACAAATTAAACTTCAGAAAATTTAATCAGCAAATACCCATTATCAAGGTATTTAAAATTATTGAGTATTGGTATAGTGTAAACTAATATCATCTAATTACAGATAAAATTCCAGCTCGATTGGTGCTCTATTTCCTTTCCTGGTCTGGGTTTCTGGTCTCATTTATGATGCGTAATGATATGAATTTTGCTTTGGTAGCTATGATTCCAAATGACAATTCAACAAACAGTGAAATAAATAACTCTTCATTAACATTGTCTGTGGTAATTTAAATAATCTTAATTTTCAAAGTACTATCAATGATTTGTATCGTCACGTTTTTAGGGCTCTGGTGACTCTACATCTATAGTGAAATCTGTTATAATCAGCTCTTTCTATTGGTGTTATGTGCTATCGCAAGTAGTAGGTGGAATTGCCACTCAAGCGTTTGGAACCAAGAGCGTGTTTGGATGGTCACAACTGACAACTGCATTTTGCAGTCTACTTATGCCAATGGCAGCCCAATTACATTTTGGAATTGTGATTGTTTTACGTTCTGTTCAGGGGTTTGCCTCAGGTTTAACATGGCCTGCGATGTATGCATTGGTTGGCTACTGGATACCACTCTCGGAACGTTCGCGGTTTATGTCAAGTTTTCAAGGATTTAGTATTGGAATTGGCTTAACGTATCCTCTATGTGGATTTCTAATATCAGAATTTGGATGGTGTTACGTCTTTTACACTACCGGTTTATTAGGTATCGTCTGGTGTATAACCTGGTATTTTCTGGCTTTTAACACACCACGTGAGCATCCTCGAATAACTCAAGAGGAGCTAAATTACATTGAACGCAATGTTGGGAAAGAAGTTCAAAAATCAGTTAGTGTAAAAGTTCCGTGGCCTCAAATATTCAAATCGTTGCCGGCTTGGGCAATTGCCATAACAACATTTGGAAGAATATTCGTACATTATATATTTATTGTATGCGGACCAACGTTTATGAATCACATTTTAAAGTTCGAGTTCGGTACAAATGGATTCCTATCTGGAATGCCATTTATTTGTTCATATATCTCTTCAGTATTATTTTGTTATGTTGCGGACAAATTATTATTACATAATGTTTTATGTCTAACCAACGTGAGAAAATTGTTTACAGCTTTGTCGCAGATAATTCCAGGTCTATTAATATATTTCATTGGATATATAAGTAACATATATTTATTGATAACACTGTGGTTTATTGCTGTCATTTTTATAACAGCATCCTATGCAGGGGCAATGGCAAATATAATCGATATTGCCCCCAATTATGGACATTCAGCAGCAGTTTTAGCGTTTTGTCAAACAATACATATGTCAGCTTCATTTATATCCCCATTGATGACTGGATTTTTAGTTACTCAAGAGGTAAAGTATAAAATTGAAACTTTTATCTACAACAGTTTTTCATTTTATTCAAGAACGGTAACATTTTTCAGGCTATAACTTGAGATATAATTTTTATTCAAAAGAGACAAATTACTATTAGATATTTTTTGTTATTAATGATTGAAAATGATTTAGCATTTTCGATTTTTTAGTTGTCATTTTGCTGATGCTATGAATTCAAAAATGATCTTTAAGTATAACTTTATTCAAGTCTTCGTATATTTTCCATTGGGTTCAAGTCTTGAGAACAGGTAGGCTTAAAAAGTTAAAGTAGGTTTAAAAGTTCATCGCCTTTAAAAAAAAAAAAACCAAGTCTTTTTGGCTCTCGTCAACACTTGCGTTGTCTTGCTGAAAGTATTGGTTGCTTTTTATTTAACTAAGTCTGAGCTCGAAAAGCATCAGAAATATACATTGTTTTGAGTTGTAATTAATAGTTTTAAAAAATACGAAAATTAAACATCATATCAGCAAATGCCTAGATTTTTGGTTTATGTTAATTGCAAATTGTGTTTTCCTCCCAAAAGCGTTGCATGCACTAAATGTGCAACAAAAATGTCAAGAGACCTTCGGCAAAAATCCGAATGCTCGTACTCTCAATGAGAATGTAACGCGGGAGAGGGTCAAGCAGCTACGAAAATAATTTAGTCTCGCACAGACATCGGCCCTTATGACAGTACATTGGACCCGAATGACGGTCCCCACAATTTCATATATTCCGATACAGTTGATGTCCTATAACGCCCTCCGCCTGTCCGACTTTCTCTGCATCATATCTTCGATGATTTTTAATTGCCGTTACCTTATAGGGTCGTAAATACTTTCCTTTAAGTTTCAGACCAACGCCATATTGGTTACGCTTAATAGCAAACAAATCATTTATTTTGAATCGTTTCCCTCTTTTCCCTTTAGATTAGCTGACTTCTTGTTCTCCTCCTGAATTTGTCTTATATTTTCAAGATCATCGAGTAGTTCTTTAAGGTTTATATTTCCTCTGATCTACGCATGTCAATACGGGTTAGGAACTTGAAGGGTGCGATCTTAGTACTTCTTGGTGTCATTCATACCATAGAGCTGGATTATCTAAACTCATTGTAGCGAACATCGGAATCCTTGGGAATCCTTTTAACCTAACCATTTCCTCGCGGTAATCAATAAATGCACGATGTTGTGATCCTCACAATATTTTTTAAGATGTGGGACTTAAAAGCCCCTATCATATATCAATATTACTGGGTTCCCAAAATTTGTTGCTTGAACTTGAATGAATTTGCTTGAATTTGTTGCTTAAACATCGTATCAGTTCATATACGCCAGTGCTCCAGGTGGGATACAGAAAACGAATAAGGATAACCAACAAGTAATTATACCGTTTATTGGTAAGTTGCATTGGTCCGACGTGATCAATATGGTAAGAACAAAGTGGTTTGTCACCCTTTTCTATTGAAGTTAGATATCCTTTTATACACTCTACAAAAGTATGTTCGGGAATATAGCATGACTTCTCGATCAAATCTTACGATTTCTTGACGGCAAAATGACCGCGGGTATGCGCAAATCTAATGAAGTAAGTAAGTCGTCTCGCCGACTTAGGTATGCCATACACCTGTAAAGCAAATATTTCAAATTTCTTAAACAATTGCATTTTCACACGCAATTACAAGCATATCTTAGTATCTCGCTCACTCAAGCTTACGAGCACCCTATCTTTTATAGTCTCCGAGATCTACGCGTTCATACGGTCGGACAGACGGACAGAAGAACAAACGGACGGACGGACGGACAGATGGACATTGCTAGATCGACTCGGCTGTTTATACTGATCAAGAATATATATACTTTATGGGGTCGGAATAGCTTCCTTCGACCTGTTACATACATTTTGGCGACTTTAATATATCATTTCACCCTTTGGGTGTATGGTATAATAATCTCATGTTCCATTGCCGAAGTCACTACAATTAACTCATAATTAGGGTATTTAAAGAGAATCTCGTTCTCCATATGGAAGGCTTTATAACTTTCTTTTTCGACTAGCGTCCTTACTGTCTTGGTTCACTCATCTTGCAACTGATCTTCTCTTAATCGACGTTTAATAGTGTCCTCATCAGGCATAAAACATACAAAACGACTCAACGCATCGACGTGCCTACATGTACATACAATAATGTTATTGTACATTGAATATGTATGCTCCAATCATAGCAAGCACTTCGAGTTCGTAAGAATGATACCTTTCTTTCCACAATTTTGTTTTACGGACTCATATATTCAACGGGGTGATGTGAATTATCCTCTGGATGTTTTTGTAACAAAGCTGCCCCCAAAAAGTATTTTAAAACGTCCGCATGTATTTCAGTTTGCAATTTTGGGTTAAACAATTTAAGGACGGGATCTTTAGTCATTTCAGCTCTTAGTTCTTCGAAGGCGAGTTTGTGTATATCTTTGAATTCAAACTTCGAATCTTTACGCATTATATCGGAGAATGGTTTCGCGATCACTGCATACCTTTCAATAAACTTTCTAAAATAGGAATTTAGACCCAAAAATCTTTGTAACCCCTTTTTGCTACTTGGGATGGGAAAATTCAAAACAGCTCTAATCTTTTCTTCGCTCGGCGTTATGGTACCATATTTTACATTGTACCCTAAAAATAGGACATTTCGTTGCAGCATCTGACGCATCCGTTTTTGTCTGACACGTCTAGTACGCGTTTTAACTTGGCCAAACCATTACCTATACCTGCACTTGGAATGGTGGTGTAGTTTGCTTTAATCATATCTCGTTACAAAACCATTATAAATTTTGCAAATACAGCTGGTGAATTAGAAATACCGAACGGAACATACAGGAATTTATATGGTCCACTTTGAGTAACAAAAAAAGTGTATTTCTGAGAGCTTTCGTCTACCAGTAGTTGGAAAAATCAGTTTGTTAAGTCTAAAGATGAAAACACATCGGCACCTTGCAACTTTTCTAAAACGCTGTACATATGAGCCATGGGAAAGTTATCACAAAGAATCTCTTCGATTAATTTTTTGTAGTCACAGCATAAACGCTTCTGACCATTCTTATTTGAGACTAAGACAACTGGAGACGCGTTCTCAGAAGTACTGGTTTTAATTATTTTATCCACTTTCCATCCACTTTCACTGATATTGGAAAACCGAAAGTCAACACTTTACTCTCTCGGATTCCTGTTAAGTGTCTAGCTCAGCCTAATAATAATTTCGATTCAATCATGAAATAAATATTTCTTCGCAGAAGACATAAACTAGCGTCAGTATCTACAAGTCCTTTAAATATAATGTTAAAATATACGATGTTTTTCAGTTGTAACCCTGACGGAGTAAATTCGCCTGACGGCTGTATTACTACATCTTCATTTTGTACCACGTTTGTATTTCTCTCGTAATCGGATTTTCTGGTTTGCATTGGGTCCTACTTTACCACATTTAAAACACTTTTGATCGTTCTTTGGACAGTTTCGTCTGATAAGTGATGTATCACCGAATCCGTAGCATTTCCGATTCTTACATGTATCAATTATTTTACCCTGACTAATCCTTTCTCCTGACTGAGCCTCAAACTTGTTTAACGACTTGTGTGAAGCATGAACTTTCTGATACGCTTCTAGTTGAAGTTTCAGTGCTTTTAGATTCCTGGCTTGAAATAGAATAGCTTTATTTACTTGATTCTGGAATGCCCCTTATAAAGTATTCTATCAGGCTCTCATCCTTCGATTTCACTGGTTTGGCAATTTCCATTAAAGCATACAAATATTCATGTAAAGTCTCTTCTCTTTTCTGAGTACGTTGGGACAATATTCAAATGAATCTCAGCTGCTGATCGTTTCGAACGAAATTCTTCGGGCAATGCTGCTCTTAATATTTCCCAATTTTGTATACTCTGTTGACTCCGAATAAATGATTTAGCTGCCGCAGCTAACAACTGTTTGGCGTATATAAATGTATGTAACTTGTTCCATTGTACTGCAATAGCTCATTCTTTTTTCTCTTGCACCCACGAATCAATGTCGGGACTACCTGAGCCGAAAAAATAGGATACACTGCCCTCAACATCTTTTAGGGTGTACCAAGATCGACTAAAATTATTTGTCGGCAATTTGCCTCTAAATGCAACTACGGATTCTAATTCTATCGTGGCCTTGAATATTGTAATGTAGTCTATTCTGTAAATCACGTTTTCTTCCCACTGTGCTAAGGTTTAATTCGGCGAACTTATTTCGCAAATCTGCGACTCACAATGCCATAACCTCGTCAAGATACATGTTACAATATTTTTCAAATTGGATAACTCTCGAGAGAACGAGGGAGGTTTATTAAGGCGCTCCTGCCTACCAAGAGGCACACAAATATCAAAGAGTGAATTCAGAGTATCACCCTAACAAATTGAGATGTGCCAAATTTGCTTGCACAAATTTCGGGGGCGGAAAGGGGCGTCGTAAAATCTACAGAATGTGGGCATTTACGAAGCAAATATACGTAACGAATAGACAGACGGACGGACAGACGTACATGGCTAGATCGACTCGGCTGTTTATACTGATCAAGAATATATATACTTTATGAGGTCGGAATAGCTTCCTTCTGCCTGTTACATACATTTTGACGACTTTAATAAACCATTTCACCCTATGGGTGTAAGGTATAAAAAGTTGTGCTAATGTAAAGTCAATAAAGTAAAATTTTAAGGGGTGTACTTATTACTTCCATCATGAGTGTATATATCTATAGCTGTTTTCACGAAAATATCAGCGGCCGTAAGCCGTAAAAGTCCCCCATTGTAAGAACTGAGCAAGATAGTAAATATAGGGCATTTTGAGCTGTTTATCTAAGAATTAAAATCTGTCTATTCCAATTTATATGAAACTTATAAATCGGGTCACCTTGGTTCTTAGGACTTCATTCTCAGTCCTGAACCAATTATTGGCAATAGCTGGGATCTGTTGCCACGTTTCTTAGATAACTTCCTAATGTTAAGCTTTATTGGACACTTTTTTTTGTGACGCTTTCCTGAATGTTTCCCCATACATTTTTATTGGGTTATCAATCCGGCAACTGAGCTGGCCCTGGCATTACATCAATTCCTTCGAATTGTCCGTCCGTCTGTCCGTCCGTCCGTCCGTCCGCAAGACCGCGTAGATCTCGGAGACTATAAAAGATAGAGCCACCAAATTGTGTGTGTAGGCTCTTGTAGTATGTAGAGAGATCAAGTTTATTTAAAATTTTTGCCACGCCCCTATCCGCCCCCGAAATTTGAAAAACTCGAATATCTCCCGTAATTTTTTACCTTTTGGAATCAAATTTGGCACTTTTAAATTTGATACTAGTACCTAGCAAAATTTGATCAAAATCGAACTAAAAATAGCCATATAAACGTTTTTCCATAAGGCCGGAGTTGGCCGTTAGGGTGTTGTATGTTTTAGTAAGCCAGATATCAAGATATCCTTGTAAAAAGCAAAAAAAGGTAAAAATACGTAAATGCATTTGTTATTATAAATTTGAAATATTTGCTTTACTGGTGTATGGTATACCTTAGTCGGCGAGACGACTTACTTACTTCATTTTTTTTTTGTAGTCTAGGGCAGCAGAGAGACCATCTTTGCAGAACATTTTATTTTTCAAGGTTTGGGATCCTCTTCGTCCTCTCGGTAGAGTAAGGCGATCTTTTTCCGACCAACATGAAAATTTTTGCGTTAGTTGATGCAAATAATATTACACCATAATAATCTAAATTTGTGAGTGGTCAGTGTTATTACTGTCCACTGACAAATTTTTATATTTTTATTTGCTTTTTTCGCCACTAAACGAAACAGTGCTATTTTAGTGAACAGCCAAATATAAAAAACGATCCAAAAATTAGTTAAATCAACGGTACTTTTTCGGTTTTCCTATGCCTATATACCATTTTACAAAACCAAAGTCAAAAAACTATGAAAAATTTTGAAATTTTTCTTAGCATCTACTGCACTGCTATTTTTGTGAACACAGCTGTTGGCAGCACAGCAGGTGAAAAGGCAACCGTTGCAGTTTCTCTTTTGGTGAAGAGTATCCGCCTTTTCCATCAATTTCCTCCTATGTCTCCTGCGCCTTTCCTTTTCTCAGTCCAAGAGGCAACAGACTTCGCTTGGCAGTCAAGATCAGTCGTTGCAGCTTCTGTTCTCTTCTCTTGGACTTTACCTTTTCCCTTCCTCCCCAATATCCCCCCGTTCCTTCATGTGTCCTCCACTTTACTCGCGATCCTCTCAAGGTCTTCAAAATCAAATTTTTTGTAGGCGGGACTCTGGAGACTGAGAGTTGTATCCCAGCCGGAGCATCTTTAGGAGCTCCGTTAGGAGTACACATAAGAGTTTACAAAATTTATATACATATATTTATGTGTACGCGGTTAGGATATCAAAAAAATTTCATATGTGTCGTCATTGTGTCACGCGTTTTCCGTTTTGCTTTACCGAACGACAGTTACATGTACGACAGGGGCAGAGATATGCGAAGCAGGTGAGTAAGACAGAGAGAAGATTATTCACCGGTTGATTCGGTAGCATTTGTGTGTGTGCTATGAGCATTTCTTTGCTCATTGTCTCACTCTTAAGACGCTCACACATAGCCCCGATTCAACTCACATGTGTGATGCAGGTTCGGATCGTGTGTGTGTGTGTGCATGTATGTACATATAAGTGACGATTCAAACATATTCTCCAAGGCAGCAACTTTCGAATTCGTTTGTGACGTACATATGTGTGAGAAAGACATTCATACACATTGGGATATCGAAGAGTAAAATTACTAGCAGTGGGTAGAACAATTTAAGGTGCCTCTCTCAGAGATACGAGGGTTTAGGATTCTATCATACCGCACTTCGAGTTAAATGGGGCCTTGGAATAAGTAGCGTATGAATCGACCGAGATATTAGATAGTTAGAGGTAGAGAATCGTCGAATAAGAGAGTCAATATAAATCAAAACGTAAGGACTACAGGAGGCAGTCAGTCCTAGTCACTGGAGAAGTAACTTACAAATGCGGCAGAATATATAGTATTATACAGAGTTATTATAGTGTAAAATTATGTAATTATATGTAGTAATAAAACAAATATGCTTGATTTTGACGTTTTCTAGTCACATTAACCTACAGCTGTAATCACGAAAATGGCAGTGCCCTTATGCTTTGACTTTAAAGTTGATAAATCATATTAAAAAGACTATTCGAATAGAGGTTTATTAGAGATTAAACTTATGCACAAGAAATGAATGTAGAGAAGAAATGAAAGAATGTCTGTTACAATTCACAGATCGGATCATTCAAGAATAATAGGAAAGAGATAGACATACTGCGGTGGTTATATACATATTTTAACACTCCTCAACGCGAAGTCTATCTTAAAAATTATTTTAATCCCCACATTTCTGTAAACTTTACATGTTTGACCTTACATAAGTTCTTTGTTAAAATATATATATCAAATACATTCTCACAGATAGTATCTCAGATATTTTAATAATCTATGGGAATGTATTTGATATCTATTACATTGTCTTTATACATATTCCTTACAAACTGATATTTTATTTCAATATGCTTGCTACGTGAATGAAATTTAGCATCTTTAGCAAGACATTGTGCGCTCTGGTTGTCGCTATAAATTAGCAGCTTCGCCATCGGCCCGAATCCCATCTCGTTGATCAGCTTTCTCATGTATATCGCTTCTTTGGCTACTGTAGAAAGTGCTATGTACGCGGCCTCCGTGCCACTGTGGGCAACCAGATTTTGCTTCTTTGATTCCCATGACACCGCCGCTCCAGCAATAAGGAATGACCAACCGGTGAACGACTTCCGATCGCTGCAATCACCAGCCTAGTCCGCATCAACAAAACAGTGGATAGGAACGGCAGTTTTGCTATAATGAAGTCTCACATCTGAGGTACCTCTTAGATATCTCAATACCCTCTTGGCTGCAACCTCATGTTCCTTGTGCGGATCTGCATTTCTCTGCGCCAACTTAGCCACAGAGTATATTATATCTGGCCGTGTAGTCAACGCGAAATACAATAACAAACCAATGAGTGACTGATTGCGTGTCTTGTCCACCTGACCGCAATCATTTCTATCGCATTTCGTCTGGAACCCGACCTCTAGAGGAGTCGCGTTCGGCTTGCAGTCCTGCATACCGTGTTCATGCAACAAGCCTTCGATGTACAACCAAATGTCTGTATGAATCAAGCCCAACAATTCTTTTGAGCGTCTTTCCGAAAACTTCGGAAACTTCTTAACGCAAATTTTACTTTTTGCACACGTTTCACATACAAGGTCATTTGTATTACACACTCTAGCATTGAGACCATAGACCATGTCCTGCTTAATCATTTTATTCAAACTATCGAAATTTAAATGTCCGAAACGATCATGCCATTTGACCAGCTGATCTACCTTTGTTTCTGCAGCAAACACTGTTTTTTATTTACTTTCAAACAAAAACAAACCGTTGTGTTTCTCTGCGATCATTAAGTCTCGATTATTACTGTCTTTAACGAACACTTTGTTTTTGACAAAAATTACTCTTAAGCCATTTTCTGTTGCCTTTGATACCGAAATAAAATTACATTGTAAGTCCTTTACATATAGCACGTCAACCACATCTGACTCACATGATAATTCTCGACCGTGCTCCAACTCTTTCATGAACTTGTGCTCCAAAAACACGACATCTCGGGATACTACTACGGTCTTTTTGACAGGGTTGTAAAGACGATAAGCCTTGGCAGTCTCGGAGTAACCTACCAAAATATGCTGCTTCCCTTTCGCCGAAAACTTGTTCTTATGAGTTTTATCTAATACAATAGGTTTCATACGAAATACTTTAATATAAGATACGCTCAGCTTTTTCCCATACCATACCTCGTATGGAGTATTGTCAGGCAAAGTTGCTGTTTCTGCTCTATTCCGTAAATATGCAGCCGTCATTATTGCCTCGCCCCAAAAAGATTCGCCAACTCCAGCATGCACTATCATGCTTCGCGCCATCTCCACCAAGGTTCTATTCTATTCTATTGGAGCGTTCTGCCACACCATTTTGTTGTGGAGTATGGGGAACAGTGAGTTGTCTTTTTATTCCATGACTCGACAAGAACTGTTCAAATACATCGCTCAGGTAATCACGACCGTTGTCGCTTCGTATGGCTTTTGTACGCTTACCCGTCTGATTTTCTGCTAGCATTTTGAAATCTTTGAATTTCTGGAAAATATCGCTCTTATTGTTTAACATGTATACCGATACATAACGCGATTTATCGTCTATGAAAGTTGCGAAATAGCGCGCACCACCTTGTGACGCTGTACGCATAGGTCCACTAATGTCTGTATGAATGTCTATCTACACACCACGCACTTTTCGACGAATCGATTCCTGTTCCAGATGTAGAGAATACCGAAAAAGACTTCTTACTGTTTTTTTCGCTCGCGTTATCTTTTTTCTCTTTCGAACCACACTTCGACCCGAAATGCCCGCGACGACCGCACAACCAACATTCAATGTTTTTTGTTTCTCTCATTGCTTTGTTCTTTTTACCGTTTTCTGGACGCGACGAATACATTTTATTCTCACTTTTCTCGGCTACTTCTCCAATCTTGCGTCTCTCTTCTTCTTCAAGCAATTAAATTTTTAGAGCGCTTAGCGATGGCAACTAGTCCGCGTTTCTATGGCAACTACAAAATTTTCCAAATCATCACTTAAACTTGCTAACAAAATTGTTACTAGCATTTCATCAGGCACTTGTTCCTGAATTTCATTTTACTTTTCTACGACATTAAAAAAATTATTCGAATGATCTCGAATACTCTCTGTAGGCAACATTTTAGTATACAGCAATTGCTTAAACAACTTTTCCCATGCCTAGCTCGCGGTTTTACAATGTTTTACACTGTTGATCTGCGACGGACTTACGCACAACAATATACTTGCGAGAGCTTTCTCGTCTTTACTTTCAAACAACTCCTTTTGTTCAGCCGTATCAGACGCCTCTTTTTTTAACCGACCACAAGTCACCGACCACAAATCAGAATGAATCAACAGACTTTTCTTTTGACCATACACTATAATTTTCACCATCTAGTTTTTCGATTGAAAATTGTGCACTCATCTTGAACAAATTAGTTAATCACAAACATTAACTAACAAAACGAATCTCTTACAAGTCTTTCCGACCAACCCGCACAGTTTTACTTTCTGCTGCCTGGGCCCCCTATACCTATTCATAAGAATATTCGCTACAACGCAGGCAGCAAGAAAATGAATGTAAAGCATAAATGAAAGAATGGCCGTTACAATTCACAGATCGGATCATTCGAGAATAATATGAAAGATAGACATACTGCGGTGGTTATATACATATTTTAACAAAGACCATAAATGCGTTAATCTTTTATAAATTTATAAACTATATATAATAAAATTAGTAACATTCTGAAAATGTGACGCTTCTCTGAGTGTTTCCCCATACATTTTTTCGTTTATCGATAAGACATATGTACATAGTTATAGGAATCGTTTAACCCACAGCATCTAACACATAAGGCATTGTACACAGACCTATTTGCGCACTACTGCGTTGGCGCTTTCTCTCTTTTGTTCAGTAATAAATTGGCACTCAGCTAATTCAGTAGCAAAGAATCACAAAGGGAAATTATATCAATTAATTTTAAGTACAGTTCACTGCTAGACTAACTCAACAAAATTTGTGGGGATAAGCACAAAAAATGTGAAAAACGACCCAAAAATTAGTAAAATTAGCCGTACTTTTTTCGTTTTCCTATGCCTATATACCATTTTAAAGCCCAAGGTCAAATAAATATATCTATTAAAAGGAATTTGTGAAAAATGTTGAAATCTTTGTTAGCATCTATTGCACTGCTATTTTCGTGAACACAGCTGTATCTAACTTTGTATACTCTCTCGAGGGGTGTAATAAAGAGCAATGACTCGATGAGAGACAAAAAGAAGTGTTTTTCTTATAACAATATGTACTATCACATTTTTGAATTTCACAGGGACACTCTAACTCCTCCTATTTCTCTTATAAATCTATATGATATAGTGGTCTGATCCGGATGATTTTCATACTTCATCGCACCCAAGATATAAATATCTTGAATACCAAGTTTCAGCGTAATAGCTTTTAAAACAGACTGACGGACACGACTATATCGACTCAGCTTCTCGTACTGATCAAAAATATATATTTACTATATTTACACCTTCGCCTCTACCGCGATACAAACAACTGACCAATTTTATAATCACCTTTGCAACAGTATAAAAAAGGCTAATCGTAAGAGCTAATGTGTGGTCGTTGGGAGACGAGACACAAGTCTCTCTGGTCTACTGGTTGTAATTTACTTACAGCAACCACAATACATACCTTTCAAAATAAAAGTTGCATAGAAAAGTGCATTATTTAAATTTAAACTTTTGACTACCCCTGTAGATCAGGATCGACATCCGAGTGGATATAGCCATGTCCTTCCGTCCATCCGTTTGCCCGCCTGCCCGCCTGTCCGTATAAACACGTAGATCTCAGAGATTATAAGAGCTACAGTCACCAAATGTGGTACTTAGACCCCTGTAATAAGGTACACAAGTTTATTTCAAATTTTTGCCACGACCCCGAAATTTAAACTATAGTATTTTTCTTAAAGGCGATACTAGCTAGAGACACAAAAATTTGGTATGTATACCCGCCTAGTAAAGGGGCACATTTTGTATGTGCCTTCCCGCGCCCGTAATTTGAAAAAACTCGACTATTGCCCGTAATTTTCTACCTTATTCAATCAAATTCGGCATACTTGTACTTTAATTTGGTATGTTGCTGGATATTAATATTGTTATTTTTAGACGGATGAAATTTGGTATGTTGCTGGATATTAATATCAAATTTGATCGGTCTAAAAATAACACAGTTAGTCATATAAACGTTTTCCCGACAGGCAGGAATCGGGCGTTGGCTGGTGGCGGAGCTAGTTTGATCGTAGGATTGAAGAGTGGGCGAGATAGCATATGCTATCAGGCATGGAAAAACAATTTAATAGACATGCATTAGGTTTTTGGAATATGAAACGCTAATACCCTTTCTTGGAGTATATTTTTAATATATGTATATCTATATAACTATTTAAAAATAACACAGGTCAACCATCTTTAATACTTTTTATCTGTTTTCCAATCGAAAAACTTTTTTGTTCGATATGTAAGTCATATTCAGCTAATTTAAAAAAATAAAAAAATTACCTTAAAATTAAAAATTTAAGCTCGCCAAAAAAGGAAAGAACGAGCTCAATTGAACAGCTGAAAAATTACCTTAAAATGAAAAATTTGAACTCGCTAAAAAAGAAAGAACAAGTTTAATAGGTATATTAAAAAAAATACGATGCTGTTTAATTTCTGCTGTTGCACAGTGTTATTACAGAATATCAATATCATTCTCTTTCAAGTCAAAACCTACTGAAGAAGTTTTTACAGTAGTGCAGTTTAAATAATATCTCTGTTTTCTATCGAGCTTTACATATGCATATTACACAGTGCACCGTGGAAAACTGAAACAAATTAAACCAGAGGGCCGGGGCTAACTTCGACTTTAATGAATAATTCCAGAATTGCAAAAGTCCCATGTCTTCAATGCTAAAACTAGTTGGAAATTACAACTAAATAAAGCGAAAAAAGTTGGCGAAGCCTACAATACCGCACAAATCCTTTATTTTTGATATTTTCTTAACAGTATGTTTTACAATGTTCTTATTGTCGGCGTGGTCTTTTTTCAAGTGTGGCGGTATCTTGGTAAACTGAGAATACATTGAAACTTAAAATACTAGATATAGCGATCTTGTTTGAGGCATCTTACTACCATACTAATAAGCTACGACAAACGGCCTACTTTTGGTCGAAACAGTGACTTTTATCAATAACTTAGTTGTTTTCTAAGCTCTTAATATAAATAATATAATATTTGTCCGTTTAATATACGTCTTAATAAAGTACAAACAGATCAGATGATATGGCGTCCTGTATTCACAGCATTCATCCAGCTTAAGCTTGTATGTAATGTGGGATTAAAAAAAAAAAAAAAATCAATAGAATACAAACTTCGGCCAAATCGAAATTTATTCCCACCCTCTGTTTATTTATGTCTTCTTATATAATGAATGGGAAATCTAAAAACCAAAAACTATTAAACGTACTAATCAGTACATTGAAATATACAATATTCTTTGCTCTTAGCGAAAGTGTCGTTGTCTAAAGAAGAGTTGCTACAATAGATTTTATATACCATGCACCCATAGGGTAAAATCAAATTAAGAGTGTATACTTGATTAATACGGCGCAAATATTGTTTGTATAAAAATTTTGCACACTCGCCTTACAAAGCGAAAGTCATCAAATTTGATATGTAGACTTGTTTAGCATGCTGCAGGAAATTTGAAAATTTTTGCCACGCCACCGTCCGTCTCAATAATTCAGAAATAATTTGACTATCGTAATCAAATTTTATTAAAATCTGACTACATGTTTCGATACTGTGACTTTGATAATATATAAATAATATAAATAATATACAAATGGAAAAACAAAACATAGATAAATGTTTTTTTTTTCAATATTTAGTCCAATTTGGCTTTAATCACGCCATGAACGGTCTGGGCATACTCTCCATCATTTTTTCTATCAAACCGTGCAAAGTCCGTCCATTGTCCTTGCCGGAGTATCGTAGTGCGACAGTTGCTTCTTTAGTAGAGTTTTCGATCGGATTTACATCTGGGATTCGAGACAACCACTGCATCATTAAAAAATTTTGATTTTGAAATTACATTACAGAACTTATCCTGATTTATATTTGATTATGCCTAGTTTAAGTATGTTGTTTTTTTATTTAGCGTTAGATATTCGTTGTGAACTTTCTTATTATGTCTCCCAAGATGTCTATCTGGTGATGATTTCTCGAAGCAATTGCTGACTATCTGTAATAGTCGTATTCCTGTTAACGAATCGATCGGTTTAATATCATTTCCTCCAAATTTTTGCAATATCGTTTCATCAAAAGACGAGCTTATGAACAAAGTATTCCTGGATATCATTGCGAACCACAAAAACATTAAATGGTTAAGTAAGCGAGCAATTTTGGAGGCTAAGAATAAATATGTAGATGACCTCAATTTTGTAATTGAAAATCAAATCAGTGGTACTCTGCATTCTTTCAAGTCTATCGACTTTGTAACAAACGAAGAAGCCTGTAATGATACAACTAAATTTTTAAACTCCTTGCATATGTCGGTATTAGAGCTGTTGAAACATCGATGTTTGGCCAAATCGATGTTTCGATGTTTTTCAGGAAAAAACATCGATGTATCGATACTACATCGAAGTAATATAAATCTTTGTTAAAAATAGCATTCTTTTTCCAAACTTTCCAAACTGCAGATGGTACAAGACTCCAATGCTCATTAGCATGTGGAGTGGAATAAGGAAAATAGGTCTTCTCCTCTTCGATTTCAGAAGTCTTCTTTATATTTTGGTTTCATGAGTTAGAAGCTCTTCATGAGAACATGTTAATGTAAATAAACAAATAATATAAGAAATCTTAATATACATATTCAAATCTAATTTCAACGATGACGTCTCCTCCAACAAACTATAAAGCAGAAATTAAATATTTTTCAAACGTAATACATAGAGATTTTTTTATACCCTTGCAGAGGGTGTTATAAAATTGGTCAGATGTTTGGAACGCACAGAAGGAGACGTTTCCGACCCCATAAGTATATATATCCTTGATCAGCATGAGAAGCTGAGTCGATATAGCCATGTCCGTCTGTCTGTGCGTACGCGTTTTACTCAGCCATCTTAAGAGCTATTGGGATGAAATTTTTTTGTGGGCTTTTTATTACCCGAGTTAGATAAAGTATGAAAATTGTCAGGATCGGGCCACTATATCATATAGTTCTAAAACAAACATTTTCGCAAAAATTGGAGTATCCCCATGAAATTGATAGTATTTGATAGTATTTGATATAAAGTGACAGATCCCAAAATTTGAATCTGATCGGATAAATCGAACACAAGTTACAGTCAATACAAATCGGTCAAATGATGCTGCCGGCAGCGCTGCTTGCTGCCTACTACGTCTTCATCAAATCAAACAGAGCACATGCATACACACACACAGACGCAGCACTACAAGAACTGTATATACGTCTTCATCAAATCAAACTACGTCGTCTACTACAAACTATTACGTCTTCATCAAATCAAACAGAGCACATGCACACACACAGACGCAGCACTACAAGAACTGTATGTGAATGCGTGTTGTGCTTCGCTTAGGGAATAATGCAAGAAGTAGAAAAGTTTGAATGTTTTGTTTGTGTATTGATGAATTCAGTTGCAGGGAAAGAAATTTCAAAATGTAAAAAAATTATTGCCAATGACTGCAAGGGTATATAAATTTCGGCATTGCCGAAGTTAGCTTCTTTGATATTTTTTTATTATTATAGATGTAGTCGTACAACGCTCAGTACGAACAAGTGGCCCTTATGACACCAGGCCCGGGCCTGTTACGAATGACCCTAAGTAAAGTTAATGTTACAACCTCTACCCACTCCGACCTAAGGGCATAGACGTATTACATATATAAACATAAAATTAAACTTAAGAAATAGGAAATATTAAATGTAATAAGATAATAGGTTACATATAAAAAGAAAATAGGATAGGTTTAAATAAATATGATTACAACTAATTACGAGCGAGGAAGGACAAGATCGCAGTTTTTATAACCGGAAGCGATGTTTCGGAACCGATATCGTGCCAAAATCTGTTGTAGTCACTACATAGTATACGAAAAGGTTCATGCAGAGAAAATTAGTTGTGCAAGTGGGAAGTATAAGCGGTGTGAATACTATAAAACATAATACTATAAAACATAATTCAATCTTTTTCAAACTTAAAAATATAAAACAATGCTATTCAGAGATTCACTTGTGACAATGTATAAAAAGAAGCATGTCTACATTAAACTTAAGCGAACTTCTCTTCTCGCTTACTATGATTCCAGCCTTACTGAACAATCGTACGGTTTCAATCGAAATACTTTATTTGATGAGATCTTTTCTTAGTGATGGAAAAGCTAGCTAACAACGATGTTTTTTACGAAAGGAGAAACATCGATGTATCTATACTACATCGATGTTTCGCACAGCTCTAGTCTGTATGTATGTATGACTCGGTAGTCATAATGCTTAGAAACTTAAACCAACCACTGTGCAATGGAATGCGTTTTGTGATAAGAAAACTGAAGACCATTGTGATTCCATACTTCAATACTTAATGGAAAATTTAAAAATGAGGAAGTTCTTATTCCAAGGATTTCGATGATTCAATTTCGGATTCGTCTTGCCCTCGTCATGATGATCAACAAATCACACGTGCAATCCTGGACTATTTGTGGCGTCAATATAGAAATTCATGTTTTTTTTTTCTAATGGTCTATTGTACCATTAACCATAGAATACATAGATGCGTCAAACTCAAGATTTTTTGATTACAAACGCTACCCTGAGCCTGGAACCCCAGAGAACTTCGGCAAAAGCCGAACAGTGTAGAACCCCAGAAAGCGGCCGCGGCGAGAGATAAAAACATTCGCTCGCAGCAGTGTCGCTACGCATCGAAAATAATTCAGTCTGGCACAGACTACCGAACGACGCAGGCAGCTCTATGTCGCTTGTCACTTCGTTCTGTCTATATATGTGTACACTCGTCGGTACATGCTCAGGCTTCGTAGTGTGTGTGTGACGTGAAGTTGTACAACACCGCATTTCAATAGCTCGTTTGACAAAAATTTTTCATTTTCGACAAAACAGCGACTAAGCGAATAGGACATGCCCCTGTGGAAAGAATATCAAGAAATATTGGCATCAATTTTGTATGTAGCCCGGTGGCTGTGTCAATAGAGTGCTCGCGTGGCGATCCGAATGCTGCCTGGTTCGATTCCTAGCTTAAAATTGTGAAATTAAGGTTTTCTTTCTTTTTTATATTTATTTTTTTTTAAAAAAAAAAAGATTAAAAAAAGAAAAATAAACAAAAAATTAGGGAAAAAAATGAAAGAGCAAGAAAACTTAAAAAAAAACGAGGAAAAAAGAAAATGGTAGTATAGAAAAATTACTTGATAAAATATGTAAGTACATACATATGTTATCCAAAAAGTTCAAAAACTGCAAAATGTTATTGAAGTGGGAAGATGAAGAAAAAATAATTGTTGAAAGCATTAATTTTTATTCTTCTAAGGCCTATAATTTTATTTTTTTCCCTAATTTTTTGTTTATTTTTTTTTTTTTTAATCTTTTTTTTTTATTAAAAAAATAAATATAAAAAAGAAAGAAAACCTTAATTTCACAATTTTAAGCTAGGAATCGAACCAGGCAGCATTCGGATCGCCACGCGAGCACTCTATTGACACAGCCACCGGGCTACATACAAAATTGATGCCAATATTTCTTGATATTCTTTCCACAGGGGCATGTCCTATTCGCTTAGTCGCTGTTTTGTCGAAAATGAAAAATTTTTGTCAAACGAGCTATTGAAATGCGGTGTTGTACAACTTCACGTCACACACACACTACGAAGCCTGAGCATGTACCGACGAGTGTACACATATATAGACAGAACGAAGTGACAAGCGACATAGAGCTGCCTGCGTCGTTCGGTAGTCTGTGCCAGACTGAATTATTTTCGATGCGTAGCGACACTGCTGCGAGCGAATGTTTTTCGCTCTCGCCGCTGCCGCTCTCTGGGGTTCTACGCTGTTCGGCTTCTGCCGAAGTTCTCTGGGGTTCCAGGCTCAGGGTAGCGCTTGTAATCAAAAAATCTTGAGTTTGACGCATCTATGTATTCTATGGTTAGTGATTGTACGTAGCATGCTCACGTGTCGGTAACCCTCCGCTTTATTTGTTCTTGCTTTCGACCAAAAAGCAAAGAATGTCGTTTACTGCTTGAATGAAAATTGTGTGTTGAGTTTGACTTTTCAAATATAAAACAAACAATAAATCCTAAACGAAATGTTACAAAATCCAATCAGGTGGCGAAACGAAGTTCGCCGGGTTTGCTAGTCTATATATGTATATATATATATATATATTTGTCTAGATTTCGACCTTATTGAAGTTAATCAAAACTGGGTATGAGCCGGCTTCAGGTCAATAAATCTTACTTATTTCGTAAGATTTTAAATCATAGGCAGCACAAAAGGTGAGCAGGTTGTCTGTATAGCTATTTCAAGAACCACCAAGTTCTATCATCAGCAGACTTCGCTAAAGAACCCACCGTTGTAATGGCCATACCATATCTTCAACGCTAAAAGTAGTTGGGAATTCCAAACGACATGAAGCGAGAAAAGAACGGCAAGGCTTGCAACTGCAGATTCCACCTTTTTAATGTGCATACCCTTGGGCGCCATCAGAATTAGTGTAAAGGGCTTCGCCTTCACCAACTAACCATCGCGCCCAAATTTTTTGTTATAGTATATTGTACTATATGCAAAAAAGATGGTTTACAGCAAGTGTAAAAACAACATGTGTAATATGTCGTTTGGAATTCCCAACTACTTGTAGCGTTGAAGATATGGTATGGCCAGTACAACGGTGGGTTCTTTAGCGAAGTCTGCTGATGATAGAACTTGGTGGTTCTTGAAATAGCTATACAGACAACCTGCTCACCTTTTGTGCTGCCTATGATTTAAAATCTTATAAAATTAGTAAGATTTATTGACCTGAAGCCGGCTCATACCCAGTTTTGGTTTATATATATGTATATATATTATATTTATAAGTATATATACATATGTAAGGTTAAGATTAATTTAATGTTTATTTTTATAGTTATTTAATAGGGTCATGATAATACAGATTAAATATATATGATGCAAGAAAAAGATTTAAATCGACTTTTTACACAATTTCGATACAACTTCGCACTTCGGCTGACTACCAACAAGAGCGCTTCAGAGTCATATTACCAAGCAAACAGCCTAGAATGGTGTGTTGCCAGCTATCTGGTATCTCTATCTCTTACATTCGGCCCTCCTATTCATCCTAATCTGTCCCAGATGATAACAGCTCATCGTTTTCGGAAACAAAACGCCACAACTTCATGATGTGAAATTTGGTCCTTCGGCCATTTCGTTTAACCTTCGTGACCTTATACGGATATAAGAGGAGTAGATATCGGTGTTAAGCCCATAAAATGCGTCGATGACGGAGGACGCGGTTTTGCCGGTCGTACAGACAGCCCTCCTCCACCTAGGCCTACTTCTTTTTTATACCATACACCAATAGGCTAAAATGGCATATTAAAGTCGCCAAAATGTATGTAACAGGCAGAAGGAAACTTTTCCGACCCCATAAAGTATATATATTCTTGATCAGGATCAACAGCCGAGTCGATCTAGACATGTCCGTCCGTCTGTTCGTATAAACACGTAGATCTCAGAGACTATAAGAGCTAGAGTCACCAAATTTGATACGTAGACAGACTCGTGTTAATACACGTAGGTAATCCTACGGTGGTCAATTTTATTTCAAATTATTTCCACGCCCCCCTCCACCTACGCAATTTAAAAAAATTTGATTTTCTTAAAGATAATATATAATATATATAAAAATATAAATATATAATATATATAAAAATATAAATATATAATATATTTGCTTAGTAAATATATTTGCTTAGTAAATGCGCACATTTTGAAATTTGAAAAACTCAATTATCTCACGTAGCTATCTACCTTGTGCAATCAAATTTGGCACACTTCAATTTGTTACTATTATCCAGAAAAATACCAAAATTAAATCAAAATCGGATAACATAAGGCCGGAGTTGGCCTTATGCTTGTAATAAAAGGATCTAAAAATGCATTTGTTTAATAAATTTTGAAATATTTGCATTACTGGTGTATGGTATACTTAAGTCGGCGAGACGACTTACTTCATTCTCTATTACCTTGATCACCAAAATTTAAATGCACTTTTCTTTATTAAACATTTGTTTATAAAAATACCATAATTTGGGAAAGAAATATGATTTTATTGAAAAGTTACAACAACAAAAATGAAATTGCAGAATTTCGTGTTTGATGAAAATAATAGGTACACTTCAATTGACTAATTGTAAGTTATATTTCATTTTTTGATTTTCAAATCACTGAAAATCTATTTTTGTTTTATTATGTGATTAATATCCAATGTATCTATTTTACCATTACTTTTTCCACCCGGTTGGGGATACTCCTTATTAAAACTTGTCAGGACTCTATCGATATCTTCTTCGACGCACTCCCACAATTGTCGATTGTTGACACTTTTTTCTATTATCAACAGGATAACGACGTAAAACGCAACTCATAAATTTTAGAACCTTAGTTTGAGGTCAATAAGTCTCAAGATCTGAATCTCATCGATAACTTGTGGGGTGAGCTATTGAATCAGGCGGGAACAGAAATAAGTGCCAGCAATCGACAATTGTGGGAGTGCGTCGAAGAAGATTTCAATAGAGTCCTGCCAAGCTTTGATTAAGAGTATCCCCTACCGGATAGAAAAAGTAATGGTAAAATAAACGTTGATACATTGGATATTAATCACATATTGAAACAAAAATTGATTTTCAGTGATTTGAAAACCAAAAAAATTAAATATAACTTAGTCAATTGAAGTGTACCTATTATTTTCATCAATCAAAATCTGTAATTGCATTTTTCTTGTAACTTTTAAATAAAATTATTTTTCATTTCCAAATTACGGTATTTTTACAAACAAATGTTCAATAAAGAAAAGTGCATTAAAATTTGGGTTATCAAGGTAATAGAAAAAAAATTGTGCTAATCTAAAGTCAATAAAGTAACATTTTAAAGGGTGTAAATAATATTTTCATCATGAATTCGGACGCTATCCAGAATTAACGATATTAATAACATAGTCCAAACTTTTGAGGTCATAAGAAGGGTTTGAACTTTAAATGAAGTAAGTCGTGGGATCTCGGTATACCAGGGGCAAAAAAATAAATAAATAATCTCGATCACTGTTCATCCTACACAAACTTACATAACAAATTTGGTGGCTCCATTTCTTATATTCCGAGACCAGGTGTTCATACGGACAGGCGGAAATAAGTATACATATGTGCACGACAATTTTCCGAAAAAAATATCAAAGAAGCTAAATTCGGCTATGGCAAAGTTTATACACTCTTGCAGTCTTGGCATTAATAATTTTACATTTTGAAACTCAATTTATCAATACACAAACAAATCATTCAAATTATTGCTCTTTTTACTACAATTTTTTCTTTTTCCATCATTCCCATTTGAATCTGATCGGATAAATAGAACACAAGTTACAGTCAATACAAATCGGTTCAAGCGCTGCTTGCTGACTACTACGTCATTATCAAATCTAAAACAGAGCTCATGCATACACACACACACGCAGCGCTACACGAACTGTATGTGTATGCGTGTTGTACTTTGCTTAGGGAATAATGGAAGAAGAAAAAAAATTGTAGTAAAAAGAAAAATAATTTGAATGTTTTTTTTTGTGTGTTGATTGATTGAGTTGCAGGGAAACAAATTTCAAAATGTTAAAAAATTATTACCAAGGATTGCCAGGGTATATAAACTTTGGTATTGCCGAAGTTAGCTTCTTTGATATTTCTAGGTGAATAGGGATTTCCGAAGAAAAAGAAAATAACCCAGTCTTCATTCGTTGAATTCAAAATATGAACTGATTTTATTTGAAAACTCTTAAACTCTAAGAAGCGACAGAATTGTTCTTAAAAAATACTTATTCTAATGCCCCACGTTTTCGGGGGTTGAAAATTGTTTATATTTCATGCTCAGCGCTGGTTACTTGATACAACGTTGCTGTTAAATCTTAAGTGTTTTCCACAGAGTGTGGATGCATGTTTTGTTTGGTATTAAGCAATAATTGCCATATGAATCTTTGGTCAATCTGATTTGGTGAAGCCATTTCTGCTGACCACGATGTTTAATCTTAAATATGCAACGGGGCGCCAAATATTGGTTTTTGGAATCTGTGTTTAATCTTAGGTTGTCTTATACAAATTATTATTAAAATTAAAATTAGTAAGATAACTAATATTAAGGCAGCATGACCGGTTGCATGATGGAAGTTTAAACCTAGTAATTCAATAGGATGTTCCTTTAATGATTGTAACTGGCTTCCTATTTTCTTCAAATCTGCCGAATGGTTTACTATGTTTACAACTTGTCTCAACGATCGTTGTCTATAGGCAGTTGGATTTGGTATTTTGTTACGGCGCTGTCAGCTCACAGGCATTATCATTGGCACTACTCCATGGCCAACTTCCTTCACATGTTCTCCTGTTCGACTGCCAGTTACTACATTTTTGCATAGCTGGTTCAGACATTAAATGATACGTGTCTATTTCAAAGTTATATATTAAGTACTGGCTGTCTATATGGACCATTATCGTTTGATTATTGTTTAATCGTACAAGCACTGGAATAACTTTATACAGAAAAGACAGATGCCTACCAAAAAGTGTCATTTTTGCATTTATGATTAGTTTTCTGTCAATAAAGATACCCTTGGCCATCAACAGAGTATATATATCTTTTAACTCAGTACCTGTCCTTTTACCTGGTAGTACTATGACATGTCGGCATATTTTGAAATGCTTACTAAAGGTGACAGATTGATTTCTAAAATGACGGATTTATGTCAAAAGTTATATAATTTCGAAGACCAGTGCCATTTCGTATTAGATAACACGATAAAACGCATTACGGAAATCGAAGAAATTAATAGATTGTGCACGAGTCAAAATAAGCCAAGAAGCAAACGAGCACCGTTTAAGTTCATGGATGCAGATGACAGAGTACAGATGGAAGACAACATGAGAAATTTACTGACAAATCAGCAAACACATAGAAGAAAGGCAGACATCGATAGTTGACTCCACGGCAAACATTCATAAGACAACTATAAATGAAATAACAACCGGATCCCACGAGGACTCTACTACCTTCACCTCACCCATTGGATCTAAGTACAATGCGGCTGTTGCGTTTAATTCTTTTACCGTAATTTTTGGTCGATTATCTTTAATGCTTGCTGCATTCGACGATTGACAAAGCAGCATCAACATTGCTAACATCATTACGGTTCCTACATTGGACAGACGATCGAATCTAGTATTTTTCCGATATCGGTTCTCCTCAACGTCTTCTGATGATTTTACCCCAATGAGTGGACAAATATTATTTATAATTGACGCTTCCTGCAATTTGACTTTTACCACTCGTTTTTTATCGTCCCTGCCTTTGTGAATGTTCTCAATCTTGCCCAGAGGAAACCTGGCTGGGTGACAGTTTTCATCTTTGATCAGTACGACCTGCCCATTCTGTCAATTTTCTGTGGTTCGTCGCCACTTATTCCTTTGCTGGAAAGTATATAAATATTCGTCCATCTCAACCAGAAATCTTTTTTCATTTTCTGAATTAATTTCCACCTGTCTAAATTTTCAATTTTTTCTTGTGATATGGACTTAGCTGCTTCTAATGTTGGTCTTCCAATCAAGAAATGGCCTGGAGTTTACACTTCGTTGTTGTCCATATCTTCACCCGTCGTATTCAACGGACGTAAATTTAGCACGGCTTCTTTTTGGCACAACAATGTTGCAAGTTCTTCATATGTGAGGTTACTATCTCCTATTATTCTTTTTAAATGATAGTTAACCGACTTTACCCAGCGTCCCATATACCTCCGAAGTGCGGTCCTGCCGGGGGGCTAAAATGGCAGCTAATCCATTCTCGCTCTAGAACAGGGACAACCTGTACGTTATCTTGAACTGCTTTTTCGATCCGACAAAATTTGTATGATTATCGGAATATATATTAGCGCATTTACCCCGCCTCGCAACAAATCTTCGAAATGCTGCTAGAAAGGCATCACTTGTCAAGTCACTAACAACTTCTAAATGAATTGCCTTAAATGACAAACACACGAATACTGCTATGTATCCTTTGAATGGTTTTTGTCACCGGTTTTTTTCGCATCTTAAATGATATGGACCAGTTACCCATAATTTGCTCCGCAGTTACTTGGCGGTATTTGGCACAAGTGACGCATTCCTTTAGACATTTTTTAACGGCGAAACCTTAATCCAAAATCCAAAATTTCGTTTGAATTTGGCTTTTCATAAGATTAATTCCTCCGTGTAGAGTTTCCTTATGAACATCTTTAATCAACAGCATTGTTAGATGTGATTTATCCAAAATCACAGGATGTTTTGTCTCAAAACATACGTTGGCATTTTGCAATCTTCCCCATGCGCAATATTCCATCGTCATTCAAAAATGGATTTAAGCTTAAAATTTAGCTTTTCATGTCAATTTGCTTGTCATGCCGGAATCAATTCAACCGCCGGCGCGTGCAGACGTGTTTTTTAATGCACTCCGCAAAATTTAGTGTAAAAAATAAAAAGACCGCATTTGCAAAAATTGTGTAGGGCTCTCAGTCACCTCAGAGACGCCTATTTACAATCATATTGCTATTAGTTCTAATAGCAATAAATACTAAGTTGCAACAGGAAAGCCTGGAAAGCCATGTCCACCAATTCGGGCCCAAGCTCTCTCGATCCCCACCAGCAACAGCTACAAGAACTACTTGTACAACAACAACGTGAGCGTCGTCTCTCGGTCCAACGCAACAACGCGTACTTTTCGGTGGTGTCGCCGACCCCACTGAATGCTACCGTAAGCAATAACACCGAAACACATCAACAGGAATAAAGTCGCACAGCCGCTCTTTAAAATCGAGCTCCAACCAGATGCAAAGCGGACGAAGCCAAATGAAGTGCATCCAATCTACAACCTTCAGCTCCCATTGCACAGAAAAGTCACCGTAGAGGAGCCCCATAAGAGATACCAACCACCTAGTGTAAAAACTGCCAGGAATACAACCACACCGCTAACAATTGCAATCTTAGGTCAGTGTGTGTTGGCTGCGGCGAACATCATAAAGATGGCATTTGCCCTAAGGACAGAAACAACGTCGCACTAAGACTATGCAGTAACTGTGGAGGGAACCACACAGCCAACTACAGGGGATGTCCTGTCTTCAAGGATCTTAAATCGCACCTAAACGGGCGAAAACCCCCAGCTGGACCAAAAATCACCTTCAACGCCTCCAAAACTACACCGGAGGTATTCTTCGCCAAGGCTGTTAGATCATCTAACATGCCTGCTACAACCAATCCTAGTGTATCCTTCGTTAGTGTACTCCGAACTGGACAGACGGAGCCCGCGAAAGAGACCCCGTCACTCCACCATCTACAGAATCCGCAACATAGCGCACCAGAACTTGGCCAGCAAACTCCACGTGGTTTAGAGGCCCTATTGATCTCACTTAATCAAAACATGACCGCTTTTATGACGTTCATGCAAAACTGTATGCAGGAACTGATGCGGAATCAAAACCTGCTTATCCAGAAGCTTATCGAGAATAAATAATGGCTTCCCCTAAGTCTATGTCTTTAGAATGCTAACGGCGTCTCCAAGCACAAAAATGAACTGCAACTATTCCTAGACTCAAGTGAAATCGACGTCATGCTGATATGTGAAACACATTTAACATCAAAAAATAATTTTCAAATACCAAAATATGCCTTCTACGCAACAAACCATCCAGACGGAAAAGCTCATGGCGGTACTGGTATCCTAATCAAAAACCGTATAAAACACTCGTTCCTCAACAGATTCGAAACACAGCACCTTCAAGCAACTGCTATAACCGTCCAAACCAGCTGCGGCAACACTAAGTTGGTTGGTACAAACAACAAAACAAATTGGCTTAAATTTAAAATGTACATGAGTGCCCACATTGACTGTTCGCCGAAACTGGACGCTGCAGAGGACATTGACATGTGCGTCTCTACACTTGAGTCGATGATGGGAGCTGCAGCAAGAGTATCTACTCCACATGCCTCTAGTAACGGAAAAACGACGTCTAAGAAGAGAATGGCAGGTTACTCGATCACCAGCAGCAAAACTTCGACTATGTCATGCCAGCCGCAACCTCTCCAAGGAGTTAAGACAAGAGGAAACCTGGGCTCAAAGGAAATACATAGAAAAGCTCAGTCCATCCAGCACTAAACATCCTCTGTGGAAAGCCCACCCAACTTTAAGCGCTCCTACAGAGACAGTTTCACCAATAAGGGGTCCAACCGGTGGATGGGCCCGCAGTGACGAAGAGAGGGCATCCGTATTTGCCACACATCTTAAAATGGTTTTCATTTGTACTTCCCCCTTCGAGCACATAAACGGATAGTGAGTACTCGGAACTCCAATCGGATGAGATCACTGCAGTTATTAAAAACCACATAAAGCCGAACAAAGCCCCTGGCCATGACCTAATCACACCGAAAATGATCCTAAAACTTCCTACCATCGCCATACAATACATCTGCAAAATGTTCAACGCTATAATAAGAATTGGCTACTTCCCAAGAGCATGGAAAAGGTCCACTATCATCATGATTCCTAAAGTGGGAAAGGACAAAACCCAACCATCATCCTATAGGCCAATTAGTCTGCTGCCATGTCTTTCGAAGCTTTTTGAAAAGGTCCTGCAGATTCGTCTAAACTCATTTCTGGCTTCGGAGAACATAATCCCTTCACACCAGTTCGGCTTCCGCGAAAAAACATGGGACAATTGAACAAGTCAATCGTATAACATCCGAAATACGAACTAAAAGAATATTGTACGGCTGTCTTTCTCGACGTTGCCCAGGCTTTCGACAGAGTTTGGCTGGAGGGTCTAATGTTCAAAATCCGGCAGAAACTCCCACAGTACACCCACAAACTCATGGAATCTTATCTTTACAATAGGAAATTCGCTGTAAGATGTAATGGCTGCGTCTCGGCTGACTTTGAAATCGAAGCTGGTGTACCGCAAGGCAGTGTACTCGGCCTATTGCTCTACCTGCTGTACACTGCAGACTTACCAACGAGTTTAGGACTTACAACGTCCACTTTTGCCGATGTCACGGCAATCCTCAGCAGATCCAAATGCCCAATTCAAGCCTCTGCAAAATTAGGTGGTAGAGGAATGGCTAGCAACGTGGCGTATCCGGGTCAACGAGCAGAAATGCAAACATTTTACATTTACGCTTAACAGAAGAAACTGTCCTGCTCTAATGCTATACAACGTACCAATTCCTCAAGCCGTGAATGAAGAAGAAGACTAACTTGGCGCAAGCACATCGAGGCAAAAAAGTCACAGCTTAAACTGAAAGCGAGTAGCTTACATTGGATCATCAATGCTCGGTCCCCTCTACGTCTGGAGTATAAAGTCCTCCTATGCAACTCGTACTGAAACCCATCTGGACTTACGGTGCCGTACTATGGGGAAATGCAAGTACCAGCAATATCGACATTATACAAAGAGCGCAGTCTAAGATTTTAAGATCAATCACTGGGGCTCCGTGGTACATACGGAACGACAACATTCAAAATGATCTAAATATACCTAGTGTAAAATATGAAATAGGTAGTCAAAAACTAAAGTATTCTTCGAAACTGGATGTACACTCTAATGTTCTTGCCAATTCCCTTACGCGAACTAATAATAGAACTCTTCTGAAAAGATATGACAGACCAACCCAACAATAAGTGATTACGGCCGTCTGCAATATCCCCTGGATTTATCTTAAGTACTAGATTAAGAAAAAAATCTCAAACTTGTTGTTAGGCTCTAATTTAAGAGTAGATTCAAAAAAAAAAAGGTCTGATGCTAACTTTCTTTCTAAACCCTGCATTTTCATAATTTAAATATATACATAAGTAGAATGTTTAACTTGAAATCGATCTAACATTCGATTGCATTTGAACAAACATTTTTTTATTCAGTGAATAAAATCCTCGACTTCTTTTTGGATAATTTTTTCAAGATCTTCGTTCACATTGTTATTAAAAGATTCGAACGATATTACAGCGTCTTCTTGGCGGTTGTTGCTCCTCCAAATTTCCAGCTGCACTGAGCGTCTAAACTTAAGCGTAACTAAAACATGTCAATTTTTGGGAAAAGGGGCAAAAACGGACAAAAGTTAATAATTGGACCTTATAGAATAAGGTTTAGGTCATTACTGTTAAGTAAAACTGCCGAGGCCTATCGAAGACTGTTATGTGCTTCTTCACGTTGCAATTCAACTCTGAATCAGCTGACTTTTTAAAATTATCAAATAGTTTAAAAAAAATTGACAAAAAATAATTTCATTCTATCTAATGAATTTAGAATTGGAAAAAATATTCGTTTGGCGAGTTAACAAAAATATTTGATTTATGCCAAAATATCGTGCTTTTTTCCCATAGTGGGTTGGAAGTTCTGGATCTTGTTTTACTTGACCTATTGATAAAAGGTCGTAAAAGGAATCTGCTCCATCTGACCGTGTCGTCATTTGCGGCTTATAAAACTGTGGATCAGCTTATTGCAGATTATTAGGTATTTTCCACTCAATCAAATTTACGGTTTGAGGTGGCTGAAATTCGGAAGACGAGATCGAGACGGCGGTTGGGACGTACATATGTCCCTCATGCCCTTTCGGACAAATTGTTTAATGCGGACCTAAGTTGTGATTTAGCCGAAATACACAACCCTTCTAGCTCTGACCTATACTCATCATCGGAGTCAAGTATCTCCACTCGAGTTTGATATCTCAGCGCAGGCTCGATATTGATATTCAACATTTCCAATCTACATTCTAAATCTTCCAAGTTTCCAATTTAAATTTTTTACATCATTTACACGTTTTGTTAAGTGCTTTAATCAAATATTAAACTGTATTACTATTTTTATTTAAATAAATTAAAAATAATAATAAACAAATATATTAAAAAAATATTAAAGAAACTAACTTTGGGTATACCGAAGTTTATATACCCCTGCAGTCTTTGTCAATAATATTTTTACATTTTACAATTTTTTTACCTGCAGCTCAATTTATCAATACACAAACAAAAAATTCAAATTTTTACTCTTTACTACAATTTTTTCTTCTTCCATCATTCCCTAAGCAAAGCACGCCACGCTTACAGATACAGTGTTAGAAGAAATAAAAGATCGGCATAGTATTTCTTTCATATGTGTCTGTCTTTGGCTAAACTCTATTTTTTTTTAAACTGAATGGTTTATTATCAAAACTCTAAACCAAGGAATAAAAAAAAAATGTGTTTTGTATATATCAAAGTAAATTTAATACAAAAACGAAGACATTTTTTTTTTCATTCCCTTGGAAGATAAGATAGAAACGATAATCTTTAAATTAAAAAATATGAAGTTGGTGTTTAAGGCTCATAGGAATTTTTGTTTTCAACAAATATTTGAATTAATATTTAGTGTTTCCAAATAAATTAGCATTAATAGCTGGTTTTGTAGAATACCACTTAACTCAGATCATTTCCCTATATTCTTGCTTATTTTCTGGTTTATATCTAGCAGTTCTCTTCTTAAATATTCCCTAAAGGTGTTCTTTTAAGTTTAAGTCCGGGGCCTGAGACTGTCCGTCGGTGTATATGCGTTTTTTTCCTTGAACGAGGTGGCAAAAAGCTCGGACGAGTGTTTGGGATCGTTTTCTTGCTGATATTATCACTTTAAAGGTAATTCTTCTTCGGCATAAGGAAGCATAGTATTGTTAAAGATATTTACTTTGTTTATGGCGCACATTTTATCCTTTATCCAAAATAACGGACCGACACCAAGAAGAAAAACACCCCAAAACATAACTTAACTTTGAACTTTAAAATCCTTTATTGTAGAATATTACATTAAAACCAAAAAAATGACATCTATGACACTTAAAATGTTATTGGCTGAAAATATACGGAGCGTTTCTTTTTTTTTTCAACCGAAAAACTGGTTTGTTTTTCTATAAAGCATGTAGAAGAAAAAGTTTCGCGAAAATAGGTGTCGAAATGTATTCAAATAATAGAAGTACTATGCCACATTCTTAAACACTTATTGCCAGGTCGGATATTTTGTCCAACGTTGAAAAAAGAGATTTCAAAATCAAAAAATGTTGCCGTTTTTATTATTTCCTACAACACTATATAGTTCATGAAACGTTGCGTTGATTTGATATTCACGTAATAGGCAGCACGCAGCGCTGCCGGCAGCGCTTAAACCGATTTATATTGACTGTAACTTGTGTTCTATTTATTCGATCAGATTCAAATCCGATCAGATGGAATCTGAGGGTTTATATCAAATTGGTAAATTTTATAGGGATACTCCAATTTCTGCAAAAATTCTAGAACTATATGATACAGTATTCCGATCCCGATGATTTTTAGACTTTATCTTACCCGGGTAATAAAAAGTAAAAGAGTAAAACTCATACACACCGACAGACGGACGGACGGACATGGCTATATCAACTCAACTTCTCATGCTGATCAAGAATTTATATATTTTATGCGGTCATAAAAATCTGACAAATTTTATAATACCCTCTGCAAGGGTATAAGAAAACCAGAGGGCCGGGGCTGACATCGACCGCGCCGAAGTTTATATAGCCTTGTAAGTTGTTTGGTACTCTTTGTTTTTTTTTTTTTTATCTAAAAAGAGTAATGTATTCGAATGAACGGCCCACAATCTTAACATAGGAAAAAACGAAGTTATTAATTGATTGAAAGTTACTGTTTTCGACCGATCATTCCTATGGGAGCTATGTGATATAGTCACCCAATCTTTATCAAATTCGGTACCGTCATTAACAGATATATTAAACTAACAAATGTTTATTTTGAAAGCGATCGCGTCAAAAGTAACGAAGTTATTGACAAAAGTCACTGTTTTTGAACGATCATTCCTATCAGAGCTATCTGATATAGTCATTCGATCTTGACTAAAGTTGGCACAGTCGTTTATAGCTATAATGAACTCACTAATATTAAAATTAAATAGCTGAGAAAACAACGAAGTTATTGTGATAAGTCACTGTTCGTGACTTTGCCGTTTGTATGGGAGCTATATGATATAAAGGTCCGATCCCTCTGAATCCGAGAACCCCTGCAGTAGTATATACTGGCTTGTATAAGCCTAAGGTCTAGGAGGAGTACGCGTTGATCCAGACGGATGGACATGTCTATATGAGCTCGTCTCGTCGTGCTGATCAAGAATATATATACTTTATATGGTCGGAGATGCTTCCTTCTAAGCGTTGCATACCTGTAATCAAAATTAATATTGGTTTCTAGGGTAGCGCGTCACCAGCTGTAAGCGCGCCATCGATACAAATTCAACAACACAACGACGAAAGAAATGGAAGATCAAATCCTATTTTGTATGTATGTACATATGTATGTGTGCATGTGCAATGCGAACCAACTAAACGGTAAGCATGTATCAGATTGCTACCGAGAGGAGAGTGAAGCGACAAAAGCGAATTTTTTGTGCTTGGCAACAAGAAAGAAAATTCAATTTTTTTTTCTGCAAATATCGACATATAATTTTTATTTTAATATCTTAATCAACAAATTGGTATCTAACAATTCGAAAATTCGTTTCTTAACAAAGCTAAAAGCCTGTGATCAAGATGAGGGGACGCACTCAAATAATTAAATTGGCAATAGATTTATTACTAAACAGTGACCGTTATTTTATTTCACAATGTATAAAGATTTTTTCTTTTTATATATGTATGTATGTATGCATCAACACCCAAAAAAAAAGAAGAAGAACTGTTCACTTAACTATTATATTTAGACTGTTTAAATTTCACTGTCACTTAACTTGTCCCTGCTCGGGCGCCATGAAAAATCATAAGTTTTTATGAATATCTAATTTCGATTTTACTTTCAATGGTAATTTTTGACAATATTTATTCTTCAAGTTTTTAATTAACGAGGGGGAGCGGGCGAATTTGCTCCATGCGACTCCCACGCTTTTAGCTCGCACCCAACTTCAACATCAAACATTAAGCGACGACGCTCATCTGCGCTAACAAATTCATAATTTATGGACGAACTTAAACGTATATGGTATAGTAGAGCAATATCGTCAAGTCGCAATACGATTTTTAATTCAAAACACGCTAAGAAAATGTTTAAGAATAAACATCGTGTTCATTTGAACTGGCTTCACCAAATCAGATGCACCAATGAAATATACAATTCGAAACAAAAACATAAACTAAGAAGAAGTCGTAAAGATTCATATGACAATTATTACCTTTGTACCAAACAACTAACCTAGCCTATGTCTAAAATTACAATCAGCCACATACGAGGTGGAAAAAAAAAAACATTTGTAATTCTAAAACTAACCCAAAAGATCACAACGGCAGAATGTCAAGTGGCCGACGCCGTGCCCAAAATAATAATAAATTTTCAACCCCCAAATACGTGGGTGTTAGTCTAGAATAAGATCTTCTAAGGAAAATTGTTACCTCCTAGAGCCTAAGATAATCCTATATAAACTCCGTACTTTTGTCAATAAAATCAGTTCATATTTTGAATTCAACGAATGAAGATTGGGTTATTTTCTCTTCTCTCCGGGAATCCCTATTCAGACAATGATTTTAGATACAGCAAAGAAATATTTTGAAGGGTAATGATTTTCGGACCATGTAATTAAAACATTTATCAAAATATACAGAAAGCCCGACAATAACCAAGAAATTAATGGCAAACAAAAAAGGTTTAGGTCCATCATGTATGTATGTTGTTCAATTATTAGAAAAATTATCACAATCTACATGTTACAATAAAGATAAAGTACAAATAGCCCATAAACCTGACAATACATTAAGACACCTTTTTAACAAAACTTATTTTAATACTCAAATAATTTCAAAAATGCCATGACGACATAGATTTGGGAAAGTCTATATAGGGACCACAAAATTAAAGTTAAAAACTACATGAACTTCATGAACAAATAATCTAAAAACTACGCCTCTGATACACTGTGCTAACCCTTCCAATGTTGAGGACATAAAGATCATACTTTATACTAATTCTGATGGCACCCAAGGGTATGCACATAAAAATGTGGAATCTGCAGTTGCAAGCTTTGCCGTTCTTTTTCCGCTTCATATACTTTGGATTCCCAACTACTTTTAGCGTGGAAGATATGGTATCGCCATTTCAACTGTGGATTTAGCGAAGTCTGCTGATGATAGAACTTGGTGGTTCTTGAAATAGCTATACAGACAATCTGCTCACCTTTTATGCTGCCAATGATTTAAAATATTATTATACCATACACCCATAGGGTGAAATGGTATATTAAAGTCGCCAAAATGTATGTAACAGGCAGAAGGAAGCTTTTCCGACCCCATAAAGTATATATATTCTTGATCAGTATCAACAGCCGAGTCGATCTAGCCATGTCCGTCTGTCCGTCCGTCTGTCCGTCTGTCCGTCTGTCCGTCCGTCCGTCTGTCCGTCTGTCCGTATGAACACCTAGATCTCGGAGACTATAAAAGCTAGAGCCACCAAATTTGGAATGTAGGCTCGTGTAGTATGTAGAGTGATCAAGTTTGTTTCAAATTTTTGCCACGCCCCTTTCCGCCCCCGCAATTCAAAAAAAGACGTTTATCTCAAAAACTATTACAGCTAGAGACACCAAATTTGGTATGTATATTTGCATAGTAAATGCGCACATTTTGTATATATAAAGTTTTTGCCACGCCCCTTTCCGCCCCCGAAATTTGAAAAACTCGATTATCTCCCGTAATTTTTTATCTTGTGCAATCAAATTTGGCACACTTAAATTTGATACTAATACCGAGCAAAATACCAAATTTGATCAAAATCGGACAAAAAATAGCTGAGTTATGCATATAAACGTTTTTGCATAAAGCCGGAGATGGCCGTTGGCGGGTGGGGGCGCTAGGGTGCTTATATGCATAAGTGCGCGAGATACTGAGATATGCTTGTAAAAAGCATGTGAACAGAATTCTGAAAAATAGGCAAATGCATTTGTTATTACAAATTTGAAATATTTGTTTCACTGGTGTATGGTATACCCAAGTCGGCGAGACGACTTACTTACTTCATTATAAATTAGTAAGATTAATTGACCTCAAGCCGGCTAAAGCCCAGTTTGCATTTTTTTTTTTTTTTTGTTTTTACTTCTTGCCCACAGTTGTATGTCATTTTTGTCCAATATTAAAATTCTTTTATGTACAGTTGTCATCAAGATCCAAAAAATATATACATTCGCTATGTTTATGTATAGCCTTTTCTTTTTGCACAAAGCTTCGCGACCAATATCACGGTGTCTATTGGAATAACATTTTTCAATATAAAGCTTTAGAAATTTTTTATCAATTAATTAATAATTACATTACAATTAATAACACATTTTTTAATTAATTTATTTCATTTCAGGATTCTATTGAACAGTGGCGTAATGTGTTTGAATTAGCTGCAATTATTTCTGTGTTTACCTACGTAGTATATCAAATATTTGCGACAGCAGAAATACAACCGTGGAATATAAAGAAACCAGGTGACTTAGATGAAAACAATGGAAGTATAAAACATGTGGGTGAATCAATAAGTGCACACGTTCCAATGGAAATGAAATGAACACATTATACTTTTTTATACTTATATGTAATAGTTAATCAAAGTGTAAAATGTATGTTATATTATGTCATTGAATTATATGTCAAAACTGGTAGTTATCAATAAACTGTACAAAAAATTTCACTCAAATATATTCACTTAGAAACGCAAAACAAATTAAACGTAAACACTTTTACGTAGCCTTATATATTGAGTTAAATTTTCAAATATATTATCCGAATTACCTAACATTTTTAGGAAATGTTTGCAATTGTGTCTAGGAGAGAATTCTAGAATAAAAGGCAATAGGTTTCTCTGATCCCTTCTAAAGTTTGTGGCTCAGCACCGCTGCGATTCCGTACGGAGATGCATCGCAGGTGAACAATACTGGAAATTTGGCATCGAAGTGCACTAGCTCTTTTTCGAAGTTACAAGCAGACGGTGAAGCGGTTCAGCGATGGTTGCCTTATGCGTCATGATATCATGGTAAAAATTGATAAGTCCAAAGTGCTTGTAACTGTTTCTTATATCTTCGAGCCGGAGCGCAATTAATAGCTTGGACCTTGGACCAAATTACCACTTGTCTTTGCGTAAGCGTAGTCCAGCTTTTCGAATCTTGAAAGAACCTCATTAAGACGTGCCGCAAGATCTTCCTGTGATTTTCCTATAACAATCATGTCATCGAAGTAGGGTAAAACACCAGAAACGTTTTGCCTTTCGATGCAGCTCTCAAATATGCCCGGAGCTAAAGAAATTCCAAATTGTAGTCTGGCCTTTGTGTTTATGTCGGGGCGGCAAGACTTTTATTCACTTCACTCATGTTTTCCTATATAATATTCACTTTAGACTTTTAACTTCACTTTTACTTTTTCACTGTAAGGCTAACCCGAGACCCCACTTTATACAAGACCTGAAGACAGATTTGTTTCTAAAGATGCTTGTCATCCTGCAAAGGCAACATTCCCAGCAACATTCCATGTGTCAGTCTGTAGCTGCTGCAAAGGTAATGCCAGGGCTACAATTGCCTGTAAACTAGCTAGTAGGCTTTGACTTAATCGACACGGCCAGGCTGACCTTTACACGTCCTCGTGTACAATTTTAATTTTTAATATCAAACTTCCCAAACTCAAGTCAATTCTACCTTACGGAATTCGATCGTCTCCTAGATAGATAACCATCGTCTCTCCTAGACGGATAACCATCATCTCTTCTAGTCGGATAACCATCGTCTTTCCTAGATGGATAACTATTCTGACATTCACTCGTCCTCGTTAAAATATTCACCTTCTTTCATACAAACATTTCTTTCATACAAACTATTTACATTTATTCTTACAAAACTTAAATAATAATTTTTTTTTTGTTTTCAACATATTAATTTTACATTTCTTCTGACCAAAATGTCAAACTTAATTCATAATTTCAATCATAGTCTCACTTAATGATACCTATCCGACACGGCTATCCTGACCTTTACACATCCTCGTGTAACCCACACCGTCAATAAACTAATATTACCGAAGTGTTATTGAAATAGCCACTTATCACATCAAGCTTATTATTCAAACTTAAATTAAACATCAACTCTTTCTTAATTTACACAGTATTTTAGATCATTATAAATCAACCCATTTATTTCATTCCAAATTTATTTCTGTACTAATAATACTTTAATACCTCAAGCGTACAAGCTCTTTAACATATGTACAAAAAAAATGTTTACAATGACAAATCATCACAAAACATATTGTGCTATTTAAAAAAATAATTTTCAAAAGGCAAAAAAATGAAAATCCGAAACTAACTAGTTTTGGGCGGGGGTTGAACCAGGGTTTCGTCAACTTTATGCAGGACCTCTACCCATTCGGCATTTTACCTATTAGTCACAGAAGCTATAGCTTTAAACGCGATTTATAAGAAAAATATAAAAAAGTGCGGCGAAATATTTCACACAGCTTCAAATGACGGAGTATTTATTTATTTATTTATTTACGTCAACTAAGTCAGCAGTCGACGAAAAAGCTTAAGCTAAAATACAGATAATAATTAATTCGTGAAGGTAGCTTAACTTTATGCACAACTAAACATCCCCGACCCGGTGGAGGTGTTTTATTTGCAACAAGGTGCCAGCTATCCAGGTGAGTTGCAGCCAATCCAATATGCAGTCCAGAATACTTTCAGTGGTTACGCTGTAGATAATTAAAAAGTATAGCGCGAAGAGAAGTGACAGATAGATGAGGAGAAATAAGGTGAGAAAGGTTGTTAAAAGATTGGCAAAGAACACGAAGAGGTTCGTGAAAATAGTATTTAGTCAGACATCTACTAAGGTGAAGAGAAAAAAAGTTTCTGGTCCGACGTGAGGGAACACAAAAATATAGCGTATCTAGTAAATTGATAGAACTGACTTCGCCGTTGACTACTTTATGTAGAAAGAGAATGCCAAATACGAGCCTACGGTTGTAAAGTGAAGGAAGATTAATAAGAAGAAGTCTGTCAGAATAAGAAGGTAGGCGAAGATTGGGGTCCCAATTAAGACCGCGTAACGCAAACTTAAGGAATTGCTTCTGTACCGATTCAATACTACGCTGGTGAACATCATATTGAGGGTTCCACACTAGTTCTAGAGTAGGGCGAACTAACGAAGTGTATAAAGCCTTTGTCACATATGGATCATCAAATTCTTTGGCCCAACGTTTAATGAAGCCAAGAACACTGCATGCTCTATTGACAATTGAAGATATATGAACATTAAAAAAAAGTTTTGGGTCAAACATAACGCCTAAGTCTTTAAATGATGGTACACAATCTAACAGAACAGACTTAATAGAGTAATGAGCTAGGAACGGCGACAAACGACTGAAAGTCATAAAAGAGCACTTATAGGCATTAAGGTGTAATTTATAAACATGGCACCAATCGCAGAACGCATCGAGATCTGATTGCAAGTACTGTTGGAAAGAAGGATCATTATATGAATAACAAATCTTGACGTCATACGCAAACATGAGCACGCGTGAATGAGCCAAGGCCAAAGGCAAATCATTTATAAAAAAGGTAAATAACAGTGTGCCCAGATGACTGCCTTGGGGGACACCTGACGTAACTCGAACAGTTTTAGATATCGAGGAACGAAAAGACACCTTTTGGGTTCTGCCAATGAGATACGACTTTAACCAAGCCAATAGTTTCGGGGAAAAACCCATGATGTTAAGTTTCATGAGATGCATAGAATGATCAACCGTATCGAAAGCCTTACTAAAGTCAGTATAAATAACATCAGTTTGACACTTTTTACGGAAGCCATGGTGTACAAGGGTAGTCAACTCTAAAAGGTTTGTAAGCGACGAACGACCTTTCATGAAGCCATGCTGACAAGGAGAAATAGTGGATCTAGATAGGTGTTGAAGGGAATTGCCGAAAGTTTGGCAATGCCACGGTAGTAAGAAATATCCGATTTGTTACCCTTTTTAAAAAGTGGAATAATAAAAGACTCCTTCCAAATATCAGGGAAGCTACAAGTCTCACTCGATATAAAGAATAACCAAGATAAAGGCTTAGATAGGGAAATCGAACACATTTTAAGAATGCAACTAGGTATATTATCAGGCCCGGGTACGAAGGAAGACGTCATAGATGACAAGCTAGAGATAATACAGTCTTCAGTAATACTAGGAAAAAAACATACAATTTAAATGTGGAATGAGAAGGGATAAGGTGTGGGATCCGAAGCAGTAGTAGAATAAGTCGACTGAAAGAATTTAGCAAACAGATCTGCAATATCTGAATCATTATTAGCAGTCTGGTCATTAAGTCTGAAGGTGGAAGGTAGTAAATTAGAGCGTCTTTTGGAATTAACAAAAGTTATAAAATCTTTTGGGGTTATTATAAAATTCAACCTTACAGCGAACGATATAATTATTGTAGCATTGAGTATTTAAAAGACGAAATTGAGATTTGGCTACACAATAATTTGCGTAGTCAAGTCGCGAACCAGTTTTTTTAAATCTTTTAAAATATCTCGATTTAATGTTACGGAGATTAGAGAGCCTACGTGTGAATCAGACTGGCGCACTGGGGATGGTAGAGACATTTACATAAGGAACGCATTTATTAATTAGAGAATTAAGAGCAGAGTAAAAAAGAAAAAATTCACTGCACAATCTATATCACAGCACTCGAATAGAAATGACCAATCAAAAGAGAAAATAAGGCTGTTAAGAAGATTGAAATTTGTTTTACGAAAACATCTACGATGAGAATTTGAGATGTTATTAAATGAATTATTGTAACTAGTTAGTTAGTTTTGGATTTTCATTTTTTTGCCTTAAAATTTATTTTTTTAAATAGCGAAATAGGGCATTTGATGATTTTTGATTGAATTAACATCTTCACATTTTCTGTTGTGATAAGATTATGGAAAAAATATATGCCCCACCAAAAACGGACTTTTCTTTGTTCAAAGTCACCTGTGAAAAAAACGGATTAAACTATGAAGACCATTTTTACAGTTCATCATCTGAATGCAATGACCAACAAATTACAGAAAAAATTATTGCATTAAATTATTTAGGAGCAGAACAAATTAGACCTAAAGTCAAAAAGAAAAAAACCTCCTAAATTCGTGTCCACCACTATACCAACTTTAAATCAATTTGAAAGAAGCAAACCAAATAAAAATTTTGGAAAACTACTCTCTCATCTCATCTCATCATCAACTTTGAAGCGAACATGCATACTTGAGCATTCCCTTTAATATCAGGGATGACAAGTGGAAAAGTTTTCTCCTATAAGCGTTGAGGAGTTTAGCATTGGCTTTATCATATTTTTGACGTGCTTATATGTAGCTAGTATTACCTCAAGCGTACAAGCTCCTTAACATATGTACAAAAAAAATGTTTACAATGACAAATCATCACAAAACATATTGTGCTATTTAAAAAAATAATTTTCAAAAGGCAAAAAAATGAAAATCCGAAACTAACTAGTTTTGGGCGGGGGGTTGAACCAGGGTTTCGTCAACTTTATGCAGGACCTCTACCCATTCGGCATTTTACCTCTTAGTCACAGAAGCTATAGCTTTAAACGCGATTTATAAGAAAAATATAAAAAAGTGCGGCGAAATATTTCACACAGCTTCAAATGACGGAGTATTTATTTATTTATTTATTTATTTATTTATTTACGTCAACTAAGTCGGCAGTCGACGAAAAAGCTTAAGCTAAAATACAGATAATAATTAATTCGTGAAGGTAGCTTAACTTTATGCACAACTAAACACCCCCGACCCGGTGGAGGTGTTTTATTTGCAACAAGGTGCCAGCTATGCCCCGATTCACAGCCAATGTGGTCAGGGATGAGTTGCAGCCAATCCAATATCCAGTCCAGAATACTTTCAGTGGTTACGCTGTAGATAATTAAAAAGTATAGCGCGAAGAGAAGTGACAGATAGATGAGGAGAAATAAGGTGAGAAAGGTTGTTAAAAGATTGGCAAAGAACACGAAGAGGTTCGTGAAAATAGTATTTAGTCAGACATCTACTAAGGTGAAGAGGAAAAAAGTTTCTGGTCCGACGTGAGGGAACACAAAAATATAGCGTATCTAGTAAATTGATAGAACTGACTTCGCCGTTGACCACTTTATGTAGAAAGAGAATGCCAAATACGAGCCTACGGTTGTAAAGTGAAGGAAGATTAATAAGAAGAAGTCTGTCAGAATAAGAAGGTAGGCGAAGATTGGGGTCCCAATTAAGACCGCGTAACGCAAACTTAAGGAATTGCTTCTGTACCGATTCAATACTACGCTGGTGAACATCATATTGAGGGTTCCACACTAGTTCTAGAGTAGGGCGAACTAACGAAGTGTATAAAGCCTTTGTCACATATGGATCATCAAATTCTTTGGCCCAACGTTTAATGAAGCCAAGAACACTGCATGCTCTATTGACAATTGAAGATATATGAACATTAAAAGAAAGTTTTGGGTCAAACATACCTCCTAAGTCATTAAATGATGGTACACAATCTAACAGAACAGACTTAATAGAGTAATAAGCTAGGAACGGCGACAAACGACTGAAAGTCATAAAAGAGCACTTATAGGCATTAAGGTGTAATTTATAAACATGGCACCAATCGCAGAACGCATCGAGATCTGATTGCAAGTACTGTTGGAAAGAAGGATCATTATATGAATAACAAATCTTGACGTCATCCGCAAACATGAGCACGCGTGAATGAGCCAAGGCCAAAGGCAAATCATTTATAAAAAGGTAAATAACAGTGTGCCCAGATGACTGCCTTGGGGGACACCTGACGTAACTCGAACAGTTTTAGATATCGAGGAACGAAAAGACACCTTTTGGGTTCTGCCAATAAGATACGACTTTAACCAAGCCAATAGTTTCGGGGAAAAACCCATGATGTTAAGTTTCATGAGATGCATAGAATGATCAACCGTATCGAAAGCCTTACTAAAGTCAGTATAAATAACATCAGTTTGACACTTTTTATGGAAGCCATGGTAGTCAACTCTAAAAGGTTGGTAAGCGACGAACGACCTTTCATGAAGCCATGCTGACAAGGAGAAATAGTGCATCTGGATAGGTGTTGAAGGGAATTGCCGAAAGTTTGGCAATGCCACGGTAGTTAGAAATATCCGATTTGTTACCATTTTTAAAAAGTGGAATAATAAAAGACTCCTTCCAAATATCAGGGAAGCTACAAGTCTCACTCGATATAAAGAATAACCAAGATAAAGGCTTAGATAGGGAAATCGTACACATTTTAAGAATGCAACTAGGTATATTATCAGGCCCGGGTACGAAGGAAGACGTCATAGATGACAAGCTAGAGATAATACAGTCTTCAGTAATACTAGGAAAAAACATACAATTTAAATGTGGAATGAGAAGGGATAAGGTGTGGGATCCGAAGCAGTAGTAGAATAAGTCGACTGAAAGAATTTAGCAAACAGATCTGCAATATCTGAATCATTATTAGCAGTCTGGTCATTAAGTCTGAAGGTGGAAGGTAGTAAATTAGAGCGTCTTTTGGAATTAACAAAAGTTATAAAATCTTTTGGGGTTCTTATAAAATTCAACCTTACAGCGACCGATATAATTATTGTAGCATTGAGTATTTAAAAGACAAAATTGAGATTTGGCTACACAATAATTTGCATAGTCAAGTCGCGAACCAGTTTTTTTAAATCTTTTAAAATATCTCGATTTAATGTTACGGAGATTAAAGAGCCTACGTGTGAACCAGACTGGCGCACTGGAGACGGTAGAGACATTCACATAAGGAACGCATTTATCAATTAGAGAATTAAGAGCAGAGTAAAAAAATTCATTGCACAATCTATATCACAGCACTCAAATAGAAATGACCAATCAAAAGAGAAAATAAGGCTGTTAAGAAGATTGAAATTTGTTTTACGAAAACGTCTGCGATGAGAATTTGAGATGTTATTAAATGAATTATTAACGAAATTGTTAGAAATAGTAACTTCTATGGTAGGGTGATAGGGATCTTCAGGCTTCATTAGGGGCTGTGTTTGTGATACAGCACTAACAGTGGGATGTGAGACAAAAACAAGATCGAGGATTCTTTTAGAAGAGTTAAGAAAAGAATTCAGCTGATATAGCGGACATTCAAGTAAGCTATCAAGAAAAACATGTTGAGATGAAGGAATTAAGAAAGATAGATTATCATCAGCAAGCCAAGAAACATAAAGCAAGTTAAAATCACCTAAAGCTATAAAAAAATCACGATCTTTAAGACGACTAAAAATAGTTCGCAAAGCATCAGCATGGCGCATGTAGATCATGATATCAGAAGTTGGATGAATATACAAGAGATATAGAGGCTAAAATTAGAACATGTAACTTCGACGCAAATAAACTCAACACCTAAGGGGAGATCAATCGGCACAACACTTGAACACAGATTCGAGTTGACAGCAATGAGTACTCTACCGCCACGTCGACCAACACGATCAAGCCTATAAGAAATAAAGTTATTAGAAAGAATTTCATTATCCAAAACAGAGGAATTAAGCCAAGTGTCAGAGAAACCTAATATGTCAGCCGAAAAGGATTGGCTATCACAGAATAATTTCGAGAGCTTGGTAAGAAGTCCTCTTACATTTTGATAATGAATGCAAAGACTAGACGTTATTAGTTTTTTGATGCATAAGATACATTAGGAAGGTGAACAGGTAAAGGGCGGGAGCGCTTATTGGGCGCAAATTTGTGTACAACTAAGCCCTCTGGCCAAAAGTTAGGGTCAACCATAGCTGAGAAATACTCATTTAGTACAGTAATTTTAAAAGAGGAGATTTCGCGAGGCCTAGAAAACTTAAACTTTTGAATTAAAACCTTAGCAGGGCATATATTACCAATGTAAGCTGCCACAGACGAAGTATCTGGAGCAAGCCTAGAGATAAATAATTGTTTACGATGAGCCACTACAGTTAGTGGGGGGTGGAGGAGCATTGGGATCCGCAAGAGATTGAAAGCCAGCATGATCCAGTAATTGATCAGAGTTCCCGTGAGGGATAGATTGAGGTACACCAGGGCTTGTAGTGGGTACTTCAATCTGAAAAGAAGAGCATAAAGAGGGACAAGAAGATGGTGTAGGCGAGAGCCAAATGGGAGAAGATGTAATAGAGAGTGCGGGCGACTGCTTATGAGGTAACTCAAGGGTACATTACTTGGGCAAGTCCTTAGAAGGTGGACCAAACTTGAATTGCGACAATAAATGTATGCTAGAGTCACACTCATTAGACAGCTGTTTGGCCATTTTATTTAAAGAAAGAAACTTTAAACGAAGATCCCTGTACATTCGGCTAAAATCAAGCTGCTGGCTGGCACAAGATGGGCAAGTCCAGCGCATTAAGCCAAGCTCAGGCTTAGACACAGACAAACCAGAAAATTTGTCGTAATCGCGGCCGTTGAGGCCAGCACATTTGAAGTGAATAAGAATATCGCAGAGCCAACACGATATTGCTCTATACTGATCGTCAAAACGATCAGAATGCTTGCAAGTAGGTAGACAACAAGCCATTGAAAAGCAAAAGAAACACAGGGCAAAAAAAAAAAAGTATACAGAAAAATTTAAATAAACAGCACAAAGATAATTATCGATAAAAAATCAATAATTACAAATAAAACAAAGAGACGGCTAGAGTACACAGCACAAGTGAGTGTGCAAGAACAGTTATAAGACGAGCTTTGAGAAGCGGCTTTACAAAAGGGATTACGCGGGAGAGAAGCTGAGCACAAGCACAAAGCAGAGAGAACAACAAAACCACTAGCACTGATGGTATGATGGGGGCGATGAGGGGAGCACCTGCAGAAGCAATGACAAGGGAGAACAATAAAAAATAAAAAAAAAAATTTAAATGCACCAAACACTAATCACGAAAAGAGAAAAAAACTGTTAAATTTGGCGAATTATGCAAATAAAACACAAGGGTTTCAAGAAAACGACACCAGCGAAAACGAAAACAAACTCAGCACAATTAAAAATTGAGAGAAGACAAAATATATTAATAAAAAATCAGGAGCTAAGCAAAAACACGACCGTCATTTCAGAGAGCAGAAGCTATATGTATCATTAGTATGATAACTATTGTTAAAGAAGCATGACCAGTTACATGATGGACGTTCAACCTAGTCAATCTCATGTTTCTTTACGATTGTCACTGACTTCTCATTCTTACCAATTCTGCCGTATGTATTACTGAGTTGGCTTCTACTGGTTTTTATAATATGTATTTGGCATATTACCTAACGATTTATATTTCGGGATATCTACCCACTCCTGATGTGCATTACTGTGCTGGCTCTCAGTGGCCTCAGAGACTCCTGTTTACAATCATACTGCTATTAGTTTGTTCTAATAGCAATAAATACTAAGTTGCCACAACAAAGTAAGCACTTCTTTGGAAAAGCCATGTCCACCAATTCGGGCCAAAGCTCTCTCGATCCCCACCAGCAACAGCTACAAGAACTACTTGTACAACAACAACGTGAGCGTCGTCTCTCGGTCCAACGCAACAACGCTTACTTTTCGGTGGTGTCGCCGACCCCACTGAGTGCTACCGTAAGCAATAACACCGAAAGTGCAAGCCACTCAGCAATCAACAGCAATTTACCGTGTGCTTCTCCAACAATATCGATAACTGGGTCACCGATTGCACCGACCAGCACCGTCAGTTCGTTGACACCAACTACTGCAACGTCTACCGAAGTATTGATTTGCCTCACGCCGTCAACGACAAGTAGCCCAGGGTCAGCCACGACAGGAAACCCAACGCCTTCTGTCCAAACTGGAATGGATAGATATATTAAAATAACTAAGCGGAAGCTAAGCCCGCAAAAGGAAAAAAGTGGCAATACGCCGAAAATAACCAAACCAAATGAACGAGTAGCACTTCTTAGCGGAAATCTTTTTTAAAGTCTTGCCGATCAGCAAGACGATCAAGCCGGCGCTGTAGATGAAGTTAAATCGGCTAGACCACCCCCTTTATATATCCGTGGAGCCAACTGCAGCGTCCCGATCTCGAAGCTAGTAGAGACAGTAGGGGCAAATAACTTTGTTGTAACCCCTCTCAACAGGGGCAGCTGGACCAAAAATCACCTTCAACGCCTCCCAAACTACACCTGAGGTATTATTCGCCAAGGCTGTTAGATCGATTAACATGCCTGCTACAACCAGTTCTAGTGTATCCTTCGCTACTTCCTTCGTGTACTTCGAACGGGACAGACGGAGCCCGCGAAAGAGATTCCGTTTCTTTACCATCTATACAATCCGCAACCTAGCGCACCAGAACTTGGCCAGCAAACTCCAAGTGGTTTAGAGACCCTATTGAACTCAACAAACCATCCAGACGGAAAAGCTCATGGCGGGACTGGTATCCTAATCAAAAACCGTATAAAACACTCGTTCCTCAACAGATTTGAAACACAGCACCTACAAGCAACTACTATAACCGTCCAAACCAAACCTACTTATTGGCCCACCGATCGCAGTAACCAAGAGGATTCCGCGTAGTCGGATCACTGCGGAAACAATGCTAGATTAAACCTTAAACAAGACCACAAGTACATGATCTCCCATATAGGCTTACAAGCAACAACACAAATTTAAAATGTACATGAGTGCCCAAATTGACTGTTCCCCGAAGCTGGATGCTACAGAGAACATTGACATGTCAGGGGGGTCAGGCAATGTGATAATCTGTGATAACATGGGGGGGGGTCAAAAATTGTCAAAAATCGCGTTACGTAATTTATGGACAGCCCCTAAGGCATGCCAGCCGCAACCTCTCCAAGGAGTCAAGACAAGAGGAAATCTGGGCTCAAAGGAAATACATAGAAAAGCTCAGTCCATCCTCTGTGGAAAGCCCACCCAACTTTAAGCGCTCCTACAGAGACAGTTTCACCAATAAGGGGCCCAACCGGTGGATGGGCCGGCAGTGACGAAGAGAGGGTATCCGTATTTGCCACACATCTTAAAATGGTTTTCCAGCCAAATCCAACATCAAACTCATTTGTACTTCCCCCTTCAAGCACATAAACGGATAGTGAGCACTCGGAACTCCAATCGGATGAGATCACTGCAGTTATTAAAAACCACATAAAGCCGAACAAAGCCCCTGGCCATGACCTAATCACACCGAAAATGATCCTAGAACTCCCTACCATCGCAATACAATACATCTGCAAAATGTTCAACGCTATAATAAGAATTGGCTACTTCCCAAAAGCATGGAAAAGATCCACTATCATCATGATTCCTAAAGTGGGAAAGGACAAAACCCAACCAACATCCTATAGGCCAATTAGTTTGCTGCCATGTCTTTCGAAGCTTTTTGAAAAGGTCCTGCAGATGCGTCTAAACTCATTTCCGTCATCGGAGAACACAATCCCTTCACACCAGTTCGGCTTCCGCGAAAAAGATGGGACAATTGAACAAGTCAATCGTATAACATCCGAAATACGAACAGCATTCGAACTAAAAGAATACTGTACGGCTGTCTGTCTCGACGTTGCCCAGGCTTTCGACAGAGTATGGCTGGAGGGTCTAATGTTCAAAATCCGGCAGAAACTCCCACAGTACACCCACAAACTCATGGAATCTTACCTTTACAATAGAAAATTCGCTGTAAGATGTAATGGCTCCGTCTCGGCTGACTTTGAAATCGAAGCTGGTGTACCGCAAGGCAGTGTACTCGGCCCATTGCTCTACCTGCTGTACACTGCAGACTTACCAACGAGTTTAGGACTTACAACGTCCACTTTTGCCGATGACACGGCAATCCTCAGCAGATCCAAATGCCCAATACAAGCCTCTGCAAAATTAGAGGAACACCTCAAGGTGGTAGAGGAATGGCTAGCAACCTAGCGTATCCGGGTCAACGAGCAGAAATGCAAACATGTTACATTTACGCTTAACAGAAGAAACTGTCCAGCTATAATGCTAAACAACGTACCAATTCCTCAAGCCGTGGATGTCACTTACCTTGGTATCACCTAGACAGAAGACTAACTTGGCACAAGCACATCGAGGCAAAAAAGTCACAGCTTAAACTGAAAGCGAGTAGCTTACATTGGATCATCAATGCTCGGTCCCCTCTACGTCTGGAGTATAAAGTCCTCCTATACAACTCCGTACTGAAACCCATCTGGACTTACGGTGCCGTACTATGGGGAAATGCAAGTACCAGCAATGTCGACATTATACAAAGGGCGCAGTCGAAGATTTTAAGATCAATCACTGGGGCTCCGTGGTACATACGGAACGACAACATTCAAAATGATAAATATACCTAGCGTAAAATCTGAAATAGGTAGTCAACAACTAAAGTATTCTGCGAAACTGGATGTACACCCTAATGTTCTTGCCAATTCCCTTACGCGAACTAATAATAGAACTCGTCTTAAAAGAAATGACAGACCAACCCAATAATAAATGATTAGGGCCGCCTGCAATATCCCCTGGATATATCATAAGTACTAGATTAAGAAAAATATCTCAAACTTGTTGTTAGGCTCTAATTTAAGAGTAGATTCAACAAATATATATTAAACGTTAAAAAAAAACATTTCATTTTTCAATAAAAAAAGTTTTTTTTTTAATCTCCAACCACATTGTTAGTAAAAGCCTATCAAGGAGTTAGTAATTCGCAAGTTGCACTTTCGTGCAACAACTTGCTTAAAGAGGCATATTTAAATTATTAAATAAGGCAAGTTAAGGCTTGCGCATTTCTGCGGCCCCCTTGCGTTTCTTCGCTCTTTGTCGAAGTTCAGCTTTCATATGGTCAACACACTCTATGCAGCGTTTCTGGTCCTCTTCGCACAGGGTCTAGCTTGTCGCGCTAGACGATGCCGGTGCTGGTCTTCGCACAGACGTACTCGCAATAAGGTGAGTCAAATGGTCCAGGGCAGTCCTTCGGACCCGTCTTCCCCGGTGTGTTTTATTTTTTGGCTGTGTCGCTGCTGTCCAGGGCCTATTGGCTCAGGCGGTACCGGTTCCGGTCATCGCACCAGATTTTCTCGTATTGGCAGTGTACGTTCAGCAGCCTCTTCTTTGCATCTATCTTGTTGCTCTGCTGCTGTTTGTAGTTGCCGACTTGCAACTACATATACACCAGTTAGCTTTTTTTTTTATTAGGGCTTCCAGTCGCTCCACTAGCCAAGCTGCCTTAAAAATCGGACGCACGCACATTCGTTTTTTTTAAAGCAATATTTCGCTTTTTGTTTTACACTCTATCTCTTACCACTGGTGGTGGAAATCAAGAGTTAACTTATTTTTGCTACTTTTAGCTGATCTTAGCATTTACACTTGCATAAGAATTCAGACTTCAAGGAGCTGATTCACTCTCTGAGTCTCTTTCGACTGATGGGGGAAAGGTGCAGAGATACTTTTTCTCTAAGGACCAAAATTATCAATCCGGCTCGAAGGACCAAAATCATCAATCCGGCCCGAATAACCAAAATTAATAGAGATTCACGGAGAGAAGGAAAATAGCCCAGTCTTCATTCGTTGAATTCAAAATATGAACTGATTTTATTTGAAAACTCTTAAACTCTAAGAAGCGAGAGTTCTTGTTGAAAATTGTTTATATTTCATGCTCAGCGTTGACTACTTGACACCGCGCCGCTGTTATAATCTTAAGTGTTTTTTACAGAGTCTGGATGCATGTTTTGTTTGGTATTAGGCAATAATTGTCATATGAATTTTATGACTTACTTTTGTTTATGTTTCATTTGTATATTTCTTTGGTCAATTTGATTTGGTGAAGCCATCTCAGATGAACACGATGTTTATTCTTAAACATTCTGCAAAGGGCCGCCAAGTGCGGCGTTTTGGACTTTATCTTAATAGTTAGTTGTCTTATCCAAATTATTAATAATATTATCATTAGTAAGAAAATTATTGTTAAAGAAGCATGACCAGTTACATGAAGGACGTTCAACCTAGTCAATCTGATGTTCCTTTACGATTGTCACTGACTTCCTATTCTTACCAATTCTCCCGTATGTATTACTGAGTGGGCTTCTACTGGTTTTTATAATTTTTGGCATATTACCTGTTTTGGGATATCTACCCACTTCTGATGTGTATTACTGTGCTGACTTCTAGCCTTTTTATAAGGTGGAAAATTTATAAAATAACTATCTTTATTTTTTGACTTGTTCCAATGTGATCGCTCCACTATTTTTAAATATCGCTGATTGCTGAAGTGTGAGTGGCTATTCTGGTGACCATTAAATGTTGTCCTTTTATAATCATTTTGCCATATCTGCCTTTTTGGTACTATAGTTTCGGACAATTTGTTACCGGAATCTATTTTGATATTATTTTTTAGATAAACATTATCTAATTGACCCATTGCCTTCTGAATATTTTCATGTTTTACTGGCTCTGGGATATATACTTTTTCTTCCCCAATTTTCACTTTACCTCCAATATGAGGTCCTGCCGCGGGCCATAAATTTGTTTGTTGAGTTTTGTTGTTGTATTTCTTTGGAATTGTGTTTTTTTTATTTTGAAATTTATCTTTCTTTTTCTCCCAACTTTGTTCAAAACCTGTTACATCTATTGTTGTTGCCACTACAGATTGATTCTGATTTGATTTGGTGCATCCCGAGAAGAACCAACCAAATTGCGTATTTTGGCCTAGCAGGCCATCAATCTTTGTAATTCCCCCTTTTAAGATTTGGGTATATATGTCTACCCCCATTATTGCATCAACCTTACCAGGCTTATTAAAGGTAGGATCAGCTAGAACGTAAGTTTGCCTTTTCGACATATACACGTTTGCTTTTTTTTAATGGAAAAGCTTTCATTAACTTTGGCAACACAATTGCTACAACCCTAAGATTTGCTTTTTAAGGATTTCGCGTCTTCATATTTAATTTTACCTTATATTTTGAGTTATTGGATTTTATTGGAGACACGCCTTATTTCTACATATTTTATAATTTTAGGTAATTTTAATATTTGAGCGGCCTCTTCAGACAAAATGGTGCTCTGTGAACCACAATCAATAAGGGCTCTTAGAGTCTTATATCCTCCGTTGACATTGTTTACTTGTATTACAACTGTGGCCAATTGTGTTGGTTGTGCCTTTACACAAGTAATAACTCTCTCCTGTGTTTCTTCAAAGTAGAGTATGGTATGGTGCACAATCACTGCACAATGCCGTTACACAAGTATTAACCCTCTCCTGTGTTTCTTCAAAGTGGAGTATGGTATGGTGTTCCTTACTGCACAATGAACAGACCATTTCATTAGTGCACACCTTATTGCTTGAATGCTTCAAGCATCTTATGCAAAGCTGCACTTTTTTGGCCGTTTCATACCTTTCATTAGGTGTTTATCCTTTAAACTTATAGCACTTATACGCTTTGTGCCCGGCAATTTTGCAAATCGTTTTTTCTCTTCTTTGCTCATGCTACTTAGCGAGCAATTAGTGTACCATGCTCTTTGCTTCACCCTTTAACGCGAACTTAAATCCTCTCTTTTTTCAATCAGTTCTAAAAACAGGTCCCATGCTCTAGGTTCTCCAGAAAATGTGGGTACCTGTATTTTCAGCAACACCGGTAGTTGGCCTCTCACGAATACATGCTCAATCTTACTTTCCTCATTGTTTATTTTCATTTCTAGCATTGCTAATGAATTTTGGACGTCGAATTCTAAATCCTCCGTAGTATTCTTAAATTTTGCATCACTTGTTATCAGTTGGCATGCCCGTAGCTTCTCCCATAAATCATTTATTTTATTAATATACATTATCCATGTTCCATTGCCTGTTGATTTCAACTCTACTACCTCCAAATATTCCCGAAGCCTGTTTTTCTGACTCTCCTGTAGCTATTATTTTGGCAACTATTTTTAGCTCTCCTTCATGTATTTTATCTGTGAAATATTGATGATCGAAAGTCCCCTGCTGTAGCAATTTGTTATGATTAGCTAACCATCGATTCCTAATCTCTTTTACTTCCTCGATTACCTTGCTCGTAATGTTTCTGGAATCCAGTGCTTCCAACTGCCTTAACCTGGTATGCAACTCTACCTGCTTCTCTAACAATTTTGCAGTCCTATTACTGAATATTTTATATGGTGGATGTATATATGTGTGACAATCAATTAATTCTTTTTTTTTTTTTTACTTCGATATATATATTCGGGTTTTTTTTTGAGAAAGAGAGAAAAAAAAATATCTCAACTGTATCTTGCACAGTGAGCCAAAGACGTGAAAAAAATGTTAGCGTATGTGGTTGCCTCCTAATTCAGATATACATTTCAGTTTTCGATAAAAAAAAATTTTTTTAAATCTCCAACCACATTGTTAGTAAAAGCCTCTCAAGGAGTTAGTAATTCGCAAGATGCACTTTCGTGCAACAACTTGCTTAAAGAGGCATATTTAAATTATTAAATAAGGCAAGTTAAGGATTGCGCATTTCTGCGGCCCCCTTGCGTTTCTTCGCTCTTTGTCGAAGCTCAGCTTTCAGTTGGTCAACACGCTCAATGCAGCGTTGTCGGTCCTCTTATCACTGGGTCTAGCTTGTCGCGCTAGACGATGCCAGTGCTGGTCTTCGCACAGACGTGCTCGCAATAAGGTGAGTCAAATGGTCCAGGGCAGTCCTTCGGACCCGTCTTCCCCGGTGTTTTTTTTTTTTTTTTGCTGTGTCGTTGCTCAGCTGCTGTTGTCCAGGGCCTATTGGCTCAGGCGGTAACGGTTCCGGTCATCGCACCAGATTTTGTCGTATTGGCAGTGTACGTTCAGCAGCCTCTTCTTTGCATCTATCTTGTTGCTCTGCTGCTGTTTGTAGTTGCCGACTTGCAACTACATATACACTAGTTAACTCTTTTTTTTTTATAAGGTCTTCCAGTCGCTCCACTAGCCAAGCTGCCTTAATAATAGGACGAACGCACATTTTTTGCTTCTTGTTTTATACTCTGTCTCTTACCACTGGTGGGGGAAAACAAGAGTTATTTTATTTTTGCTACCTTTAGATGATAGCATTTACACTTGCATAAGAATTCAGACTTCAAGGAGCTGATTCACACTCTGAGTCTCTTACCACTGGTGGGGAAAACTGCAGAATTCCTTTTTTCGAAAGACCAAAATGAATCCGTCTCGAGGACCAAAATGAATAGGGATTTCCGAAGAGAAAGAAAATAACCCAGTCTTCATTCGTTGAATTCAAAATATGAACTGATTTTATTTGAAAACTCTTAAACTGACAGTGGTTTCGGCCCAGTTTTGCAATTTATCGTATTCTTATACCCGATCATATGCTGTTTAGGTTCAATTTTTGACATACCAATATGAATATCAAATATATTTCACTCGTTGCTGAGGTCGGACGTGTTTTTTTTGCGCTTATCAAATTTTATTTGTTTTTCGTGATTAATAACTTTTTTTTAACTTTTAATCTCACTATCGGTTTAATTAACATTTTAACATTTGAATTATATTTTCATTCCGTGATTTCTTTCAGTCGTTTTTGTGCTTTTAGTTTCAATATACATAAATTAAACTTACAACAATTACTTGCATTAGCGGTGTTGTTGTTTAGCTAATCTCTTTTGCTTTTGTGTAACTATCGCGCTCTCGCATACAAATTGTTGTTGCATGTGTTCAATTTCACGCGCTCTCCCGCTCTTTCCTATTCTTTTTTGATTTGCGCTCTAGTCTTTTGACTACCCGCAACTCAGTGATACGTGCTTTTGTTTTTGTGTATTTTTGTAATTTGTATTCTTTAGTTGTGAAGGCTTACGCTGCACATTAACCCTTGTGTCAGAACTGGTCAGTGTATTACCTTCAAAAATTTTTTATTTTATTTCTTATTCCTTTGTTTTTCTAAATTAAATTAAATTATTTTATATAATGGTTGTCTGCTCGAAAAATAATTGCATGGTTGCCACTAATGCGGTTGACTCCCATGATTATATTCTATGTTGGCTGTGTGACAATGCGGTTCACGTTAAGTGTGCAGGTTACACAGGCAGAATCAAGGAGTCTATTGCTAAAGGTGGTGGCTTAAAATATGGATGTGATGCTTGCCGGAATGTCAAGAATAAGATGCGCTCATTGATGAGGCGGACTAAAGATGGTTTTGACACTTTGAGGGCAGGTTTTAACAAACTCCAAGCGGAATTTAATACGGTGGAGACTCAGTTTATGAGGCTATCGCTTATGAATGAGTCTGCGAAACGTAAAAGAACCAGTCCTTGGGGTGTTTCTTTATCTGCAGATCCGCCAGTGTCTCTTATCGTCCACAACCAGCCTCAGGCACCATCCTCTCCCAATGTACAGCAATTGATATCGTTTTAGAGCCCAGTGGTGATTAGTAAGGAAATACCGGTATCACGTGGGAATGATCTCTTAAAAACGATGCCTATTGTAGTGTCCGATGTGTCCGGGCAATTACCCATTCCAATGGAAATTGCCGATAGCTCGATAGAATCGAGAGCCCCGTGAACAAGTTGACTGCTGCAGTGGGTGACTTGTCCAACGTTGCTGCTGCGTCTGACGCTTTGGGACCGCGGCCTCTCGTTGGCATACCACCAAAGAAACATATATTTGTTTCTAGGCTAGACCATGTTGTCACATCTGATGATGTAATAGCCTATATTCGGAAGAAAGTTATCCTCTCGAATATTGAGGTGGAAAAGTTTCAATTTTCGTATTCTCGGGACATCTCGTCCTTTAAAATTAGTGTTTCTTCCAATATCTTCGACATTATATGTCGAGAAGAATTTTGACCAAAGCATATAATAGTTAGGGAATATACTGTATCGGCAACCGATTCGCATGCCAATAACAATAACTAACAATATTCCTGGCGCATCAGCATATGCTGGTGTGTCAAAAAACTAGTTTCGTCCCTTAACCTGGGTTACCAGAACGTTAGAGGACTGAAATAGTCTTTCTTTTGAACATAACATTCATGCTTTTACGGAGACGCGGCTAAAACCTGACATTGCTGATGCATCGTACTTTTCCACAAACTTTTCTATATTCAGATGTGACCGGGCTTCTCGCGTAGGCGGTGGCGTTCTGATAGCTGTTGATGCTGCTTTATAATCGTTAGATCTTATTTTTGTATTGGATTCTTCTTGTTGTGATGTTTCTAGGATCGAACCTTTTGTTCTTCCTGAAGGTAACTTTCATCCAACATTAAATTTAAAAATTGATTTACCCTCAGTTTTACCATTACTTGGTTCAAATGAGTTACCTCTAACTAGGTGTTTTCGTAAGACTGACTTTGCCAGCCTTAATGAAAATATTTTTACCACCGATTGGTCTTATCTGTACAATTGTAGAGATATGAACTCAGCTATTCGCTTCTTTTTCGATACTCTGAATTCACTCTTTGATATTTGTGTGCCTCTTGGTAGGCAGGAGCGCCTTAATAAACCTCCCTCGTTCTCTCGAGAGTTATCCAATTTGAAAAATGTAAAGCCTTGATATTATAGAAAGTTTCAAAAAACACGTCGTTCATCAGATTACGCTTTGTATACAGCCGCTTGTTTAAAATTCATGATGCTTAATAAGAAATATCTTTAGCACTGTAAGCTTCAGTTTTCTTCTGATGCTAAACAATTTTATAATTTCATTAATTCTAAACGTAAGACCTCTGTTCACACATCTTATTTGTCCTTTCAAAATAAAAAAGCGATCACTGATCAGGCAATTGCCGATATGTTTGCGAGTTTTTTCAAAACAACTTATAACTCAACGGAATATCGAGCAAGTCCGTATCCTTATCATTTAAAAAAGGCTAATTGCATTTTCAATCCAGTGTTTGATGAAAGTTCTATTCTTACCGAACTTACATTAGTTAAACCTGTTTATTCTCCGGGGCCAGATGGTTTTCCTGGATGTGTACTCAGGTTCTGTGCAAACGCATTATGCAAACCCATTTTAAAATTGTTTCTATTGTCTGTCGAATCTTCCTCTTTTCCATCTATTTAAAAGGAGTCGTATATCATTCCTCTGCATAAAAATGGCAAAAAGTCCGAAGCCTAACTAACTAACTAACTATTGGGGTATTTCCAATTTGTCCGCCATTCCGAAAGCTTTTGAGAAAATTATAACTTCACAATTGCAACATTTTTGCAGCTCTATTATTTCGCCATCCCAACATGGACTTGTGAAACGTAGATCTACAACCACTAACCTTTTAGAATTTACCTCTATAATCATTAAGGGGTTCAAAAATGCTAAACAAACTGATGTCATATACACCGACTTCAGTAAAACCTTTGATTCTGTAAATCATAACCTATTACTTTTTAAACTGAGCGACATTGGATTCCCACCCCATTTCCTTTCTTGGGTTTAAGAATATTTAACAAACTTTTCAAGTCTTATTTTTTCTATTCCATTCCTGTGACATCTCGGGTACCTCAAGGTAGTCATCTTGGCCCCCTGCTTTTTACTTTATTGATTAACGATCTCCCATCAGTCATTATTCATTCGCGTGTGCTTATGTATACTGACGATGTTAGCCTTTGTCTTACTTATAAACAAACACATTCATTTAGTCGACTACAAGTTGATCTTAAACATTTTCAATCCTGCTGCCAGTTTAATTTACTAAATCTTAACACTACCAAATTCGCCTCAACTGGTCACTTATTTTCTAAACAATAGTCCTTTGGAACGTCTAAATAATATGAATGATTTGGGCGTACTTATGGACCATAAGTTTAAATTTAACACCCATATTTCCACCACGGTCGCAAAGGCCATGAGTGTTCTGGGTTTCAATACAAGATGGTCAAAAGAATTTGATGACCCCTATACCACTAAAGTTCTTTTTACTTCGCTTGTGCGTCCTATTTTGGAGTATGTATCTTCCATTTTGTCACCTCAATATGAGTCGCACCAGATTAGACTTGAATCAGTCCAAAAGCAGTTCTTGCTATTTGCTCTTCGTGGCTCAAGCTGGGATCGCAGTGTCAATTTGCCTTTCTATGCTAGTAGACTTTTTATACCATACACCCATAGGGTGAAATGGTATATTAAAGTCGCCAAAATGTATGTAACAGGCAGAAGGAAGCTTTTCCGACCCCATAAAGTATATATATTCTTGATCAGTATCAACAGCCGAGTCGATATAGACATGTCCGTCCGTCCGTCCGTCCGTCCGTCCGTCCGTCCGTCCGTCCGTCCGTCCGTCTGTCCGTATGAACACGTCGATCTCAGAGACTATAAGAGCTAGAGTCACCAAATTTGGTACGTAGACTCGTGTATTACCTACGGTGGTCAAGTTTATTTCAAATTTTTGCCACGCCCCCCTCCGCCCACGAAATTTAAACAAATTAGATTTTCTTAAAGACTACAATAGCTAAAGACATCAAATTTAGTATGATTAATCCTTTAGTAAGCGCGCACAAATTTGTTGCAAAAAAAATTTGCCACGCCCCCCTCCGCCCACAAAATTTAAACAAATTTGATTTTCTTAAAGACTATAATAGCTAGAGACACCAAATTTTGTATGTGTATTTGTTTAATAAATGCGCATATATTGTATATGCAACGATTTTGCCACGCCCCTTTCCGCCCCCGTAATTTGGGAAAACTCGATTATCTCACGTAATTTTCTACCTTTTGTAATCAAATTTGGCACACTTGAATTTGGTACTAATACCCAGCAAAACACCAAATTTGATCAAAATCGGACAAAAAACAACGAAGTTATGCATATAAACGTTTTTCCATAAGGCCGTAGTTGGCCGTTGGCTGGTGGGGGCGCTAGGGTGCTCGTATACTTGAGTGAGGGAGATTATAAGATATGCTTGTAATAAAAAGCATGTGAAAATGCATTGGTTTAATAAATTTGAAATATTTGTTTTACTGGTGTATGGTATACCTAAGTCGGCGAGACGACTTACTTACTTCAATTTGATTAAACTTCTTTGCTTAATTAACCGTAGAATTTACTTGGTCTTGTTTTTATGCACAAGCTCCTAATCGGTGATATTGACTCGCCTGAGTTATTGGCTCTGGTAAATTTGTCGGTACCATGTAGACAGAGTAGACATCTTATTATACCTTTAACCTTAAGTCGTTGTTCTTCTAACTATGCCATGCATGAACCTCTTAGAGTTCTCTGCTCTGATTACAACCTTTTATTCCCTGTAATCTGCTCAGAGTCTTCTATTAACACTCTTAAAACATCTATTCTTTCCTATTTAGTTCATAGATAGGCTGTAGTATTATTTGTTTGTCCGTTTTTTCCATTGTGTATCTGTCCACGCGATTCGTGCCGTGCGTTATACGGCTGCACCCCTCGGTCGGTCGGGTGGGAGGTGGGCAGCTATCTGCTTGGGCTCACGCGTAACAGGCTTTGCCCTGGTGTCGTAGGGGCCACATGAATGTACTGCGCAAAGTATCGTCAACGTCCACTAGTAATAAGTACTGCGTTTAATACATAAGCTTCAGACCGAAGAGACAATGGCTTTCCATGCATTTAGAGCTATTTATTGTTTGTCATATATGGCTTTCTATACAATTAGGTGAAAGTTGCTAAAATGGTTTCTTTTGTCATTATAGCATAGAAATACATTGCATTTCTCACAAAAAGTGTATGAGCGCAAAGAACAATTGTTTGAGCAGAGTTCCGCAATTGAATTCTATAAAGTCCTTGTAAAGAATCCAGTAAGTCAACGCCACCCATATGGTACTTGTACACATCAACTACCTTAGGAGAGTCGATGTCTATATACATATTGTCTTTCTTATTGAAACCAAGAGACAAGGCCAAGCTGAACTCCATCGATATTAGTAGCTTTTTCGACCATGCTTCCACGTCCTTGCTATTTCAATTGTTTTTCAGATGGCATCTTTGAGTTAGGTACTCGATTAAGCACGCGTGAATGAGCCAAGGCCAAAGGCAAATCATTTATAAACAAAGTAAATAAAATTGGGCCCAGATGACTGCCTTGGAGGACACCTGACGTAACTTGAACAGTTTTAGATATCGAGGAACGAAAAGACACCTTTTGGGTTCTGCCAATAAGATACGACTTTAACCAAGCCAATAGTTTCGGGGAAAAACCCCATGATGTTACGTTTCATGAGAAGCATAGAATGATCAACCGTATCGAAAGCCTTACTAAAGTCAGTATAAATAACATCAGTTTGACACTTTTTACGGAAGCCATGGTAGTCAACTCTAAAAGGTTGGTAAGCGACGAACGACCTTTCATGAAGCCATGCTGACAAGGAGAAATAGTGGATCTGGATAGGTGTTGAAGGGAAGACGTATTAATTTTTTCAAACAGCTTAGGTATTGCCGAAAGTTTGACAATGCCACGGTAGTTAGAAATATCCGATTTGTTACCCTTTTTAAAAAGCGGAATAATAAAAGACTCCTTCCGAATATCAGGGAAGCTACAAGTCTCACTCGATATAAAGAATAACCGAGATAAAGGCTTAGATAGGGAAATCGAACACATTTTAAGGATGCAACTAGGTATATTATCTGGCCCGGGTACGAAGGAAGAGGTCATAGATGATAAGCTAGAGATAATACAGTCTTCAGTAATACTAGGAAAAAAACATACAATTTAAAATATCTGAATCACTATTAGCAGTCTGGTCATTATGTCTGAAGGTGGAAGGAATAAATTAGAGCGTCTTTTGGAATTAACAAAGTTATAAAATCTTTTGGGGTTCTTATAAAATTCAACCTTACAGAGTAGCATTGAGTATTTAAAAGACAAAATTGAGATTTGGCTACACAATAATTTGCATAGTCAAGTCGCGAACCAGTTTTTTTAAACCTTCCAAAATATCCCGATTTTATGTTACGGAGATTAGATAACCTAAGTGTGAACCAGACTGGCGCACTGGAGATGGTAGAGACATTCACATAAGCAACGCATTTATCAATTAGAGAATTAAGAGCAGAGTAGAAAAAATTCACTGCACAATCTACATCACAGCACTCAAATAGAAATGTCCAATCAAAAGAGAAAATAAGGCTGTAAGGAAGATTGAAATTTGTTTTACGAAAAAATCTACGACGAGAATTTGAGATGTTATTAAATGAATTATTAACAGAATTGTAAGAAATAGTAATTTCAATGGTAGGTTGATAAGTATCATCAGGCTTCACTAGGGGCTGTGTTTGTGATACAGCACTTTCAGTGGGATCAGAGACAAAAACAAGATCGAGGCTATCAAGAAAAACATGTTGAGATGAAGGAATTAAGAAAGATAGATTATCATCAACAAGCCAAGAAACATTAGGCAAGTTAAAATCACCTGAAGCTATAAAAAAAATCACGATCTTTAAGACGACTAAAAATAGTTCGCAAAGCATCAGCATGGTGCATGTAGGTCATGATATCAGAAGTTGGAGGAATATATGAACAAGAGATATGTAAGCTAAAGTTAGAACTTCGACGCAAATAAACTCAACACCTAAGGGGAGATCAATCGGCACAACACTTGAACACAGATTCGAGTTAACAGCAATGAGTACTCCACCGCCACGACGACTAACACGATCAAGCCTATAGGAAATATAGTTATTAGAAAGAGTTTCATTATCCAAAACAGAGGAATTAACTTCGACGCAAATAAACTCAACACCTAAGGGGAGATCAATCGGCACAACACTTGAACACAGATTCGAGTTAACAGCAATGAGTACTCCACCGCCACGACGACTAACACGAAGATAAGAGATATATATAAGAAATATAGTTATTAGAAAGAGTTTCATTATCCAAAACAGAGGAATTAAGCCAAGTTTTAGAGAAACCTAATATGTCAGCCGAAAAGGTTTGGCTATCACAGAATAATTTCGAGAGCTTGGTAAGAAGTCCTCTTACATTTTGATAATGAATGCAAAGACTAGACGTTATTAGTTTTTTGAAGCAGAAGATACATTAGGTAGTCAACTCTAAAAGGTTGGTAAGCGACGAACGACCTTTCATGAAGCCATGCTGTCAAGGAGAAATAGTGGATCTAGATAGGTGTTGAAGGGAAGACGTAATAATTTTCTCAAACAGCTTAGGTATTGCCGAAAGTTTGGCAATGCCACGGTAGTTAGAAATATCCAATTCGTTACCCTTTTTAAAAAGTGGAATAATAAAAGACTCCTTCGAAATTTTAGGAAAGCTACAAGTCTTACGATAAGAATAACCGAGATAAAGGCTTAGATGGGGAAATCGAACACATTTTAAGGATGCAACTAGGTATATTATCAGGCCAGGGTACGAAGGAAGAGGTCATAGATGACAAGCTAGAGATAATACAGTCTTCAGTAATACTAGGAAAAAACATACAATTTAAATGTGGAATGAGAAGGGATAAGGTGTGGGATCCGAAGCAGTATTAGAATAAGTCGACTGAAAGAATTTAGCAATCAGATCTGCAATATCTGAATCATTATTAGCAGTCTGGTCATTAAGTCTGAAGGTGGAAGGTAGTAAATTAGAGCGTCTTTTGGAATTAACAAAAGTTATAAAATCTTTTGAGGTTATTATAAAATTCAACCTTACAGCGAACGATATAATTATTGTCGCATTGAGTATTTAAAAGACAAAATTGAGATTTGGCTACACAATAATTTGCATAGTCAAGTCGCGAACCAGTTTTTTAAATCTTTTAAAATATCTCGATTTAATGTTACGGAGATTAGAGAGCCTACGTGTGAACCAGACTGGCGCACTGGAGACGGTAGAGACATTCACATAAGGAACGCATTTATCAATTAGAGAATTAAGAGCAGAGTAGAAAAAATTTACTGCACAATCTATATCACAGCACTCAAATAGAAATGACCAATCAAAAGAGAAATAAAGGCTGTTAAGAAGATTGAAATTTGTTTTACGAAAACATCTACGACGAGAATTTGAGATGTTATTAAATTAATTAGTAACGGAATTGTAAGTGTTCGTAGCGGGGCGGAAGGATCCAAATAGGTCACAAGTGGTTGGCGGGTGCCAATTTCTTCAGGGGTCTGGTGAGTGAGGAATGAAATTGAAACGCGCGCAAAACTTCGTTTATAAATAATTTTGGTTTATTTAGTTTCTTTACAAAATGTCCCGACACACACGAAAATGTTTCGGGTTGGATACAATATCGGAAAAAAAGCACAGTGTTCGGGTTAGATGCTGGTACTGGATTGATTATGGCGATTTACTGGAGAACCCTTCGTCACCTTCCTCAGTATGACCGAATTCGGTTTTTGGAAATAACCCTACCCCTCACTCTCTGCTGTTCACCCGGTGGCGTGAACATGCCGCCCCCTTGCAACAAGTTGCAATTGCCTCGCTGGACATGTATAAGGATGGGGGATGGCAGCGTTCTGGATTGCCAAGACACGGGTGGAGATGGAGGGGGAACTTTGGATGTAGATGGAGTAGGCGGCGCGATGACTGATGACCTCTGGATAGGAGTCCGAATGAAAGGCGGGTGCCTTTCGGGTCTTTGCTCTTTGGACGCTTTGGGTTGGATGTGCGCGACTGAGCTGCCGATGTGCAAGAGCGTGTGGTGTTGCTTGCCACATCGGTGGCATCCTGCTGTGATCCTGCAGGAACCATTGGAATGCTCATGAGCCAAACAGTTCGGGCAGTATCCGTTGCTCAAGACTACCCGTAGCCTGTCGTCAGCTCGTAGTCCTCGAAACTGTCGGCACTGACGGAGCGCGTGTGCCCCTTGACAAACGCGGCACCTGAAGCAATTGGAACTGCGTTCTAAATCTGATGGTGCTGCTGTCCTTAGAGACATCTTCGGACTGCTGGAGGAGTTGGACCGAGACCTTCTGGGTTTTTTAGTAACGGATCCACAGAGAACCCATCCGAATATCGTCTCGATCCCCACGCAAGAATCACCAACTTTCTTGATGATTCGCTCTTTGGTGAAATTGCGGATCAGCGAGCGAAAGGTCAAGCGAATCCTGCTTCACCTTATTCGGGACGGCGCAGGACGGAAGTGCTTAGGCTACACTAGGCAGCACCACGGCGACTGCTTGGAACTGTCGCAGCGGTTCGTCAGGAGGAGAAATCTGTAAGCGGCACACTTTGTCGCCGCTACCCGCATCACATTGCCCAATGCCGCGAATGCTAGTTGATACCTTTCAGCTTGGAGGATTAATCAATTCAAACATTCTTTGGGAAATAAAGGACGCTTCGGATCCCATATCAATCAAAGCAACTGCTTGCCACGATGATGAATAGTTACCCTCGCAGTACCCAGGAGGCCAGTGTTGCGAGTGGAGGCGAAGTAACTTCCCACGTTTACACGGGGGCTGCTGGAAGAATCGGAGGACGCAGGATTCGGAATTATACAAGCATCAGGTGCTGAGCTCTCTTGCACTGGAGTGGAAAAGGCCTGAGTTCGTGCCGTAGGTTTTCGGCTCACGGATGGAAAGGCCTGACCGCTAGAGCTTGGTTGAAGGACATCTGTGGCCTCTAGTACACGGTGGCGATCAGTTAGGAAGCGATTCAGGTCGTCCCAGGATGAGACGGAGGTCTTATTTGGAACGGACTGTTCCCACAACAGAAGGGTGGCTTTGGGCATTTTGCTCGTACAGATTGCTATGAGAAGGATATCCCAATTGTCTGTACGAGCCCCGGAAAGCTCAAGACCGGTTAAGTAACCTTGAATTGACGTCTGCAGTTCTCTCAACGCTTTGCCAGACTCTTGGGTTACAGCTGGGATCTGTAGAAGCTGCTTGGCTTGGCTCATAATCACTAATCGATTATTTTCGTATCGCGCAGTGAGGTTATCCCACGCGGACTGGAACCCTTCATTGGTCAAGGGTGACCTAGAAACAATGGCTCTGGCTTCACCGCGAGTTTTGCAACTTAAGTGGTACAGTTTCTCCACTTGTGTTATGCTTGGATTATGGATAAAAATCGCGGTAAACAAATCACGGAATGTAGGCCAAGCCAAGATTCCGACTTCACACGGGGGAACTGTGTGGCTTTGATGGGTGGAATCGACGGAGAGTCTGACTGGTGGGGGAACCGTTTTCGCTGACAGCTGCTCGATTCGCTCTCCAAACAAAGTCCCGCCTCGAACATATACCATATAACAATATTCATGTTTAGCTTTAATTGTAGCTATGTGCTTCGGACTATCTTCCTTCTTTTGAGCCGTCAAGGCCTTATAACATCGTGAAAACTCTGCCTCGACTTGTGCCCAAAGCGACTTAAGCTGTAGAGTGTTCTCTGAGCTATTACGAATCGAATGGAAACAAAAAACTGCTTGGAACTAGAGCTATCAAGCGAGGAGATCGAAACGAAGCTGTAAGTGGACTGTATAATTTAAGGATAGAGGGGTCTGGTGAGTGAGGAATGAAATTGAAACGCGCGCAAAACTTCGTTTATAAATAATTTTGGTTTATTTAGTTTCTTTACAAAATGTCCCGACACACACGAAAATGTTTCGGGTTGGAAAAATACAATATCGGAAAAAAAGCACAGTGAAAGAACGGGTGTTCGGGTTAGATGCTCGTACTGGATTGATTATGGCGATTTACTGGAGAACCCTTCGTCACCTTCCTCAGTATGACCGAATTCGGTTTTTGGAAAAAACCCTACCCCTCACTCTCTGCTGTTCACCCGGTGGCGTGAACAGTAAGAAATAGTAACTTGAATGGTAGGGTGATATAGATTTTCAGGCTTCACTAGGGGCTGTGTTTGTGATACAGCACTAACAGTGGGATCCGAGAGAAAAACAAGATCAAGGATTCTTTTAGAAGAGTTAAGAAAAGAAAAGTTAAAAGAATTCAACTGATATAGCGGACATTCAAGTAGGCTATCAAAAAAGGTTTGACACCTAATGAAAGGTATGAAACAGCCAAAAAGTGCAGCTTTGCATAAGATGCTTGATCCATTCAGGCAATAAGGTGTGCTCTAATGAAATGGTCTGTTCATTGTGCAGTAAGGAACACCATACCATACTCCACTTTGAAGAAACACAGGAGAGAGTTAATACTTGTGTAATGGCATAACCAACACAGTTGGCCACAGAAATAGAAATATCCGATTCGTTACCCTTTTTAAAAAGTGGAATAATAAAAGACTCCTTCGAAATTTTAGGAAAGCTACAAGTCTTACGATAAGAATAACCGAGATAAAGGCTTAGATGGGGAAATCGAACACATTTTAAGGATGCAACTAGGTATATTATCAGGCCAGGGTACGAAGGAAGAGGTCATAGATGACAAGCTAGAGATAATACAGTCTTCAGTAATACTAGGAAAAAACATACAATTTAAATGTGGAATGAGAAGGGATAAGGTGTGGGATCCGAAGCAGTATTAGAATAAGTCGACTGAAAGAATTTAGCAATCAGATCTGCAATATCTGAATCATTATTAGCAGTCTGGTCATTAAGTCTGAAGGTGGAAGGTAGTAAATTAGAGCGTCTTTTGGAATTAACAAAAGTTATAAAATCTTTTGAGGTTATTATAAAATTCAACCTTACAGCGAACGATATAATTATTGTCGCATTGAGTATTTAAAAGACAAAATTGAGATTTGGCTACACAATAATTTGCATAGTCAAGTCGCGAACCAGTTTTTTAAATCTTTTAAAATATCTCGATTTAATGTTACGGAGATTAGAGAGCCTACGTGTGAACCAGACTGGCGCACTGGAGACGGTAGAGACATTCACATAAGGAACGCATTTATCAATTAGAGAATTAAGAGCAGAGTAGAAAAAATTTACTGCACAATCTATATCACAGCACTCAAATAGAAATGACCAATCAAAAGAGAAATAAAGGCTGTTAAGAAGATTGAAATTTGTTTTACGAAAACATCTACGACGAGAATTTGAGATGTTATTAAATTAATTAGTAACGGAATTGTAAGTGTTCGTAGCGGGGCGGAAGGATCCAAATAGGTCACAAGTGGTTGGCGGGTGCCAATTTCTTCAGGGGTCTGGTGAGTGAGGAATGAAATTGAAACGCGCGCAAAACTTCGTTTATAAATAATTTTGGTTTATTTAGTTTCTTTACAAAATGTCCCGACACACACGAAAATGTTTCGGGTTGGATACAATATCGGAAAAAAAGCACAGTGTTCGGGTTAGATGCTGGTACTGGATTGATTATGGCGATTTACTGGAGAACCCTTCGTCACCTTCCTCAGTATGACCGAATTCGGTTTTTGGAAATAACCCTACCCCTCACTCTCTGCTGTTCACCCGGTGGCGTGAACATGCCGCCCCCTTGCAACAAGTTGCAATTGCCTCGCTGGACATGTATAAGGATGGGGGATGGCAGCGTTCTGGATTGCCAAGACACGGGTGGAGATGGAGGGGGAACTTTGGATGTAGATGGAGTAGGCGGCGCGATGACTGATGACCTCTGGATAGGAGTCCGAATGAAAGGCGGGTGCCTTTCGGGTCTTTGCTCTTTGGACGCTTTGGGTTGGATGTGCGCGACTGAGCTGCCGATGTGCAAGAGCGTGTGGTGTTGCTTGCCACATCGGTGGCATCCTGCTGTGATCCTGCAGGAACCATTGGAATGCTCATGAGCCAAACAGTTCGGGCAGTATCCGTTGCTCAAGACTACCCGTAGCCTGTCGTCAGCTCGTAGTCCTCGAAACTGTCGGCACTGACGGAGCGCGTGTGCCCCTTGACAAACGCGGCACCTGAAGCAATTGGAACTGCGTTCTAAATCTGATGGTGCTGCTGTCCTTAGAGACATCTTCGGACTGCTGGAGGAGTTGGACCGAGACCTTCTGGGTTTTTTAGTAACGGATCCACAGAGAACCCATCCGAATATCGTCTCGATCCCCACGCAAGAATCACCAACTTTCTTGATGATTCGCTCTTTGGTGAAATTGCGGATCAGCGAGCGAAAGGTCAAGCGAATCCTGCTTCACCTTATTCGGGACGGCGCAGGACGGAAGTGCTTAGGCTACACTAGGCAGCACCACGGCGACTGCTTGGAACTGTCGCAGCGGTTCGTCAGGAGGAGAAATCTGTAAGCGGCACACTTTGTCGCCGCTACCCGCATCACATTGCCCAATGCCGCGAATGCTAGTTGATACCTTTCAGCTTGGAGGATTAATCAATTCAAACATTCTTTGGGAAATAAAGGACGCTTCGGATCCCATATCAATCAAAGCAACTGCTTGCCACGATGATGAATAGTTACCCTCGCAGTACCCAGGAGGCCAGTGTTGCGAGTGGAGGCGAAGTAACTTCCCACGTTTACACGGGGGCTGCTGGAAGAATCGGAGGACGCAGGATTCGGAATTATACAAGCATCAGGTGCTGAGCTCTCTTGCACTGGAGTGGAAAAGGCCTGAGTTCGTGCCGTAGGTTTTCGGCTCACGGATGGAAAGGCCTGACCGCTAGAGCTTGGTTGAAGGACATCTGTGGCCTCTAGTACACGGTGGCGATCAGTTAGGAAGCGATTCAGGTCGTCCCAGGATGAGACGGAGGTCTTATTTGGAACGGACTGTTCCCACAACAGAAGGGTGGCTTTGGGCATTTTGCTCGTACAGATTGCTATGAGAAGGATATCCCAATTGTCTGTACGAGCCCCGGAAAGCTCAAGACCGGTTAAGTAACCTTGAATTGACGTCTGCAGTTCTCTCAACGCTTTGCCAGACTCTTGGGTTACAGCTGGGATCTGTAGAAGCTGCTTGGCTTGGCTCATAATCACTAATCGATTATTTTCGTATCGCGCAGTGAGGTTATCCCACGCGGACTGGAACCCTTCATTGGTCAAGGGTGACCTAGAAACAATGGCTCTGGCTTCACCGCGAGTTTTGCAACTTAAGTGGTACAGTTTCTCCACTTGTGTTATGCTTGGATTATGGATAAAAATCGCGGTAAACAAATCACGGAATGTAGGCCAAGCCAAGATTCCGACTTCACACGGGGGAACTGTGTGGCTTTGATGGGTGGAATCGACGGAGAGTCTGACTGGTGGGGGAACCGTTTTCGCTGACAGCTGCTCGATTCGCTCTCCAAACAAAGTCCCGCCTCGAACATATACCATATAACAATATTCATGTTTAGCTTTAATTGTAGCTATGTGCTTCGGACTATCTTCCTTCTTTTGAGCCGTCAAGGCCTTATAACATCGTGAAAACTCTGCCTCGACTTGTGCCCAAAGCGACTTAAGCTGTAGAGTGTTCTCTGAGCTATTACGAATCGAATGGAAACAAAAAACTGCTTGGAACTAGAGCTATCAAGCGAGGAGATCGAAACGAAGCTGTAAGTGGACTGTATAATTTAAGGATAGAGGGGTCTGGTGAGTGAGGAATGAAATTGAAACGCGCGCAAAACTTCGTTTATAAATAATTTTGGTTTATTTAGTTTCTTTACAAAATGTCCCGACACACACGAAAATGTTTCGGGTTGGAAAAATACAATATCGGAAAAAAAGCACAGTGAAAGAACGGGTGTTCGGGTTAGATGCTCGTACTGGATTGATTATGGCGATTTACTGGAGAACCCTTCGTCACCTTCCTCAGTATGACCGAATTCGGTTTTTGGAAAAAACCCTACCCCTCACTCTCTGCTGTTCACCCGGTGGCGTGAACAGTAAGAAATAGTAACTTGAATGGTAGGGTGATATAGATTTTCAGGCTTCACTAGGGGCTGTGTTTGTGATACAGCACTAACAGTGGGATCCGAGAGAAAAACAAGATCAAGGATTCTTTTAGAAGAGTTAAGAAAAGAAAAGTTAAAAGAATTCAACTGATATAGCGGACATTCAAGTAGGCTATCAAAAAAGGTTTGACACCTAATGAAAGGTATGAAACAGCCAAAAAAGTGCAGCTTTGCATAAGATGCTTGATCCATTCAGGCAATAAGGTGTGCTCTAATGAAATGGTCTGTTCATTGTGCAGTAAGGAACACCATACCATACTCCACTTTGAAGAAACACAGGAGAGAGTTAATACTTGTGTAATGGCATAACCAACACAGTTGGCCACAGTTGTAATACAAGTAAAAAATGTCAATGGAGGATATAGGACTCTAAGAGCCCTTATTGATTGTGGTTCACAGAGCACCATTTTGTCTGAAGAGGCCGCTCGAAAAATTTAAATTTCCTAAAATTAAAAAATATACAGAAATAAGGCGTGTCCCCAATAAAATCCAATAAATCAAAATATAAGGTAAAATTAAATGTGAAGACGCGAAATCCTTGGAAAGGACATCTTAGGGTTGAAGCAATTGTGTTGCCAAAGTTAATGAAAGCTCTTCCATTAAAAATAGCAATCGTGGATATGTCAAAATGGCAAACTTACGTTCTAGCTGATCCTACCTTTAATAAGCCTGGTAAGGTTGATATAATACTGGGAGTAAACGTATATACCCAAATCTTAAAAGGGGGAATTACAAAGATTGATGGCCTGCTAGGCCAAAATACGCAATTTGGTTGGTTCTTCTCGGGATGCACCAAATCAAATCAGAATAAATCTGTAGTGGCAACAACAATAGATGTCACAGGTTTTGAACAACGTTGGGAGAAAAAGACAGGTAAATTTCAAAATAAAAATAACACGATTCCAAAGAAATACATCAACAAAACTCAAGAAATAAATTTATGGCCGCCGGCAGGACCTCACATTGGAGGTAAAGTGAAAATTGGGAAAAAAAAGTATATATCACAGAGCCAGTACAAAATGAGAATATTCAGAAGGCAATGGTTATTGAACCCTTGGGTGAATTAGATAATGGTTACCTAAAAAATAATATCAAAATCGATTCCGGTAACAAATTGTCCGAAACCATAGTACTAAAAAGGCAGATATGGCAAAATAATTATAAAAGGACAACATTTAATGGTAAGCAGAATAGCCACTTCAGCAATCAGCGATATTTAAAAATAGTGGAGCGAAGATCACATTGGAACAAGTCAAAAAGTAAAGGTAGTTATTTTTGAAATTCACCACCGTATAAAAAGGCTAGAAGTCAGTACAGTAATGCACATCAGGAGTGGGTAGATATCCCGAAACATATATTGTCAGGTAATATGCCAAATAAATTGTATAAAAACCAGTAGAAGCCAACTCAGTACATACGGTGAAATTGGTAAGAATAGGAAGTCAGTTACAATCAGTAAAGGAACATAAGATTGACTAGATTGATACTGTTAATAATAATTTGATAATGTTAATAATAATTTGTATAAGATAACTAACTAAATAAAAAAATAGAGTTCAACACGTCGGATTTGGCGGCATTTCGCAGAATGTTTATGAATAAACATCGTGTTCATCTGAACTGGCTTCACCAAATCAGATGCACCAATGAAATATACAATTCGAAACAAAAACATAAACCAAGAAGAAGTCGTAAAGATTCATATGACAATTATTGCCTAATACCAAACAAAACATGCACAAACAAACACACTCTGTGGAAAAACACTTAAGATTATAACAGCAGCGCGGGATCAAGTAACCAGCGCTGGCATAAAATATAAATAATTTGAAGCCCCCGAAAACGTGAGGCATTAGAATTAGTATTATTAAAAACAATTGTTACCGCCTAAAGCCTAAGATAATCCTATATAAATACTGTACTTTTGTAAATAAAATCAGTTCCTATTTTGAATTCAACGAATGAAGATTGGGTTATTTTCCTTCTCTCTGGGAATTCCTATTCACATGGTGTACAAGGGTAGTCAATTCTAAAAGGTTGGTAATCGACGAACGACCTTTGATGAAGCCATACTGACAAGGAGAAATAGTGGATCTGGATAGTTGTTGAAGAAAAGACGTAATAATTTTCGTAAACAGCTTAGGTATTGCCGAAAGTTTAACAATGCCACGGTAGTTAGAAATATCCGATTTGCTACCCTTTTTAAAAAGCGGAATAATAAAAGACTCCTTCGAAATATCAGGAAAGCTACAAGTCTCACGATAATAAGAATAACCGAGATAAAGGCTTAGATGGGGAAATCGAACACATTTTAAGGATGCAACTAGGTATATTGTCAGGCCATAGATGACAAGCAAGAGATAATACAGTCTTCAGTAATACTAGGAAAAAACATACAATTTAAATGTGGGATTGAGAAGGGATAGTGTGTGGGATCCGAAACAGTAGTAGAATAAGTCGACTAAAAGAATTTAGCAAACAGATCTGCAATATCTGAATCATTATTAGTAGTCTGGTCATTAAGTCTGAAGGTGGAAGGTAGTAAATTAGAGCGTCTTTTGGAATTAACAAAGTTGTAAACTGTTTTGGGGTTATTATAAAATTCAACCTTAGACCGAACGATATACATAATTATTGTAGTATTGAGTTTTTAAAAGACAAAATTGAAATTTGGCTACACAATAATTTGCATAGTCAAGTCGCGAACCAGTTTTTTTAAATCTTTTAAAATATCTCGATTTAATGTTACGGAGATTAAAGAGCCTACGTGTGAACCAGACTGGCGCACTGGAGACGGTGGAGACATTCACATAAAGAACGCATTTATCAATTAGAGAACTAAGAGCAGAGTAGAAAAAATTTACTGCACAATCAATATCACTGCACTCAAATAGAAATGACCAATCAAAAGAGAAAATAAGGCTGTTAAGAAGATTGAAATTTGTTTTAATAAAACATATACGATGAGAAATTGAAATGTTATTAAATTAATTAGTAACGGAATCGTAAGAAATAGTAACTTCAATGGTAGGGTGATAAGGATCTTCAAACTTCACTAGGGGCTGTGTTTGCGATACAGCACTAACAGTGGGATCCGAGACATAAACAAGATCAAGGATTCTTTTAGAAGAGTTAAGAAAAGAATTCAACTGATATAGCGGACATTCAAGTAAGCTATCAAGAAAAATATGTTGGGATGAAGGAGTTAAGAAAGATAGATTATCATCAACAAGCCAAGAAACATTAGGCAAGTTAAAATTGCCCAAAACTGTAAGAAAATCACGATCTTTAAGACAACTAAAAATAGTTTACAAAGCATCAGCATGGTGCTCATGATATCAGAAGCTGGAGGAATATGTGAACAAGATATATATAAGCTAAAGTTAGAAAATGTAACTTCGACGCACATAAACTCAACACCTAAGAGGAGATCAATCGGCACAACACCTGAATTCGAGTTGACAATGAGTACTCCACCGCCACGACGACCAACACGATCGATCCTATAAGAAATAAAGTTATTAGAAAGAATTTCATTATCCAAAACAGAGGAGTTAAGCCAAGTTTCTGAGAAATCTAATATGTCAGCCGGAAAGGTTGAACAGAACAGTTTCGAGAGCTTGGTAAGTATACCATATATATATACTTTCCTTCAATCGGAAAGTTCTCATCAGAATACGGTAGCAAGTGTGCAGTTTTCCATATCGGTGCTCTTGTCTCTTTTGGCTTTGGCTTTTGCTTCCGAAGTGCACGGCCTTTCACAGGTGTAATCGGAACTACTTTCACCGGTCCCCGAAATATAAACATCTTCCTCTAGGAATTTTTTATTTTTAACAACTTCGTCTTTGGAATCGGCTGTGTTGTCGTCTTCGCTTAGAAGCGGATTATCAATATCATCGACGTATTGCAAATTACCGTAAAATGATTGTGCATTCAAGTCTGCAAAAAATAAATATTTCATATGTACATAGAATGTGTCATGCACGCGTTACTGCATGTAACGTTTTACAAAAAAAAAATATTTATTGAAAGCGAGAAGCCGATAGAGGGATAATTTTTGTCTGATACATGAAATGGCGAGACTACGCTTAGAGCTTGGCCAGATAGACAACTTATCAGATAGTTCAATTGGTCCACATTGGACAATGAGTTATCTTTATGTACCATAGTTGTGAATAAAGAACAAAATTTTTTGAATTCCCCATATTTGCCGTCGAATTTGAGCGATGGAAGCCGATTTTGATGTTCAGCATGACAATCAGATGTATTTAAAAAACTTTCTTCCGTTCTGTTCTTCCGGTTTTTCGTTTTTAGTTAAGCCAATGCGCCGTAATACGATAGCCTTTATTTCGGCAAAAATATTTTCTATCTCTGCCCGGCTCGCATCTGCTCGATCTAGCTTCTCAATATTGGTTAGAACTTGTATTGCCTGTTTAAAATACGACTGTTGTCTTGGCGCTAAGGTTGTCTTTTTTAGCAGGCCCACAAAAAATATAAATATGAAAATGAAAGAGAATGAGTGATATGGGTTAACCCATTGGTAGCTGCATCGGGTCTGCTGGTCTCTTCAGGGGGTCGCTTTGCTCCATTACCGCCGACGTCTAATACAGCTACTTTAGCCACGGGCCGTTAAAGAGTTCCGTTGGCGGTTCTGATGATCACTTGACGACCCTGGTTGTCTTTGGCCAAAATTATTTGCTCGACTATACTATGTTCGGCAGTATCGCAAAGCGACAAAAAACATTCACGCTTACTGCATAGCCTGTGAGTTGCCTCTAAGCCTCTTCTGTAGCTCTTGATAGTCATACCTTTGGCCCAGACAGGTGCTGCATACAGAGCCGCAGATTTGACAACGCTTGTTAGCAGCATCCTCCTCCCTTGTTTCGGTCCCCTCGCAATGAGTAAAATGCGCGACAGGGCTCGGGCCGATACAGCTGTCTTCTCGTTTGCGTGGGCTGTGTTCCTTGAAGCTCAGCCTGGTGTCTATCATTACTCCTAGGTACCTGATAGCCCTTTTTGAGGTAATCTCTAAATCGCCAACTCGTATTCTTGCAAGCTCCACCTTTTTGCGGCTGCTGACAAGCAACGCTTCAGTTTTGTGGGCTGTTAACACAAGGCCTGCTGTCGAAAGCCAGTTGCCAACTTTATTAATAGCTCTGTTGCATTGGTCTTGTGCTGCTTGGATCTCGTTAGCCACCACCACGAGTGCTACGTCATCCGCGAATCTGATTATGTGCGTATCGGGGTCAAACCCGAGTTGTAGAACGCCATCGTACATCACATTCCATAACAGAGGACCGAGAACGCATCCCTGTGGGACTCCAGCTGTCGCTACCTTCTCCATGAAACCGTCATCTATGTGGTACCGGATTCGACTGTCTGTGAAGTATTGAGGGACTCCAAAACCGTGTAAGCCGTCTATTATCCGGCCCCACCTAGCGGAATTCAACGCGTTGTTTATATTCAGTGTCACCACCAGACAGTATTTTTTGGAGCCGCCCCTCCATCTGCTACCCGCTATTGCCTCAGCGACGATGTCTACCACTTTGTGGATGGCATATATCGTGGATCTCAACCAGAATTGTGTCTGTTGGCGGCGGTGTTCTGTTCGCATGCAGGCGCTTCACAATAATCTGGTATACTTTATCCCATGGGTCCTGTTCGGCAGTATCGCAAAGCGACAAAAAACATTCCCGCTTACTGCGTCTGATCCGATCCGACCCGAAAAACAGCTCACGTCTAGACTCTCCGTCTTATAGGCCTTTTTAGAGTGGGCTGACTATGCGGGGATTGACCGGGGCCACCCACATCATAGACTAATGCTTCATGGTCGCTTGCGGTTTATTTGTTGCTTTTTCTCCAGTTGGCTGTTCTGGCGATCGATGCGCTCACGAAACTGAAATCAACAATCGACCCAACTTTGGCCCTCCTAAATGTTTGTTCCAATCTATGGCCCAGGCATTAAGTCGACCCCGATGACATTTTGCCGGCGATATCTGGCATCGCATACCATGCTGCTTAGTATACGGCAGAAGCTGTCTACAGGCAGGCTGGGAGCTTGGTAGCAGCTATACAGCCAGATGTTACCTACCCTTGCTCTCACAAAGCCCTCCTAGGAATATATATCGTCCGGACGCAGTGTGCTAGCTCCACATAGCCAAATTGCTGCGTTGTCGGTGGCGTCTTATGTCCATGTTGCCTGCTCCTTATGCTTGTAGGGTTCGCTGAGTGGTGCGACGTCTATAAGCTCTTCTCTCATTGTTTGGCTTAGCAAATCCTGAGCTGCAATGCAGTGATTCGGGTTGAGCTGGATAAACCTAATTTTCGTAATTTTTGTGTGTTCTGCGTCCCCCTTCCCCATCTAAGTGTACACTTTAAACTGCCAGCATGGTGGCTGGTGTCGCTCTCCCCGTTAGATCGGCAGAGATAGCATGATGGTGCCTTGCCGCAATCCGCTGCTCTGTGCCCAGATTTTCCGCATCTAAAACAACAGTTCGATCTATCGACTGTGTTGCTACAATTGGCTGCTACGTGAGAAAACTCCAAGCAACGATAGCATATCTTGGGAGGGCCTTCGATAGCCTTAACTCTGCAGCTGTTCCAATCAACTAGGAGCTTGTGCAGCTGTAGGACTTTCGTTATCGTTCCATCGGGTGCCGACCCAGCCTCGATTTCGGCTTGCTTTTCGATGGCCTCCAGGATGTGGTGGGGCTCCACCAGGTCGTACACATCCCGAATTATCGCCGATTTCGTGGACGATAAAACCTTAACGCCGGCCTTGTTGCAAAGGACCTGTAGGAACTCTTCCCGTAGAGACTGGGGATTAGGGCAGTCACTACCTAGTTTCAATAGCAGCCCGTTTTTGGCAATAAGGCGCACTTTGCGGAAGTTTCCCTGGGCATGCTGCAGTGACCAGTGCAAGCACGTCTCCATAGCTCTGGCCGATGCTAGGCGCTATCAGGATGGCTTCCGGACGCTTTTTATAACGTTTTGGTTGCTTATTCTTCAACTTCTTGGCTGCCACTAGTTTGCCAGTCGTTGGCCTTGCCGATAGTGTGGGCTTCACCACCAGTCGGTTGCAACTGCTGCTTGGCTTGTTGCCGGAATCTGAGTAGATTGCTTGGACTCTGATGTTGCTGCTGCTGAAGCCTGGGTATCTTCTGTCACTGCCTTCTGCAGATTTTGACTCGCTGCCTGACGATGGTGGGTTCTCGAGCTCGGTCTGTTGCTGCCTGTTCACACGTTTGGGTGGGGATTTGCTACAAGTAGCACATGCGACTGGCAATGCCGAAAGCGGCCCTTGGCTTTGCAACAGAGCCCTCACCGCTGCGTGCAGCTCTTGCAGCCTTGCCACCTTCTCCTTTAACTGATTTGTGATGCTGCGGCTAATTTTACCGCTGCCATCCTTCTCTCTGCTATAGTGGGTAGCAATTGACGCCAGAATATGGCCCATTTCCTTTAATTCGTTGCAAGTAAATCGCAACTGCCCCACCTTGGTTTTTTTTCGTACCGGCCCCTTTGTTGGCTACATGGTCATCGTGTTCCTCGGCCCTAACATATGTGTTTCTCTGCCTTTTCGCCCTTGCTTGGGAACACTAGTTCCTGCCACATGTTGCCGATGAGATGGCGGCGTTCTCTTCATCATTGCCCCGGCCGCGTGTTAATGGAGGCAATTTCCATCGTAGGTCAAGTATTTCCACTTGCCACCACGCTGGGAGTTATGCCGCTCCAACTCGGCGGCGACGACAAACAATTGCCCCCTTTGGACGTAGCCGAACAATAAACAATTCAACACTACAATGGCAAATGGGCTAAGTTTTATAAAAAATATGGCAAATAATGTGTGCCTGTGTGTGTATGCGAGAGTTTGCCGGCCGCTATCAATTAATCGCCCTTACTCGCGGTTGTATCCAAACTGTTTTGTCCGCCGCCTAGTAACAAGCATAGAACCTAACATGTAAGCTTAAAGCGGAAGATGCAACGGTTAATTTCCCAGCATGTAGGCTGGCGCTTAAATATAAGTATGTCCATAAGTTTGGCCATATATTTCGGGGCGGGCACTATCCTCGCCTGGTTATATCTGGATTCTCTTTGGGTCCCGCGCCGACTTATGAAATTTCGGATGCACATTATGCACTTTTGCAGTGTTCAAAGAGCACGCTAGTTCTATATGCAATGCCCATATGGTTAGGCAGTAACCGAAGTAGTCAATGCCGACGTAAATGAAGGGACGTTGATAGGCAGCAAGCCTGGCGATGGGCAAGTCTAGGAAGATATTCGAACATATGAGTTTGTTTGTTTTAGTAGCAAGATCTGCAGGATTTAGGTTAGTTGGAACCCAGTTCCATTGGTTAACGTTTGTGAATTCCAGTATTTCGTCCACGAGTTGCATGACGAATTGCTGAAACTTTCGTGGATCCATACGAAACCATTCGAGAACAGTGTGTGACTCGGACCAATAACAACTCGAATTAATTGACAATCTTGAATTGCGTTGGATTCGGCTACTCAGCTTTGCTTTGCATCCTTGCTATAGATAGTGGGCTCAACGGTGCCACTTTCGCCTTAGAGGCTACAAAGCTGAGGTAGTTTCTTTCCCCCTGCCGTATGCGGAGATAGCAGACTGCTGCGTATGCGTACGTCGACGAACGTGTGCAACTGGACATCATGGATTTGTTCGCTGCTGTTGAAATAACATCTCGGGATAGTCAAACCAGCGATTGTTGTTGGATCCGTTTCAATTGTATCCATTTGGGTAACAGTGCGTGGGTAAACCAGCGTCCCAGCCAATGCCGTTTCTCCAGACATCTTGCAGTAAGATTTTCAACTTTATTGTAAAGCATGAGATGAAGCCGAGTGGGTCGTACATTGACATGAGTACTTGCAAGTGCTCGCGTTTGGTTGGTGTTTTGTCGCTGTCCAAAACGTTGCGCTTCAGCCTGGCGAACTTACAGATGAATGAAATACGTCGGAGTTTGGCATCTACTTGGGTTTCGATGTTTCCGACTTGCACGTGGTCGTCTCCACTGTACATGAATTCATCCAAGTAGTGGTAGTCCTTCATGGCTAATGCTGCTTGAGGGTACTGTTGCCTTAATCTATCTGCATTTTTTCACGAATAAAGTGTGCAATGCAGGGCGCGCAATTGATTCCGAAAGTAAGCGCTTCCATAACGTAGACGTTAGGCTCTTGCCTCTATGATTTGTTGTCAAACCAAAGAAACCTTTGCGCATGTGTATCTGCTGGTCTCACTCGGATCTGGTCAAACATCTCGGCGATATCGTCGCAGATCGATTCCACTCAGATTGAGCGTAAGAAGTCAAGCAGGGAGTTTAGGAGATCTGGACCACTCAAGGATGTACTCATTCAGGGCCTTGCCGCCGGATTGGGCGGCTGCATCTTACACAAGCCGGACCTTCTCTGGTTTATTTGGACTTTTAGTTATGAAGGCTGGTAGATGGTATCTACCTTGTCCGTCTGTTTGGTGCAGCTATTTCCTCTGGCGTCAGCATTCGAGCGTAGCCCGTTTCGACTTTCTTGATGATTTGCTCCTTCAACTGTGTTTGTCGGGAAAATTGCTTCTGTGGGCATTTAAGCCGTTTTAGTGCGATTGCATAGATATCAGACAATAAAAGGGTCTTTCCGCATTAGACCTACCTCATACCTGCCATTCTTTAAGGCGGTAATAGATTTAAGTCTGCTTAAAGCTTTAGTTTCTTCTGGTGATGATAGCGGTTTTGCTGTGGTAAAGTCTAATGAGAACGCTGGTTTGATGATCTCGTGCTGATTGGCGTCTGCGTCTCTGCAGCCACACATGTAAACGCTCACATTTGCTCTAGTGGCCCTTCATTTCGTAGAGCTTTGTAGTGCCCGTCCTAGTCGCGTCTTTGACACTGTGGGTGAGTGCCATGCCCCATCTTTGATTTTAAATAGTACGGCGAGGTTCCAGGTTTTAATGCCGATTAGGATGCTTGGGCGTGCGTTGGTGTACGATGATATCTGTAGTCCCGCTAGGTGGGGGAATTCCTAGACTGTACCAGTGGATCCATGGTATCTACGCTGTGAACATCTTAAAGTAGAATTTATTGCCATTATGTGGATTGGCGACCGTAAGCGTGACACGTTCCGATGCATTTTCTTCGCGATCTTGTTGTCGATGAGCGTTAGTAGTAACTTTCGTTTTATTAGTAATTTGTATTGGAATGCAAATAGGAAATAGGTTGAACCAGACTTTCTGGGTCGTTGGATGTGCTTGGCCTCCGGCGTATGCACTTTGGTGACCATAATTGGCCTGTTTGGGCTGCTGGATTTTGCAGCCTCTGGTATTGGCTGCATCTCATGGATCAATGGGTGATGTTTGCTTCTGCAGCCTCGTATGCCGCAAACCTTTTCACGCTGGCACTTTTGGTGATGACGGTTTGGGCATTGTTGACAGAGCTTATGGTTTTTCAGTAAAGACATTTTTCGTTGATGTGGAGTAGCTTTGAACGATGGGCAGCTGTGTATTTTGTATCCCGGTTCGTTACATACGACGCACAGTTGGGCCTTTTGCTCGGATAGCGTTGCAAAAATAGGTTCTTTCATAATCGCGTTTGGCAAAATTGATATATGCAATCGATAGGAAATACTTCAGAGATTATGAATCCAAAGTTGAGACATTTTTAGTGAATAGGAAAAAATGATAATTTTTAAAAAAAAATCGCAACTTTACCTATCAGATGTAAATAGTCCCAATATGCGGAGACCTGCGACACCGATGCGAAAGCTATAAAACTAAGGCAACCTCGCCTAAAAAATACGGTATAAGGAAGAAGAAGAGCGCATGCGTATTGGCCTGTAGCTTCTTTGTATTTGAATGATAACATTGCGTAATGCTGTTTTGCAAATACTACCTGTTTACAAATATGCCTTTCTACAATGATAAATTGCTAATTGACATAAACTCGACGTTCTTCCCGGATACAAAAAAATTGGATTCGCCAAGAAGGAAGCAGTACCGGCAAATAAAATTATAACAGAGGTATCTGTAGAAAAAAAACTCCAGGATTTAATGGATCACACTGCGAGGCGTCTTGTTGAAAGTATGCCTGATGGAGAGGTGGATCTTCTTCCCGAAAATTTGACATTACTCAACAAATGTGATGGATCATCTGGACAAAGCGCCTACAAGCAGATTATACACACAGAAGACGAAGCTATTTCTGATGAAAATATGTTCATGGCTTCTGTAGTTTTTTTTGCGCCTAAAAAGTGAAAGTTCTGAACATTGGAGAAATCGTCGACCGTCATCGACCCATTATTGTCGGCCTTTGTTATTCAAATATCCAAAGGAGTCCTCGGAATTAATCAAATCAACTGTTGGCGACATAAAAAGTCAAATAAGCCAACTGAAACCTGCTGTTTTCCAAACCAAGAGTGGAAAAACATTTACGGTTAACTTTGAGTTTTTCCTGACAATGATTGATGGAAAAGTGTTAAAAGAAATTACAAACACTTCCTCACCGTTATGGTGTCCAATTTGCAAAAGAACTCAAAAAGAATTGCAGAACTTAGACGATTCAATGAGTGAGGAGAACTGCTACGAATATGGAATTTCTCCGTTGCATTGCAGAATAAAATGTATGGATTTTATTCTGAAGCTAGCTTACACACTTCCTCGGCCATGAGAAACAAAAACGGATAAAACATCTCGTGAGGATATTCAGAGCAGGAAGGAGATTATACAAGCTGAATTCTATCGGAAGCTGGGACTGAAAGTTGACTGCCCAAAGTACGGATAGGGAAACACGAATGATGGAAATACTTCAAGGAGATTTTTTGAAAATGTTGGCTGTTATCTTGAATGTTATAAATTGCAAGGAACTGGTAAATGGTGAAATATTTGCCGAATATACTTCAAAGACTGCTCATCTTTTGACTGAATTGTATCCGCAAAAAATAACTTACCCCAACGGTACATAGGATTTTGGCTCACGGAAAGGATTTGATAGAATATCAGTGTTTACCACTTGGAGAGCTATCCGAAGAAGCACAGGAATGTAAAAACAAGGACTACAAAAGGTTTAGATACACTAATACATTAAAAATTTCTCGTCTTAGACAAAATGAAGACCCTTTTAACATGCTAGCAGCCTCTTCGGACCCACTTATTGCATCACTGAGACACGTGCGATCACGAAAGGATTTGGAAAATAGCAACTATAGTCCCGAAATGTTGAGTTTATTAGATATTGATGTAAATATAAAAAATTATTTTGAAGAAAATCAGCCATCAATAGCAAATTTTCAAAATTAACCTAAAAAAAAAAAAAAAAATTTTTTTTTTCTTTTTGTAATTATGTTGAAAAATCAAATTAAAACATTAAAAAATGTTACACAGTCGTCTAAAACAATGAAAAATTCCATTTGTGATTGAAAAAAACCGGGTTTTGATCCATTTTTAAAGGAAAAACATGCTTGGAAATATTTTCTGACTTTGACCTTAAATATTACAGCACCACAAACACCCAGCACTTTTGACAAACATTCATTTTGAAGCTTAAGGTATTCTTTATCATATGCTTTTTAAATTTTTGAAATCGCTTTATTGGCTTAGACGCTATGATTTTTGCAATGCTAAATGCCAGAAATCCCCACTGTGCGACGCACGTAATTGCCTTGACCTGCTCTTTAGGTGCTTCGGTATGATGATTTAGGCTTCCGCTCTTCTTGTGGTAGAGTGGCGATGTTACCTGGCTTGTTGCTTCAGCTATGTCGTAGGTCTATTTGCTAAAATATTCCATCGATGGTGTCTTAGCGTTTTTGGGGAACATTGCCCACTGCAGCTTCAGTTGTGTAGGGAGTTTCTCTACTAGCTCTTGTACGAGCATTGGGTTCTGCATGTAACCTGTGAGTCCACATGCTTCTATCGTTAAGTAGATGTTTCGTACAAACAGTGCGTATTCGATAAGTGGTTCAAGCTTATCTTTTATTGCGGGTAGCCGTCGCGTTTTTTTCAGTAAGTTGTGCAAAATTTATTCTGGCCGACCGAAACATATAGGTAATGTTTGTATGATCTCAGGGACCATTGTTGGCAAAAGCAGCTTGGATAAAACTAACTCACGTGCTTTCCCATTTATGCTGCGGCTGCAGTATAAGATTTTCCGCATTCGTATACCCAGCGATTTCCGTACTTGTCTGGAAACTACTGTAGAACAGAGGCCAGTTTTGGGGATTGCCATCAAATGTCGGAAGTTGTTTCGGTATCGCTTAACGGGCTGCGAGTTGTGCCGCGATTGGTATTGTTGTATTGTCTACGTGCAATTGCACTTTACTTTCTGGATAGTACGATGCAGCCCCGTTTTGGTTTTGAGTATTTGAGGTTAGGAACGGCAGCTGCATTTCCGACAGTCGCAATTCCAGCTGTTCTCAGATTTCTCGTCTAGTACTCCAACGCAGTAGTAATGATACCAGGAACAGCATCGATTACTTTACACCATGCGGTCATTGTCTTCCTGCCTGCAATTCTCGCATCTTCCTCTTGATAGGTCTTTTGTTGCCACGGTTTATTAATGAGTTTATACTCTTTAAGCGATGTTGATTAGTTGATAGATAGAAGCGATTGTTGATTAGACCTATGTAGGTCGGTTGTAAACGGTTGACCGTTGAGGATATGTATTACAATTTAGTGATAAGTTTTCGAGGTTAACCACTATATGATTGGTGTGTAGAACCGTGGGTTTACCCGTTAAGTAGATTTAAACAATTAAACTTCTTGGTTCATTTAGTGGTTTACCACTGTTGGATTAGTTAATAGGATCAGTCTATTGGATTAATTTATAGAATTAATCTCGAGCATAATTTATTGCATTGATCTAGAGAATTAATTCATGGCCTTAGTTTACTGAATTGATTAATTTAAGGCTATAATTTATAGAATTGTTGAGTTTGGCGCTAAGGTTTGATGTTTTAGCAGGCCCACAAAAATCACTTCACTTTTCACGTGATACTTCATTTATTTCTTCCACGTGTATTTCTTATGCTTATGTAGTGTGTGTGTGTGTATAAGAGACTTTGCCGGTCGCTATAAATTAATCGCTCTTACTCGCGGTTGTAACCAACCTGTAACCTGTTTTGTCCGCCGCCTAGTAACAAGCATATAACCTAGCATATAAGCTTAAAGCGCAAGATGCAACGGTTAATTTCCCAGCACGTAGGGTGGCGCTTTAACAGAAGTATGAAAATGAAAGAGAATGAATTTTATGGGTTAACCCATTGGGGGCTGCGTCGGGTCTGCTGGGCATTCATCGGATTCCGGCAACAACGACTCTACAATTTATTTAAGACTCTAAGATAATATTTCAAGATCGATTTTAGCTCTTAAGCTTTCAAAATAAGATTGTGGTTATTCAGTTGTTGTCTAAGAGGTTGAAGCTGCATTTCAACTGTTGGTGGAGTCATTTTTGGTTCCTTAATGAGAGAAATGTAGCATGTTAGAATTTTTTTTTTTTTTTTTTAACGTTTAATATATATTTGTTCAATCTACTCTTAAATTAGAGCCTAACAACAAGTTTGAGATATTTTTCTTAATCTAGTACTTATGATATATCCAGGGGATATTACAGGCAGCCCTAATCATTTATTATTGGGTTGGTCTGTCATTTCTTTTAAGACGAGTTCTATTATTAGTTCGCATAAGGGAATTGGCAAGAACATTAGGGTGTACTTCCAGTTTCGCAGAATACTTTAGTTGTTGACTATATATATATATTTAGATCATTTTGAATGTTGTCGTTCCGTATGTACCACGGAGCCCCAGTGATTGATCTTAAAATCTTCGACTGCGCCCTTTGTATAATGTCGATATTGCAGGTACTTGCATTTCCCCATAGTACGGCACCGTAAGTCCAGATGGGTTTCAGTACGGAGTTGTATAGGAGGACTTTATACGTAGAGGGGACCGAGCATTGATGATCCAATGTAAGCTACTCGCTTTCAGTTTAAGCTGTGACTTTTTTGCCTCGATGTGCTTGTGCCAAGTTAGTCTTCTGTCTAGGTGGATACCAAGGTAAGTGACATCCACGGCTTGAGGAATTGGTACGTTGTTTAGCATTATAGCTGGACAGTTTCTTCTGTTAAGCGTAAATGTAACATGTTTGCATTTCTGCTCGTTGACCCGGATACGCTAGGTTGCTAGCCATTCCTCTACCACCTTGAAGTGTTCCTCTAATTTTGCAGAGGCTTGTATTGGGCATTTGGATCTGCTGAGGATTGCCGTGTCATCGGCAAAAGTGGACGTTGTAAGTCCTAAACTCGTTGGTAAGTCTGCAGTGTACAGCAGGTAGAGCAATGGGCCGAGTACACTGCCTTGCGGTACACCAGCTTCGATTTCAAAGTCAGCCGAGACGGAGCCATTACATCTTACAGCGAATTTCCTATTGTAAAGGTAAGATTCCATGAGTTTGTGGGTGTACTGTGGGAGTTTCTGCCGGATTTTGAACATTAGACCTTTAGTTCGAATGCTGATCGTATTTCGGATGTTATACGATTGGCTTGTTCAATTGTCCCATGTTTTTCGCGGAACCCGAACTGGTGTGAAGGGATTGTGTTCTCCGATGCCAGAAATGAGTTTAGACGAATCTGCAGGACCTTTTCAAAAAGCTTCGAAAGACATGGCAGCAGACTAATTGGCCTATAGGATGATAGTGATTCCCACTTTAGGAATCATGATGATAGTGGACCTTTTCCATGCTCTTGGGATGTAGCCAATTCTTATTATAGCGTTGAACATTTTGCAGGTGTATTGTATGTAGGAAATGAAGTGTCAGGCGGGCATAATAATCATAGCAATCGTGAAGTAGCTAGTGAGCGAGACAGAACTACACGCAGCGGCTGTACCTATCTGGTCGACTCACTCATTAGCAAATAAAGCAGAAGGGTTGATTCAAAAAAGCACTCGCAATCGTACTCTCGCCTCGATCACATCGCGCACCCAAATTCATCACTGAGGCCATTATTATAATAAATAAATAAATGTATTCTTAACACAAAGAAACATTGTTAATAATAAGACTAACCACGGAAACACATCCGTATAATATTGAATTAAATAAACGGGGAAATAAGTAAATCCCCACAAACTGGGGGCTCAACCGAGATTTTGGCCCAAGACAATTAGTGAAATTTGTGTGTGTGTGAAGTTCGCAGTTGAACAGCTAAATTGTTAAAATTGCATGCATTAACGTGTAATACATATACAAAGTCACGGTTGGCGAACGAATTTCACAAGAAGCAAGCAATACAAGGTCAAAAAGTAGTGGAAGTTGGTGTGACTGTACGAGAGTTGACGACTGGAGGGCGAGACGGTGAGCTGTTGGACGACGCAAGAAGAGCGTCACTAAAAATTTTGGCGCCGATTAGACGAAAGGCAGGCGGCTGAAGCCAAAAGCAGCTCGAGAAGGGTGGCGACTCGAGAGGGAAAGAGAAAGCACGAAGTTGATGATAACTAGCGTTTACTGAGGGAAGCAAACAGACCAAGAGAGCAGACAGCGGGCACGAAATTGATGATAATTAGTGTTCACTGTGGAAGCAGACAGCAGACACGAAGTTGATGATAACTAGCGTTTACTGTGGGAGCAGACAGACCGAGAGAGCAGACGAATGATAACCAGTGCAGACAAAAAAGAGAGAGAGAGTAGACAGCGGGCACGAAGTTGATGATAACTAGAGTTCACTGTGGAAGCGGAAAACCAAAAGAGCAGAGAGCGGACAACACAAACCGTTACAAGAAGCAGACGACGCCGACAAGACCAAACGAGAAGAAGGCAGCGGACACGAAGCTGAGACAATTTAGTGTGAAAGCAGACAAAGAGAGACCAAGAGAACGAGTGGAAAACAACAGAGTGAGCTGCGACAGCCGAGGGAGTAGCAACAAAGAGCGAACCGAACATTCGCAAGAAATCCGAGTGAGTTGCGACAACGATATTGCGTTGCTACATAGAGCAAGACGACTACAGTTGGGTGAGCTGTTTTATTATTGTTTTGAGTGTGAGTTACTTCGCTTGCACGACGAGACCAGACCGGTGGCAGAAATATTGACGAAATTGATGCGAGCTGCAGAGAGCACATTTCTAAGAATCGTCTGAATAATCCATAACCTACCCCAATTTGACCTACATTAACATAGTGTGTAAATTTTGCTGGAAATTTTTGATTGAAATTTGATTAATTGTTACCAACCATACATTAATATACCAATCTTGTTAAGCAATACACGTACAGGTAATTGTGTGAAATGGATCGAGGTGAGATTCTAACATTGCGTATTGAGGAGTTGCGCAGTAAATTAAGTGAATTAGGGCTAGAGACTACAGGCCTTAAGGCTGAGCTGCAAACGCCTCTACTCGCTTTTTACGATCAAATAGAAACCGAGAATGATGGGCAAGAGGCAGATTTCGCCTCAGTTAGAACAATTCAAGAAGTCCCGAACACAGATGGGCAAAGGTCATGGTTTACACTAAAAGATGTGGAGGGAAGCGTTTCCGAATTTTGCGGTTTAGGTTCGATTGATGTTTTACAATGGATTAGGGAATTAGAAGAATGCGCTTTAACCGTACAGTGGAGTCAGTTACAGCTTTTTGTGTATGCAAAACAACTGTTAAAGGGAGCTGCATTGTCGTTTATACGTAGTAAGAGAAATATTTGTAGTTGGGAGTCCCTGAAGGTTGCTTTGAAAAATGAATTCAGAGTAAAGGTTTCATCAGCAGAAGTTCACAGAAGACTAAGCAATCGACAGTTGAAGAAAGGTGAGAACTTGTACGAATTTTTGTATTCGTTAATGGAAATCGCAAAGCCGATCGATTTGGATGATGAAAGTTTAATCGAGTATTTCGTAGAAGGTATACCAGACATGAGAGCAAATAAGGCATTATTGTATCAAGCAAGAACAGTGGATGCGTTGAAAGTTCAAATAGAGACCTATTTAAAATCCTATGATCCTAGGAAGTCGTCAAAGAAATCAACATTTGAATCATCCTTTCACAAGCAAGGCAGAGATAATAGAGAGAAAAGTTTGATAACAAAGGGAGAACGCAAATGTTTTAAGTGCGGTGATCCTTCGCACATGATGAGAGATTGTAGCAAGAAAACGTTTACTTGTTTTAAGTGTGGCGAAACAGGCCATCGTTCATTTGAATGCAAGAGAAAAGATACCACTAAAGCTGAAAAAACCAATGTTGTAGAGGATGAATTAGCAAAACCATCCGGTAAATTTACTGATACGGGTTTGGAGTTAAAAGAAGTAACTTATAAAACGATTAAGTTCAACGGTCTAATTGATACAGGAGCAAATCTGAGCCTCATACGTAAGAGCGTGTTTGTCAAACTTGGAATTAAGTCGTTAACAGGATACTCGAAGAGCCTTACGGGCATTGGTGGAAGTCACGTCATGACGTTTGGTAGTTTCAGCATAAGTGTCATGATAGATGATATAGAGATGGAAGTCGAGTTTCATGTCGTTCCTGATGAGGACATGGCATATCAGGCAATCTTAGGTAGAACCATATTAGATCACGTCGATTTGGTTGTTACAAAGAAAGGTACAAAGTTTGTAAGCATCAAGAGAAAAGAATCACTGTGTAGGGCGAATGGATCTTGTGATGAGTTGTTTAAGGAATTTGAAAGCATGTGTATGCATAGTGCAGAACAGAATAAAGTGGAAATCAAGAGTGCAGTGATCGCTAGTGAAGTTAAGAAATTGATTAAAAATTATAAACCTATTAGAAATACAAACACTCCTATAGAAATGAAGATTGTACTAACCGATGAGTTGCCAGTTTATCAGCATCCAAGGCGTCTAGCAGAGTCCGATCAAAACATTGTTGACAGTACAGTACAAGAATGGTTGCAGGAAAAGATAATAAAGCCAAGTTTTTCCGAATATGCTTCGCCTGTTGTACTTGTAACAAAGAAGAATGGGAAAAAGCGTCTGTGCTGCGATTACAGAAAGTTTAACGAGAAAGTGGTCCGAGATAATTTTCCTATGCCACAGATGGATACCGTATTAGAAAAACTTCAAGGTGCGTTAGTTTATACTACTCTAGATCTAACAAACGGTTTTTTCCACGTTCCCGTTGAAGAAAAATCTCAGAAGTACACAGCATTCGTAACCCAGAATGGTCAGTACGAATTCCTATACGTACCATTCGGAATTTCAAACTCTCCAGCAGTTTTTACAAGATTTATAATGGCAGTAATGAGAGAATCAGTCAAGAATGGAGATGCAGTGGTGTATATGGACGATATAATTATACCAAGCGTTAGCGTGAATGATGGTCTAATTAAACTTAAAAGAGTGTTGAAGATAGCTGCGGAAAATGGGTTGAGAATAAACTGGGAGAAATGTCAGATACTGCAGAGTAAAGTAAATTTTTTGGGCTATATAGTTGAAAATGGAAGTATTAAGCCAAGTAAGGAGAAGACTGATGCCGTTTCAAGATTTCCGATCCCACATGATAAGAAGTCAGTTCAACGATTTCTAGGGTTAACATCATATTTCCGTAGATTCATCGAAGGATACGCAGTAACAGCTAAGCCCTTGACTGACATTTTGCGAAAAGACAACAAGTTTGAGTTTAAAGAATTGCAAATGGTAGCGTTCGAGCAATTAAAGTTAGCATTGACCAAAGGTCCCGTTTTAAAGTTATACAATCCTAAACTAGAGACTGAGATTCATACTGATGCCTCGAAACATAGTTTCGGAGCTGCGCTTTTACAGAAAGATTCAGAAGATGGTTTATTTCATCCGGTACAGTATATGAGTCGGAAAACTAAACCTTGCGAAGAGAAGTACGATTCATATGAACTTGAGGTTTTAGCGGTTATAGGAGCATTAATAAAGTGGCGTGTATATGTGTTAGGGTTGAAATTTAAGATTGTCACAGATTGTAATGCGTTCACGATGACAATGAAAAAGAAAGAGGTTCCGTTACGTGTAGCACGTTGGGCAATGTACCTAAAAGATTTTGATTACCAGATTGAACATAGTTCAGGTTCAAAGATGCGGCATGTGGATGCCCTGAGCCGTTTATCTTGTTTTCTGCTAACCGACACCATAACCCATAGACTGAAAGAAGCACAGTTGTCAGATGATTGGACTAAAGTGATCAGGAGTTTGGTTCAGGAGAAGGGATATGAAGATTTTTACATTGACAATGAAATATTGTTAAAGAACCCGAATAAAGAACTTATCGTCGTACCCTCGCAGATGGAAAAGGAAATAATACAGATTGCACACAAACAAGGACATTTCGGAGCTAGAAAGACTCAGGATATCGTAGAAAAATCGTATTATATTCCAAAGTTAAAAGAAAAGGTAGCCCGTGTTGTTGAGTGTTGCGTAGAATGTCTTATTGTTAATGCCAAAACCGGTAAAAAGGAAGGATATTTGATGCCAATAAGCAAAGGAGATCAGCCATTGATGACATATCACATTGATCACGTCGGCCCGATGGAGGTCACAACAAAGCGTTACAATCATATACTTGTTATTGTTGATGGTTTCTCCAAGTTTGTATGGTTGTATCCGACTCGTGGAACTGGAGTCGATGAAGTAGTTAGTTGTCTTGAAAAGCAGGCCATAATTTTTGGTAACCCGGTGAGAATAATTTCTGACAGGGGAGCAGCATTCACATCCAATGCGTTTAAAGAATATTGTAACAGGCAGGATATACAGCATTTACTGATAGCAACAGGTGTACCCCGTGGCAACGGCCAAGTAGAAAGGATGCATAAGATAATAGTTCCAATGATTTCAAAGTTAAGCCAGGAAAATGAGGGAAACTGGTACAAGTATGTAGGACGTGTGCAACAACTTGTTAATAATAGACGTCTGCATGAATGCATTCAAAACAAAGCCACATTGAGTACATTCGAATTGAGTAGAATATGAGTGAGTGAAAAAGACAGAATGAGACGAATGTGTATAGTACTGTTTCGCTAGGGGAACATGTTGTGTTTCGTCTCGAAAAACAGAGTATAACGAAAGGAGAGCAAAATGAAATGAAAACTTCGAGAACATTCAAACTACTCAAGTAGTTCGCAGAATACTTTGTGTACTCACTTTCAGTTTTACTAACAAAATGTGTAGTTGTGACCGTCTATAAATTATTTCTCAAATATAAATTATATGTAATAAATATATAAATTAAATAATTCACAACAAAAAATACATTTCTATATTTTCTTTATTTTTTCCTCTTTCTTTTAACAGATAATACACACAGCAGAAAACAGCTGTCAATATTCGAATGTATTCAATATACAACATTTCATTACTTCTGCTGCTCACTCACTCACTTCGTTTCTTTTCGGGTATATTTTTCAGCAGTCGAGTGAAACACGACTTCAGTCACTCACTCATTCTCATTTCGTTTTGTACAAGTATTCACTCAATTCAATTTTGACTTTGTACATTTGAATGTGATTTTTTTGCCATTCATGCAGACGTCTAGTTAATAATACTGCCCCAAGAAGTACAAAAGTTACACCTTTTAAGATATTGACAGGAATAGAGATGCGTAGTCCTGGTGATCCTGAAATGATAAAGCTGATAACCGATTCGTTAATAGAAGAATTAGACTGTGGTCGTGAAGAGATTAGAGCCGAGGCTCGTAAGAATATCGATGAAATACAACAGGAAATGAAAAGGACGTTTGACAAAAACAGGAAATGGGAAAGAAAATATAATTTAAACGACTTAGTGGCGATTAAACGTACGCAGTATGGGACAGGACTAAAGTTGAGAGGTAAATACTTAGGACCATATAAAGTCACAAAGGTGAATAGGCACGGTCGATACGAAGTTGAGAAAGTTGGCGATAGTGAAGGGCCTTGTAAGACATCAACAGTGGCTGAGTTTATGAAGCCTTGGCTAGGATCATTCGGGTCGAATGACTTGTAAGGACAGCCGATTGTAGGAAATGAAGTGTCAGGCGGGCATAATAATCATAGCAATCGTGAAGTAGCTAGTGAGCGAGACAGAACTACACGCAGCGGCTGTACCTATCTGGTCGACTCACTCATTAGCAAATAAAGCAGAAGGGTTGATTCAAAAAAGCACTCGCAATCGTACTCTCGCCTCGATCACATCGCGCACCCAAATTCATCACTGAGGCCATTATTATAATAAATAAATAAATGTATTCTTAACACAAAGAAACATTGTTAATAATAAGACTAACCACGGAAACACATCCGTATAATATTGAATTAAATAAACGGGGAAATAATAAAATCCCCACATGTATGGCGATGGTAGGGAGTTCTAGGATCATTTTCGGTGTAATTAGGTCATGGCCGGGGGCTTTGTTCGGCTTTATGTGGTTTTTAATAACTGCATTGATCTCATCCGATTGGAGTTCCGAGTACTCACTATCCGTTAATGTGCTCGAAGGGGGAAGTGCAAATGAGTTTGATGTTGTATTTGGCTGGAAAACCATTTTTAAAATGTGTGGCAAATACGGATGCCCTCTCTTCGTCACTGCGGGCCCATCCACCGGTTGGACCCCTTATTGGTGAAACTGTCTCTGTAGCGCTTAAAGTTGGGTGGGCTTTCCACAGAGGATGTTTAGTGCTGGATGGACTGAGCTTTTCTATGTGTTTCCTTTGAGCCCAGATTTCCTCTTATCTTAACTCCTTGGAGAGGTTGCGGCTGGCATGCCTTAGTCGAAGTTTTGCTGCTGGTGATCGAGTAACCTGCCATTCTCTTCTTAGACGTCGTTTTTCCGTTACTAATTGTTCTATCCGCCAGTTCGTAGGCCTGGCAGCAGGTTTAGCGTAATTAGAGGCATGTGGAGTAGATACTCTTGCTGCAGCTCCCATCATCGACTCAAGTGTAGAGACGCACATGTCAATGTCCTCTGCAGCGTCCAGTTTCGGCGAACAGTCAATGTGGGCACTCATGTACATTGTAAATTTAAGCCAATTTGTTTTGTTGTTTGTAAGTATATATGGGCGATCATGTACTTGAGGTCTTGTTAACAGAATGAATAGCACTGGAGAGTGATCGGAGGTTAAATCTAGCAGTGTTTCCGCAGTGATCCGATTACGCGGAATCCTCTTGGTTACTGCGAAATCAATCAAGTCAGGCACTTTCTGTGGATCTGTGGGCCAATAAGTAGGCCTACCCGGTGAGACGCAATCAATCTTATTGAGAGGTTTGACTATTGTGTTGTACAACTGCTTGCCTTTAGGATTTACCAGGCGAGATCCCCAGTGTGTATGTTTGCCGTTATAGTCCCCTGCTGCAATAAAGCGTTCTCCGAGTGTGTTAAAGAAACCGGTAAATTCCTTTTCAGTGATTGAGAAGCGTGGTGGGCAGTACAGGGCAACCAACTTAGTGTTGCCGCAGCTGGTTTGGACGGTTATAGCAGTTGCTTGTAGGTGCTGTGTTTCGAATCTGTTGAGGAACGAGTGTTTTATACGGTTTTTGATTAGGATACCAGTCCCGCCATGAGCTTTTCCGTCTGGATGGTTTGTTGCGTAGAAGGCATATTTTGGTATTTGAAAATTATTTTTTGATGTTAAATGTGTTTCAGATATCAGCATGACGTCGATTTCACTTGAGTCTAGGAATAGTTGCAGTTAATTTTTGTGCTTGGAGACGCCGTTAGCATTCTAAAGACATAGACTTAGCGAAGCCATTATTTATTCTCGATTAGCTTCTGGATAAGCAGGTTTTGATTCCGCAATAGTTCCTGCATACAGTTTTGCATGAACGTCATAAAAGCGGTCATGTTTTGATTAAGTGAGATCAATAGGGCCTCTAAACCACTTGGAGTTTGCTGGCCAAGTTCTGGTGCGCTAGTTTGCGGATTCTGTAGATGGTGGAGTAACGGGGTCGCTTTCGCGGGCTCCGTCTGTCCAGTTCGGAGTACACTAGCGAAGGATACACTAGGATTGGTTGTAGCAGGTATGTTAGATGATCTAACAGCCTTGGCGAAGAATACCTCCGGTGTAGTTTTGGAGGCGTTGAAGGGGATTTTTGGTCCAGCTGGGGGTTTACGCCCGTTTAGGAGCGATTTAAGATCCTTGAAGACAGGACATCCCCTGTAGTTGGCTGTGTGGTTCCGTCCACAGTTACTGCATAGTCTTAGTGCGACGTTGTTTCTGTCCTTGGGGCAAATGCCATCTTTATGATGTTCGCCGCAGCCAACACACACTGACCTAAGATTGCAATTGTTAGCGGTGTGGTTGTATTCCTGGCAGTTTTTACACTGAGGTGGTTGGTATCTCTTATGGGGCTCCTCTACGGTGACTCTTCTGTGCAATAGGAGCTGAAGGTTGTAGATTGGATGCACTTCATTTGGCTTCGTCCGCTTTGCATCTGGTTGGAGCTCGATTTTAAAGAGCGGCTGTGCGACTTTATTCCTGTTGATGAGGTTGACAGCGGACTTAACCGCAAACCCTTTTTCGGCCAATGCGTCTGCTATTTCTTGGGGTGGGACCGATGGCTCGATCCCCTTTAACACAACCTGGAGCCCTTTACTGCTTTTTAGTTGTTAGGTATAGAAGTTGATGTTAGCATTACGGAGGTACTTTTCGATGATGCGGAAATTGTCCTCAGTTTGGGTTTGACATTTAATTTCTTTTATGTTACCCCTGTTGAGAGGGGTTACAACAAAGTTATTTGCCCCTACTGTTTCTACTAGCTTCGAAATCAGGACGCTGCAGTTGGCTCCACGGATGTATAAAGGGGGTGGTCTAGCCGATTTAACTTTATCGACAACGCCGGCTTGATCGTCTTGCTGATCGGCAAGAATTTTAGAACGATTCCCGCTTAGAAGTGCTACTCGTTCATTTGGTTTGGTTATTTTCAGCGTATTGCCACTTTTTTTCTTTTGCGGGCTTAGCTTCCGCTTAGTTATTTTAATATATCTATCCATTCCAGTTTGGACAGAAGGCGTTGGGTTTATTGTCGTGGCTGACTCTGGGCGACTTGTCGTTGACGGCTTGAGGCAGGTCAATACTTCGGTAGACGTTGCAGTAGTTGCTGTCAACGAACTGACGGTGCTGGTCGGTTCAATCGGTGACCCAGTTATCGATATTGATGGAGTGGCTTGCACTTTCGGTGTTATTGCTTACGGTAGCATTCAGTGGGGTCGGCGACACCACCGAAAAGTACACGTTGTTGCGTTGGACCGAGATACGACGCTCACGTTGTTGTTGTACAAGTAGTTCTTGTAGCTGTTGCTAGTGGGGATCGAGAGAGCTTGGGCCCGAATTGGTGGACATGGCTTTTCCAGGCTTTCCTGTTGCGACTTAGTATTTATTGCTATTAGAACAAACTAATAGCAATATGATTGTAAATAGGCGTCTCTGCGGTGACTGAGAGCCCTACACAATTTTTGCAAACGCGGTCTTTTTATTTTTTACACTAAATTTTGCGGAGTGCATTAAAAAAAACACGTCTGCACGCGGTGGCGGTTGAATTTAACTAATTGTTAGAAATGAATTAAGATAACACTCCATTGCATTAAGTTCCACCCAAAGACCTTAATACGTGAGCTTTACTATGTAGATCTTTTCTCTGTATGAAAGTCTGAGTACTTACACCAATATGCTTAACTAAGCACGTGTTAAAGCTTACGAGTGTTTTTCATGTAAGTGTAAATCATGTAAAAGCTTTACAATCACTAATAAAGTTCGAAGTTGAGTCAAAACTTGAGTGGAAATTGAATATGTAAATTTACACACTTAAGTTGACTTGGGTTATGATAGGGCCCCAATATGATTGTCCCACGATGATGTCTCGCAAAGGTCAAGGATGAAAAAGTCCGATGACGTCTATCCAAGTTGATTATATAACTAAGATGATTATGTAACGATGAATGCAATGAACGAGTAAACGAATTTAATTAGTTTTTCATGTATTCATGTTGGGACTTGCGAAGAGTAAAATCCTGTCACGGTCGTCAATGTTTGATCTGCCCAGTTGCAGATGGTACAAGACTCAAATGCTCAAAAGCATGTGGATCAATTCTAAGACTTCCACCTTCACACCTTATGATCATGACAGATAGTAATGATTCTGATATTGATCTGATATCTAAATTCTTTCAGCCGACTTATTATACTACTCCTTCACATCCTATGCCTTCTTAGTCCCACATTTAAATTCTGTGTTTTTTCCTAGTATTACTGAAGACTGTATTATCTCTAGCTCTTTTATTATTACGCTTTATAAAAAGTGCAACAAAATTGGATATTTCTAACTACCGTAGCATTGCCAAACTTTCGGCCATACCTCAGCTGTTTGAGAAAATTATTACGTCTTCCCTTTAACATACACCATTTCTCATTGTCAGCATGGCTTCACGAAACGTCTTTCGTTCCTTACCAACCTTTTAGAACTGATGTTATTTATACCGACTTTAGTAAGTTGATCATTCTATGCATCTCACGAAATTGATCATGGTCTTTTCGCCGAAACTATTGGCTTGGTGTAAAACGTATCTTATTGGAAGATTGCAAAAGGGATCATTTCGTTCGTCAATATCTAAAACTCTTCGAGTTGCTTCCTGTTTTAAATGATTTCTTTTTGGCTTTGGGTCATTCACCCTCAGGCTCCACAATGGACAGTACAAAAATAACAGACGGATGCTTGGCAAATCGAAGATCTAGGACTCTTTTCAAACATTTGGCATTTTTGTTCGTAGAGAGCGAATGATTATGACATCAGCGAGTCACGAGAGAGCGTCTTCACCGCAGTCTAAGGCAAATTATTGAAAGAAGCGGTCGCGAAAATAAATTTTAAGATTTCTTATTGTATTTCAAATCGTAATTTGGAACTGTGTGTTAAAAAGAATATTTATAAAAACACTGAATTGAACTAGAATAAAAAAAAATGTACAAAGCTCAACTCTCAGTTATAACATTGACAACGAAGAGCTTTTGGATCAAGTCCTCGAAGGCTGCCCAAGTTAAGGCATTTTTTTTCTGCTTCGAAATTCCCATTGCAAGTCTAATTGCATAGGCCTATGTACCTTTTGCTGCATTGTTCATATTTTAATAATTAACGACCTTAAGCTTCTGCTGTTTTGGAAGGTTGGTGATTGAATGATGTTTTATTGCATGTTATAAAATATGCTTAGCCTAAATTCGCTATTTTTATAAAGTTCTGTCGCTAAGAGCACATACAGAATGTGTGGGCATAGTATACATGTATATAATAGATTTGTTCGTACTTTTCCACTTTTCAACTAATTGTTCCGACAACTTTCGACTTTTTGAAGTGAAAACTTCTTTAGAATCGTTGGGAGTGATTTGAGACTCGATGAAACGAAAAAAGCGACACTAAAAAGAGACATACATATAGATCTTATAGCCTGCGAGAGAATGAGATAGAACAGAGTTATATATATAGCGTTCCTTATTTGTGTTTGCTCAATTCTTTTCGGTAGCCGAAGTGTTTCGGCGACGATATTGGATAATTCGGGCACCGTCGGCTGGTCTTTGCTTGTCGACGACGGCAGAATTTAATTCTGCCGACGTCGGTATAGTCGACCGATGCGGCGACATTGTCGACCGGGGACATTTGGTACTGCAGGGAATTATTATACAAAATATACATACATATAAAGGTACAGATGATATATGTATTTATGTACAATGTACATATATATGCATATGTACATACATATGGATATATACTATACTTTAAACTTTCTGACAGCTTTGATATTCTCTTGTCCTGGCTTAATTTGTCCATCGTAGATTTTATGGCCCAAAAAATCAACAGAGTTCTTAAGAAAGTGACACTTTTTCCGTTTAATTTCAAGTCCAAACGCTGCTGCTGTGTCAAAAACTTTCTTCATCTTATTGACACATTCTTCTGCTGTCGTTGCATGCATTACGTAATAATAAGTTGTGTTTTTGTTATTATCATGGGGGATTTCGTATGTGTCGTGGTTTTTGACACCTGGCATTTATGACATCTGATTATGTACTCCTTGATATAGCGTTCCATATTTTTCCAATAGTAGTGTCTTTTGATTTTTGTCAGTGTTCTGGTAATGCCAGTATGACCTCCTTGAATTGGATCATCATGGTATGTAGACAGTATTGCTTCTTTTTCTTTTTCATTTTCTATTAGTGTCACCGGCTGGAGTGGCGCTACTCTTAATATTTTCAACGTAATATTGCCCATATTTTTAAAAGAATTTATTGAAATAATTTCAAAGATCTTTTCGGTTGATGCAAAATTTCAAGTATACCGGCTTGCATTTCAAGCCTTTGGAAGAGCTAAGTCGAGAATTCCATTGGTGTACAAATCGCTAACATCAAATCTTGCTATGACTTTCTTTCCATGTTTCATTGAACATTTACATTCTGTTATTCGCAAGGTCACTACTTTCCGTATCTCGTCATTCTTGATGACTTCGTATACTTTGGGCTTAGAATCTTTTTCAAGACTTTGCTTTGGCAATAGTTCTTGTTTATTTTCTGCGCAGAAATCGTTTTATCTACTTTGGTGCCTGGTAGTGACTGGTCGGATATTGTTGTCCTTGACAGGGCGTCTGCCATAAAATTATCTTTCCCTCTCAGATACTGTACAGTAAAATCATACTTTTCTAATTCGAGTTGCATGCGTGTTAATTTTGAACTTGGGTTTACCATAAAATGTAAATAAGTCAAAAGTTCCAACTCCAAAATGCCAACTATCTATATATGGTCGAAAATGTGCTATTGCCCAATGTATTGCTGCTAATTCTTGTTCTATAGTACTCTTATTGCTTTCACCTTTAGTGAATGCTCTTGATGCATATGCAACTGGGAGTTGGAGTCCATCATAGTTTTGAGTTAAAACTGGTCCACGTGCGTGATTGCTTGCGTCTGTGATTATGCAAAATTCTTATCTAAAATCTGGGTACTGTAATAAATTTGGTTCAGCAAGTTTTTTTTTAGATACTGGTATGCTTTTTCACACTCTGCTCATTCAAATTGGACGTTCTTTCTTGTTATGTGCCGTGAATATTCGGCGAAGTTTTTCTTTAATCGTCTATAGTAATTGCAAAATGCCATGAATCTTCTAGCGCTATCTGCGTTCGTACGGACTGGGTAATTCTTGATGACGTCAAATTTCTTGTCATCTGGTAAGATTCCTCTATCTGTGAAATTGTGGCCTACAAACGGCACTTCGTGCATAAAAAATTAACATTTGTCTGGATGTAACTTGAGATTGTGTTTTCTACAGAATTTGAAAACATCTGTTAAATTTTTAATCATATGTTGCTTAGAACAAAAAAGGTGAAGGCCCCCGCCTCCCTTAACCCTTGTGTTGCCCGTTGGGCATAAACATTCTCCCCCCTCGAACTTCTTGGAGATTTGCGGGTCCACCGAAGAGCTTGGAGTGCGGCAGCACAAGCCTTCGACCACCTTCAAGATCGCCTCCAATCGCCATCCTTCACTAATCGGGAACCGAATCACTGCTGCCACCGCTTTCTCCGCCCCAATATTAACGGCTGTCAATTTAAAGGCCGTGGCCAGTAACGTCGCCATTGAGTATACCTCCGAACAAGGGTCCACGAGGGTCTTCACGTCGAAGGTTTTCCCTCCCGTCTCGAGACGTACCATCGCCGTTGGCATCAGATGTGGATTGCGGTGCTGCAGCAGTGTGGCCAGTGTCAGTTTAGGATCGGAGGCTGGCGTTGGTGACTTTTCGTCTGGAGGACTCGGTGGTGACTCGGCGTACGACGGAGCATGGAGTGCGTCGACGTGGCTCCTCCGAACATCTTTGCTCCTCCTTCGATGCCTGTACTGAACGTGGTCTCGGAGCCATGGAAACGGGATATATAGTGACCGATATCAGGAAGCTGCCGGGACAAATAACGAAGAAAGCGGATTAATGTAGGACTGTAGAGTACACATATTACTACTGGCAGCTCGGCCCTTCTTATTTGGGAGGAAGGACCAAGTGCTGGACGCTACTGTAGCTTTAAGTAATGAGTGTGAATTCTTTCTTCTGAAGGAAGAAAGATCAGCTTTGCGACTGGGCGCTTCACAACACCGCGAGCGGTAAGCAGATCGCCGATGCGGAAGTTGCCGTCACTGCCAGGGTACGTTTGGTGGATTCGTCCGAGACGCCATTCATTAAATAGAAGATTGTCGTCCTTGAGTACTACCAGATCGCCCACTTCAAGATTTTTAGAAGGGAATCGGCACGTATTGCGCTTATGTAGCTCCTTCAGATACTCGTCTTTCCATCGGGTGCAGAAATGCTGACTCACAGACCCAAACGCTGCCACCGGTTAATGATAGACGGAACCTGATCCTTCATTTCAGGTTCCGTGACGGATAGCAATGGACCGCCCACTAGGAAATGGCCTGGGGTCAAAGCTAAAGAATCGGTGGGGTCTTCAGACGTAAGAGAAATCGGCTGGAGTTCAAACAAACCTCTACCTTAGCCAGGATCGTAGAGAACTCTTCAAAGGTATACTTTTGGTTGGAGGTGGTCCCACAACCCTTCCATGTGTGGTGCCTCGGGAGGGATGAAATGCCAGGACAGATTCTGATGGCTATATTGGGATAAGATTTTCTGCTGGGTAGACCTTAGGAAATCTTTTTCAAGCACTCTGGATGACCCTACGAAGTTTTTCCGTTGTCGGACTGCACTTGCTGGGGACACCCTCGCCTCGATACAAAGCGAGCGAATGCTGCCAGAAATGTTTCGGTACTTAAATCCGAAGTTGCCTCAAGGTGAATGGCTTTGGTTGAAAAACAAACAAAGATACACACACATCCCTTTGATATGCGACAGGTGCGGCCGGTGAAAATCTTGAGGTCAAAAGGACCGGCGAAATCTATCCCTGTGGTCGTGAAAGGACGTGCGAAATTATTTCGCTGGGACGGAAGGGTGCCCATTAGCTGTGATTGCAGCCTTCATTTGTAAATCACACAGACCTTGCATGAATTGACCACCCATTTGACTAGATTCCGCATTCTTGGAATCCAGTATCTCTGTCGGATGGGACAAACGGACGTGGACCTTCACTACCCGCTTCTCCAAGGTGGTGTTTAGTGGGAGTGGTGTCGCTTGCCGCCAGGACTCTTGTGGTTCCCGTAGCCATGGTGGGCCGTGCCACCACAAATCCTTGTGTTTGGTCAAGTTCCTGCGCACTCAGGCCGCGGCTAGGGAGATCTGCTGGATTGTCCTCTGAACGGACGTGATTCCATGGGACGTCATTTGTTGCCGTCACAATTCTGGCTACCCGATTTGCCACAAACGTTGTACGTGTGCAGGGTACGACGGTGGAATCTAACCAATAAAAAGCCTCAGCATTATCAACTGGAAGTTGTGGAAGAACTGCAGCTGCCAGTTCAGCTAAAAGCGTGGCTCCGCATAATTCAAGACGGGGCAATAAACCCGTTTTAACCGGGGCTACTCTAGATTTCGCTGCAAGAAGGCAGTATGATATGCCTTGGTCATTGCTAACGCGCACGTAAATTGCGGCACCATAAGCCCGCTGTGACACATCGCGAAAACAATGGAATTGAATGTCGGAATTTGGATCATGAAGAACCCACCGCGGTATTCGGATCTGGTCAAGGAAGGAGTAGCTCTTTGTAAAATTCTTCCACCTGTGATGGAGTTCACTGGGCAATTGATCATCCCACCCTAGCTCTTGTAGCCAAAGCAATTGCATAAACAGCTTGGCTTGAATTACAAAAGGAGCCAGCCAGCCAGCGGGATCGAATAACTTGGCGATCTGCCCGAGGACTTCTCGCTTAGTATAAGCTGACTTGACATCTTGGGGTGAGATGACAAAATAAAACTCATCCGTAGTCGCTTTCCATCGGATTTCCAGTGTTTTTGCTGTGCTAGCCTCTTCGATATCGAGGAAATCAGCATTTAGCAAATGACACTTTGGGATGCAACTGAGCACGGTCTTCACATTCGATGTCCACTTGCGCAAAGGAAAGCCAGCTGAACCAAGAGCGTCTTGAAGTTCATTGACCATTGCGATTGCCATTGCTTCATTGTGAGCCCCTGCCAGGACATCATCGAAATACATATAGAACTTGATAATATCCCTAGCCAAAAAAAATTTGGATTGTACATCACTTGCGAGTTGCTGAAATACTCGGATGGCTAAGAACGGAGCACTGTTAATGCCAAACGTGACCGTATTAAGCTCGTAATCACCAAGTTGCCCCTCTTTGTTTCGGAACAGGATTCTCTGAAATGGAGTATGGATTGGATCGACCATAATTTGGCGGTACATTTTTGTGAAGTCGGCATTGAAAACTACTCGGTAAAAACGCCACTTGAGAATCTGAGTAGTGAGATCGGACTGAAATACTGGACCAGGGTAAAGTATGTCATTGAAAAAATTATTCGTTAACCACAATCGTATGTCATTGAGACTTACTCCGTTTGTGGACTTGCCAGAGGCGTTAAAGACTACCCGTACTTTGTTGTGGTGCTGTCGGGCTTGAAAACTGCGTGGTGTGGCAAATAAAAATTGTTATTACTGCCGTCAAATGTCACCTGACGCATATGGCCCAAGTCCAAATATTCTTGAATGACGGCGTCATACTCAGTTTTTGCTGGAATGTTTTGTAGGAGACGGACTTCGTTTTTTAGGAACTGGTCTGGAGTGGCCAAGGTTGATGTTGGTTGGATCTCGAAACGGAAACATCTCTTCTTGTGGTCTTCTGGATATTAACCTCGCAAGCACAATCAGAATCTTCTGCCGGTTTGACCGGTAGATCCTCCACCTTCGAAAACCTCGCGAGAAGAGTTTTAAGTGCTTCCTCTCTGCTAACAGCGACCCTCGTGGTGAACGCGGCACACGAACTAACGGGGACACCTTGCAACGGGCCTGAAATGACCCAACCGAATCTCGTCTCTTGAGCCATTAAAGATCCGCACACTTCGGTCTGGATGCCGGAAAGGGTCACCGCTGGTGTGACATCAATGCCAAGCAGTAGATCGATCTTCGCCTTTAATCTAAAGGAGTGAGCGGCTAGAGGAATATTGGGCATTCCTACCAGTGTGGCTTGGGCTATCGTACATGACGGCAAATCATCAGCAACTTGGGACAAGACAAAAGCTTCTATCTATATCTTGACTGGAGGTCCATGTGACAGACCTTTAAGGTTCTATTGACCTTTCCGTTAATGCCTGTCACTTCGGCCCTGACAGTTTGGAATGGTAACTTCATGAGCCGGAACATTCTTTCGGATATAAAATCTTGATCTTGCCTCAGAGGTAAAGTATGTCCGGACAATATTATGAGAAGTGGGCTGCGCTGGGACCGGCGTTGGACTATTCTCTGGTCGGGCATCCTTGTGCAAGAGCGTATTGTGACGACCCTTGCACGTGAAGCAATTGTGCTGACTCGGGCAATCTTTTACTTTCCCTCTTGCGAACCGGCATCTGAAGGAAGCGGGGACATCGACGCACCGGGTGATACTCCTTCAGATAGAGATCACAGGATTTTGGTTTGGTGGTCACCTTGGCTTCAAATATATTAGCCTTTCGGGTGGATGGAAGCGGATTTCGCGGAGGTTTTGATGTGGGAACCGAAATAGCCATTACAGTTGTATTTTCAACCGCTTCGAGCGTACGTAACCGCTCAGTGAGAAAATCATCCATCATTTGCCAGTCTGGAATGGCAGTCTTATCTCCAAGAGATTGTTCCCACAGTGAAAGGGTGTTCTTCGGCAATTTGATGGAACAGAAAAATACGAACATGCCTCCCCAAGTGGCCACAGTGCTCAAAAGCGCGAATGAATGCCTGCAGAGCATTCTGATGATCTTGTAATGCTTTTCCGGACTCATGGGAAATTTGAGGCAGGTCAAGAAGTGCTCGGAATTGGCTGTTGCTTATTTTCGAAACGCTGTTTGAGTGCATTCCTTGCCGTTTAAAAACCATCATTTGTAAGCGGGAATTTTGCAACAATGAGGTTAGCTTCACCCCTCGTTTTCGCTAGGAGATGGTACACCTTTTCAACGGGGGAAATTCGCGAATCGCTTATGTAGATGGCTGTAAACAAGTCACGGAACTTAGGCCATTTAAAGTAATCTCTCGTAAAGACTTTTGTGTCAATGGGTGGCAATCGACAGCCTTGTTCTGGGGTGCGGTGGTACTGGTACTCCTCTGGCGCTGACTTAGAGCAGCAATTGAGGATTTGCTCGTGGCCGCAGTGTTCTCAGCCTCTTTCTCGTCTTTTGACGGGCTCGTGCTCATAACCCCACAGAATGGCGGTTATAAACTAGTGAGCTGGTTTGGCATGACTTGAAAATTTGCGAAAAAGACAAACTGGAACGTTTGAGCAATCCTGGAACACTACCAATCCACTCAAAAAACGGCTTTCAAACGCCTTAAAATAGATTAAAAACCCACAAAACGTGTTGGTACGTTTGGGAAAACTTGGAACCCTGCCAAAAAACCTTAGGTCCGGCTTGGAACGCCTTGCAATTGAAATCTTAAACCCAAAAATATGACTTGGGACACTTGGAAACGTACTATAAAACCCAAAGATACGATTTGGGATGGAACACCTTGGAATTCAAATATATAACCAAAGATACGCGTTCCGTGGAAACACTTTGTAATTGAAATATAACCAAAGATACGAATTGGAATGCATGGAAACCCTTTGGAATTAAAATATATAAACAAAGATACTACTTGGAACGCTTTGGAATCAGAAAAAACAAAAGCGCGGAACACAAATTTTTTAATAATTAAATATTATTCGACCCTTCCCTCAACGTGACCCTTCAACATATATACCACACAAAGTGCCTGCCAACCTAGGGTATACAGCACAGCTACTTTTGGTCGTTTGCTTTGTGCCGGTCTTTGGCACATGAGTTTGCAGCTGTGCTGGTATACTGCAATTAAGTGGGACTTATGTATGCACTTTGTATGTATATAGGCTGCAAGGGGTAGCGAGATTTAGTTCGCGGTGATGGAAAAATATATTTGTGTGCGAAAAAATTAAAAATTTTTGCGGAATATATGTATGGATATGACATGTTGCAGGTGCTCCTTGAATGAGAGTCTTGTGGCAAGTAAGACACCAAGGTATCGAATGGATCTACTAGATTCCATAGTACACGTTTCCAGTTCGATTTTGGCAACTTCCGCCGTCTTGCGGCTGCTTACAAGGACAGCCTCTGTTTTATGGTTCGCTAGGGTCAGTCCTGCATCATAAAGCCACTGTTTTGCTGCGCCCATGGACACCAACGTTTTCTTCTCAGCCTCACGTAGATGTTTTGCCACGACCACCAGCGCTATGCCATCGTCAGCAAATCCTACTATGTGGCATTCTGTGGGCAGATGTATGCGCAGTATGCCATCATACATGACGTTCCACAAAAGCGGTTCTCCGGTACTTGGAATCTGCCGAGTGCATCAATGATTTTTGTCCAGTTAGCCGTGTTGAATGCGTTTTTTACGTCGAGGGTGGTTATAAGGCAATACTTTTTTCCGCCACTTTTCCATCTTTGCCCTTCAATCGCCTTCGCCGCTATGTCGATTACTGTCGATAGTGCATCCAACGTGGATTTGGCCTTTCTGAACCCAAATGGCATGGGCGAAAGGTCTCCAGCCTGTGAGATGGCGACTTCCAACCTTGTGCTATAATTTGTTCTAGCATTTTCCCCCCAGGGTTAAAAAAAAAAAAGGGCCCTAGAAAAAAAAAAATTCAAAAAGTTTTTTTCGAATAAGCACCAGGTTCTGCACTTTTCAAGGCATTTGGAAAATACATCCGCAAATTTATTCGGCTGCAAGCGGGCAGCTAGCTTAAAAGCTTTGTTAGGGATTGCATCGGGGCCAGGAGCTTTGTTGTCCCAAATGTCAGTTTCGGTCTCGTTGCACGGGTCCCAAAAATCACTTACGCTTGCTGTCCTTAATTAGCCTCTTGAGTAATCTGCCCCGATCGGCATACTCTTGCTGCAGGCTGATGAAGTTTCCTTGTCCTCGGGCTCTCTGGTAACACCGCCTTGCCCGCAGGCATCTATTCCTGGCCTCAGCAATTCCAGCATTCCACCAGTACACAGACCTTTTGTGCGTGCTATGGCTCCTGCGTACGGCCATGCTGCTGTCGCATGCTGCAGTGATAGCGGCCATTGGTTTTCTGGCTAGATTAGCATCTCCTACCATGGTTGGAAAGCATAATGTCGATGCAAATGTTTCCGGACTTAGCGTATCCACCCTGTACTGCCCCATTCCCCCAGACCAAGCGTTAAAATCGCCGGCAACAACTACTTTGGACTTTCCACGCACGTCTGCAGAAAGTTGATCGAGCACAACCTAAAATTCCCGTATGTTCAGGCTTGGTGCCAAGTAGCAACTTTAGAGCCATACTTCATCTATTTTTGCCCGCACAAAACAGTTATTTCGTTGCACAGACTGGATGAGCAGTGGGTTTTTGACACAGGTCCAGGTACCCGCTTTGCCAGTTGTATCCGCTGCCCACAGGCTGCTAGCCCCTACCCTGTATAGCTCACTAAGAATGGCGACATCTACATCCAATTCCCTCACCGTTTGCGCAAGCAGAGATTTCAAGTTCAAGGTTCAACTGCATGAACTTGACCATTTATGGACAGATTGGTTGCTCTCCTGTTTTGCTCAGAGGGCACTCTTTGCTACCAGCAATATGATTTCTGGGGTCGCGATCTATCGCTGCGCAGTTAAAACAACTTGGAGCTTCGTTGCATGCCACAGACTTATGGCCTGTCTGTCCACACTTAAACACCAGTTGCTGCTGTTGCATTTAGCGGCAACGTATCCAAAATTTAGGCACATAACACCTTTGTGTGGCTGCTTTCTGTTTAACTTTACATTTAAACAGGCCAACGACGAAGTCCTTTATCCTCAGGAGTATTGCCGCACTATTATGTGGCAAGCATACAATGGATTTCGTTGTATGTGGGTGTCAACGACTTCACCATTATTTGGCTTGAACCGGCGCCAGTTGCCCTGTACGAATTTTGACGCTTGTTCCCAGTACACTGCTCAGTTCTTCTTGAAGCTTGTTGCCTCCATCCGCATAAGAAGTGTCCTCGTCCGCCTTGATTATTATGGCACCAGGCCTGCCTCTGCGCATAGTTGGCTTGCGCTTTGCGCCTACCATTTGCCATTCTGGGCCAGAGTCATCCTTTCCTGCAGATTCTTGCACTGGTGCTATCGCAGTCTCTGCGCCACCTCTTAACTTGGATGCATACGTCTGCTCGCTGCTACGTTGCTTTTTTGGCGGAGTGTTTCTCTGCACCATTGCATTTTCTCTTTGCCGCTTTGGGCTGTCAGCATGGCAAACTGTGGCTCCAATGTACTTTGATTGTGACCGTCAAAGTTTGCGTGGCCATCTCAACTTTACATACTGCTTGTCGTTTGTCACCAAGTACTTTGTGACAGATGGCAATTTGCAGCTCTATCATCTGCCGTATGTCCTGCATTGTATTTTGATTTACATGCCGGACCTGCGGCTTACCATCATCCTTCTTCTTGAAGGTATTCGCCAACCAGAGGAGGTTGCCAAGATCATCGAGCTCCGGTATTCCCGATTTTACAGTGGGACTTATTGCCAGAGCCGCGCTGTTTTGGCTGTCAGGCACCTGCAACGGTCGCCCAGCAGGCGATGACACTGGTGACCGCCTCATCCTATTGGATTTACCGAATATTTCCTCCTCGCCTAATGGATCACTAGATGTACCGTCCCAGCGTGCTTGATCCATAGACGCTGCAATTTTGTCCATTTATTCAGGCGTTAAATGCAACCCGGTTTGAATTTAAAATCTAACGGCCAAGCAAGAAAGACACTTGCGCGCCACCTGGCGGATGCAGCCATGGGCACCGCCAAAGGCTTTCTGCGTTATGCAACATTGGTCGCACAGCTGATCGGTGGCGCTTTATGGGGCAACTCTATTGTTTTTATTCGCTGCAACAAGTGGTAATGTATCCAGAACAGAGAGGGCACTGGATAATAGAATGGATTTCTAGGATCCAATACAATGGAGGCAGTGGTGGGCAGACAAAAAGGCGCCAAAAAGGATGCTTCTGGTAAGTGTTGTGCCGCAGAGTCTCTCCTCTGGTTAATATAAACTTAGGCACTGTCGCGACCAAACTACGGAACGCTTCGAAAACACAACCTTCTTCCAACTCTGTGTGTGTGAGAGTGCATCAGTATATGTATAGATATATGTATATATATGTATATGTGTATTGTGTATTGATATGTATATATGTATTTAATTTTTTTTTTTTTAAATATGAAAATATGGAATGGAACGATGCAGAGGTGTGAATGGATCGGATTTCTTTATACAAATTAATAATTTTTTTTTTTATATATTCTTTTGATGTATCTAGCTGATATGCTCCAACTTTATAGGGTGTCGCGGAACACAAGAAATGTCTAAGTGTGGCCTTTATATGTGAAAGGGTGGTTCACTTTCTTTTTTGTTTAAAAATCTTTATTAATTTGTGTTGAAAAATTTTTTTCTCTTCGTTGGAACCACCTTTCATTTCGCGCACACTTTTCCCAGGAGTGGACTGTATGTGCACAAAAACTGTTTTTTAGAATTTAATTTAGCACTGGATAAATTTTGTACTTTTTGTTATGTCACATTCATACACTCTGCTTGCATATATATATATGTATGTAGGAGATCACTTTGAATTTCGTAGGTTTATTTCAATACATACACACATATGTGTTAATATTTTGGAAATTGCGAAAAAAAATATATATTGGAAATAGGCAAATAAATATGGCGCCTTATATACTTGGCCTATATATGCCAAAGTGCGAGAAAAAACTCTTGAAGTGGGCGAACAAATATGGCGCCTTATGTACTGGACACATATATATGTATGAAAAAATTGGGGACCAAAATTTTCTCACCTTTGAGGAGGAAAAATTTGCTCGAAAGTAATTTTACTTTGATTAGGAAAATTAAGGGAAACAATTATATGTATGTGAGTATGGGTACGGCATGTACATTTACTCATGTACATATAATTTGGAAAAAACTTCCACCGATGCAAATGGTTCGAGAGGATCTTGGTATCCGGCTCGAAGGACCGATTCTTATGTAAGGGTGTTGACCTTCCTTGGTGTTTGGGGCAGCTAAATAAATTTTTTCCTTTTCTTCCTTCAAAAAAAGTGGAGACGCGCAGAGACTTTTTCTTTCACTTGTATATTTTTTAGTCACAGGTATAATTCAACTAATTCTAGCTTAAACTAACAGAGGGAATTCTTTTTTGTGGGGAGAGCGATGGGCATCATCGGGAGAGCGGCGTGAGGTGAAAGCTTCCGCCTCCCTTAACCCTTGTGTAGCCCTTAGGGCATAAACAGTAATCATGAACATTAAAATTCCCATCATTGCTGTCAACAAGGAACAGAATCAATACATTGGGCTCTCAAGAACCGATTTGGAACAATGTCATCAGCTCAACAACGAGCAATATATTTGCTTTGATAAACAAACGACGTTTACGGCTAATAGCAACTGTGAGTTCCAGCTATTTAAAAACATAAAATCGTCAACTTGTCAAATACAACACACAAACAGGTCACGACATGTATCAAAAAAATTGAACTCGCAGTGACCTGTGACGATATCATACAAGGTATCACTATCAAGAAGACTGGATTGTTAACGCTAGACCCGACGTGTACAGCAAGGAGTTCTGATATACAAGTAACAGGTCACCGTATCGCTACGACACACACAATGAAATTGTCACATGTCCGATTTGGCAACTTCAGCATGGGCTTCAACAAAAGTAGTGCCAACAACAACACAATTCACGAAGATACGACGAGCTAAGCAACATTCAAGGAAAACTGGAAAGTAAGCAAAACTAGAAGTTACCAGAAGACCCCAGCCAGCCGGCACACCATGTAATCGTCTCCTACGTAGCGCTAACAATACCATTGGTTCTTGTGTTAGTATATGGAATAAGGAGATGCTCACAAATCCAAGGCACAATGGTCCAAAGCAGACAACCGTGAGGATCGTCAATCGTATGCCGACTCCAGCAACGTTGGATAACGTTGAATTTGTGTTCAACGGCCGGGAGTATGTTGGTGTTTAGATTATATAAAATAAGATAACAATAAGACAATCATAATATGGAACAAATGGAAATGTATGTCAAGATTAGTATGTAACCCGATTATAGATTATGATGGCTCATCAGTCATAAGTAGATCTGATATGGTCAGCAATTAACAATAAAGACATAGTTCATTAAGTTAGGTATTATCAAAAAAAAACCTATGTCTAACTATGCACTGGTGAGCTCTCTAGTTTTACTATAAAAGAAATGCATTATTCTTTGTAAGATCAGATACCAATTGCTACCAAAAGCTACATAGGGTGTGCATCGCTGTGTCTTTGGCCCCTATCTCTACCTTTGGAATCTCGCTCCGAAATCCACCCAATTTATGAGTTGGTTGCGACGACTTTTAGTCACTGGTTTATGTGCTAGTGCCCATTTGAGTATAAATAAATAAACAATTAATAAATTCAAGAAATACTAACGTCTTTCATTGAACATAATTAATTTTACAAGGAAAAAAAAAGCAAACAAACAACACAAAAACAAAAAAAAACATTAAATTTAATTAAATAACTACATGTAAATACTACGTTATTTTTAAATATCAAAGAAGTTAACTTCGGCAATGCCGTTACTTGATATACAAGTAACAGGTCACCGTATCGCTACGACACACACAATGAAATTGTCACATGTCCGATTTGGCAACTTCAGCATGGGCTTCAACAAAAGTAGTGCCAACAACAACACAATTCACGAAGATACGACGAGCTAAGCAACATTCAAGGAAAACTGGAAAGTAAGCAAAACTAGAAGTTACCAGAAGACCCCAGCCAGCCGGCACACCATGTAATCGTCTCCTACGTAGCGCTAACAATACCATTGGTTCTTGTGTTAGTATATGGAATAAGGAGATGCTCACAAATCCAAGGCACAATGGTCCAAAGCAGACAACCGTGAGGATCGTCAATCGTATGCCGACTCCAGCAACGTTGGATAACGTTGAATTTGTGTTCAACGGCCGGGAGTATGTTGGTGTTTAGATTATATAAAATAAGATAACAATAAGACAATCATAATATGGAACAAATGGAAATGTATGTCAAGATTAGTATGTAACCCGATTATAGATTATGATGGCTCATCAGTCATAAGTAGATCTGATATGGTCAGCAATTAACAATAAAGACATAGTTCATTAAGTTAGGTATTATCAAAAAAAAACCTATGTCTAACTATGCACTGGTGAGCTCTCTAGTTTTACTATAAAAGAAATGCATTATTCTTTGTAAGATCAGATACCAATTGCTACCAAAAGCTACATAGGGTGTGCATCGCTGTGTCTTTGGCCCCTATCTCTACCTTTGGAATCTCGCTCCGAAATCCACCCAATTTATGAGTTGGTTGCGACGACTTTTAGTCACTGGTTTATGTGCTAGTGCCCATTTGAGTATAAATAAATAAACAATTAATAAATTCAAGAAATACTAACGTCTTTCATTGAACATAATTAATTTTACAAGGAAAAAAAAAGCAAACAAACAACACAAAAACAAAAAAACATTAAATTTAATTAAATAACTACATGTAAATACTACGTTATTTTTAAATATCAAAGAAGTTAACTTCGGCAATGCCGTTACTTGATATACAAGTAACAGGTCACCGTATCGCTACGACACACACAATGAAATTGTCACATGTCCGATTTGGCAACTTCAGCATGGGCTTCAACAAAAGTAGTGCCAACAACAACACAATTCACGAAGATACGACGAGCTAAGCAACATTCAAGGAAAACTGGAAAGTAAGCAAAACTAGAAGTTACCAGAAGACCCCAGCCAGCCGGCACACCATGTTATCGTCTCCTACGTAGCGCTAACAATACCATTGGTTCTTGTGTTAGTATATGGAATAAGGAGATGCTCACAAATCCAAGGCACAATGGTCCAAAGCAGACAACCGTGAGGATCGTCAATCGTATGCCGCCTCCAGCAACGTTGGATAACGTTGAATTTGTGTTCAACGGCCGGGAGTATGTTGGTGTTTAGATTATATAAAATAAGATAACAATAAGACAATCATAATATGGAACAAATGGAAATGTATGTCAAGATTAGTATGTAACCCGATTATAGATTATGATGGCTCATCAGTCATAAGTAGATCTGATATGGTCAGCAATTAACAATAAAGACATAGTTCATTAAGTTAGGTATTATCAAAAAAAAAACCTATGTCTAACTATGCACTGGTGAGCTCTCTAGTTTTACTATAAAAGAAATGCATTATTCTTTGTAAGATCAGATACCAATTGCTACCAAAAGCTACATAGGGTGTGCATCGCTGTGTCTTTGGCCCCTATCTCTACCTTTGGAATCTCGCTCCGAAATCCACCCAATTTATGAGTTGGTTGCGACGACTTTTAGTCACTGGTTTATGTGCTAGTGCCCATTTGAGTATAAATAAATAAACAATTAATAAATTCAAGAAATACTAACGTCTTTCATTGAACATAATTAATTTTACAAGGAAAAAAAAAGCAAACAAACAACACAAAAACAAAAAAACATTAAATTTAATTAAATAACTACATGTAAATACTACGTTATTTTTAAATATCAAAGAAGTTTACTTCGGCAATGCCGAAGTTTATATACCCTTGCAGTCCTTTGCAATAATTTTTTTACATTTTAAAGTTTCTTTCCCTGCAACTCAATATATCAACACACAAACAAAACATTCAAATTATTTTTTTTTTTACTACAAATTTTTCTTCTTCTTCCATCATTCCCTAAGCACAGCACAACACGCATACACATACAGCGTGTAGCGCTGCGTCTGTGATTGTGTATGCATGTGCTCTATTTGATTTGATGATGACGTATTAGGCAGCAAGCAGCGTCAAATATATATGCCATATGTATATATACATACATACATACTACGCTCTCTCGTTCTGCTGCCTGCAGCGGCAGAACTTATATACTTAAGAATTCTTAGGCTAAGCTTTCAATTAAAAATACATTCGGTTTTTACCGCCATCCAAAACACAACGACTTATTATTACATGTCGATCATGCATGTCCGCACTTAAGAATGGTTGACTAGCATTTGTTACATATCGGATAAATACTGCAGGTTGTAAGAATGCTCTGGCTGGGGTATAATTCTCAGTCTGCGGAGTCCCGTCTACAGAAAATGTATGCTATTCTGAAAACCTTCAGAATATTATGGCTTTAATAGAGGCCACCTTAAGGGTGGAAAAGGGGAAGGGAAAGGGTATGAGAAGAATCCGAGAGGAGCCGCAACGACTGATCTTGTCTGCCAAGCGAAGCCCGCTTGGCCAAGATCCGTTGACTCATCACCTGGAGTGACTGAGCCTTGAGATCAGCGACTGACTTTGTCTGCAGGAGAATAACTCACCCCGCCGAAGTCCACTGATCCTTCGGCTCCACTCCAGAATGTTAGAAGGCTGGGGAAAGGTAGATTTTGTAACAGAAAATAAAATGCAAAGCGAGTCAACTAAGAGTAGCGCATCAGATTTTATTTATAATTAACTAATTTCTAAACATTGGTTATTCATGGCGCTAAAAGGGTCCCTACCGCACTCAAGCAAAAAGGGAATAATGAGTAATGGGCTCACCTGCTGTAATCATTGAATGTACTTGAACTTTTTTGCTGCTGTTTTTTATTATTTGTTCTTTTCACTGCCCTCGAAGCGTCGACGCTGCAGCCACACCAAGACCGTAGCTAGAAAGAGAGAGACGAGAGAAAAGTCCCGCCACGCGATTTCTGATTTCATCCGGGACTCGCCTTTTGGAGGTGTCGACAAGCCATTTCGGTGGTGTGAGGAGCCATTTGGGGGCTGCTGGGGTGGCGTCAGGCTCATAAATGGCCATGGATCGTCGCAAGGGGCAACGTGAAGTCGGCGCAGAACTGCTGCTGGTTGGCGGAGTAATGTCGCCGTTTGGTGTGGAGATCGATGTTCGAGGGTGAGACACTAAGAGATCCAAGGGCATCTGTTCTTCGTCGTGGTCGGATGGCGTCTCCTTATGTATGGCTTCTGTCAAGCGAACACCTGGGGTCGTCAAAGGGCTTATGGGTTCATACTCGGGCCGCAGAGGAGTGTCCGGTATGAAAAGGTCTGTGTCTGTTTGGGTCCTACTCGCTCCCCTGGCTAGACGAGGGGCTCCAGTTGAGAGAATGAAGGCGTGACCATACCTTCTCGATATTGATTTTGTGGCATATCCCCGGGTACGGGGTCCCATTTAAAAATGCTGCTGCGGCCGAGACGAGCTGGCTTCCCCCACCGGACCAGTTGACACTGTTCGGTCCTCCCGAGGGCGACGGATAGGGCCGGGCAACTCCGAGGGTTCGGTGTTCTGTGCCGGACGTGGGAGTGTGACTACTGATAGAATCACGGCGCGCTTCGGTCGGGTCATACCCAAAGTTAGCTGGGCCCCGTCGGGAGTTTTTTCCCCAGTCTATTGAGCATTGCTCCCCGAGGGTCGCCGGACAAGGTCTACGGATGAGTCACCTCCTTGGCTTGGAACGGGTATGGCTGGCGATCATCTCCTCGACGATGCGGGCTATGTCGGCTTCGCAATCCCCGCCGCCCCTCCTGGCTGTGACATACTGTGAAATATAACATGTTTTTAAACTACCCTGAATTCTGAGTTCACTTAACGAGGCCCTATGAGTGCGGTTTTCAAAGGTGCTGTGATTAAAACTAAGATACAATGTTTAGATAATTTACGCCGAGCATCAGCGCGAAGAGCGCTTTTTAGGAGGGAGGGAGACGTTGGGCAGGCGCACCTACCAACAAGTGGGCCCTTGAAAATTTTAGTCGGTGCCCTCGTGCGGGCCGTGGGTACGAGGTGTCCCGAGGCCGATGTCTTCAGAAGGACCGAGTTCATCACTATTGAAGGCCTTCAAGTCAGCTAGGCCTGCGGTACGTCGCTCACGCCCGTGGGCTTGTAATCTTACGACATTGCTGGAAAGAAACTTGATTATTTTATACGGACCTTTATACTTAGGCGCCAGTTTTGCGTTGAATCTTTCATTGGCATTAGACAATACATGTTGCCTGAGCATGACCATGCTCCCGATACTTGGACGCCAGTCGCGTCGTCTCAGATCGTAGTATTTCTTTTGATTCTGAATGGAATTGAGTTGGTTCTCGTGTACAAGCATGAATACATCTTCCATTCGTCTGACGCGCTCAGCGGGACTAGGGGGTTCGTTACCAGAGACATCCGTTACTTGGTAATAAAGTGCGCCGGGCACACGGGGTTCCCGACCTAATATGATGTAGGCCGGGCTGAATCCGGTGGTATCATTGACGCTAGAGTTGATAGCCAGTGTTATTTCTGAAAGCCATTGATCCCAATTGTTTTGCCCCTTCTCCAGATATTGTGTAATCATGGTCTTGAAGGTCCTGTTGGCACGCTCGGTAGGATTCTGTTGTGGAGAATATGGGGCTGTGTGCTGGGGGGTAATTCCAGACGTCTTACAAAAGTTTTTGAAAACCTTGCTCGTGAACTGGGTACCGTTATCACTCATGAGGGTGCCAGGGTTACCGAATCGGGTAATCCTGATTCCCAAGTGGCCGGCCGTGACTGCATTGTGACATTCCTTGAGTACTTGCTCTTGATCTTTCAGGAGAACGCATAGTTTTCAAGGTGGAGAATCGTAGTCATCTAGGTGTGGGTTTCGCCGACGATAAATCTGCCCGTCTTCGAGTACATATCCTAAAAAATCCACCGGGCGTTCCATGACCTGCTGCCGTAGTCTTAGCCACTATTTCGGATCCGCTTAATACAAGCCAAGTACAGCACACCCAAAGGCTGTCGCGATAGGGCATCGGCAATTACGTTCAACTTGCCCCGAACTCGAACTCGTTTTGTTGCGATTCAAGCGCCCGTCTTGCCACACGCCCCGTAGGATTTTCAATTGAGTTTACCCACTTCAGAGCCAAATAGTCAGTGATTACATCAAATCGATAGCCTTCTAATAACAGCCATATTTCCTGATTGCCCAAACTATTGTTAAGCATTCTCTCTCAGTAGCCGAGTAATTTTCCTCCGCCTTCAAAAGCCGTCGACTAGCGTAGGCAATGACTAATTCAGCACCGTCAATAGTCTAAATGAGCATTCCCGAACATTGGTTGGTGGCGGGAGCTTACGGATAGCTGCTACCTTCTCAGGGTCCGTATGAATACCATCCTCGCTGACGATATGACCAAGAAATTGGATACGTTTTTTGAAGAAACGACAATTGTCTCCGTTGATTCTTAAAATAGCTTCTCTCGAAGTCGAAAGACTTCTAACAGGTGTTCCTCGAGAGTGTTTTCCATCACGATTATATCGTCTAGATAAGCGAAGGCATGTGGTTCCATTTCGGGTCCAATCACGTTATCTAAAGCTCTCTGGATAGTGGCAGATGCCGAGTGTAAGCCGAAGGGCATGTCTTTCCAATGGATAAACCGCGTCCAGGCACTGTTAAAGCTGTACACTCTCTACTTTTGACATCTAAGGGTTTTCGCCAATACCCACTCTTTAAATCTAGGGTGGAGATGTTTTTCGCGTTCCTCAATTTCTCTAGAATATGATGTATTTCAGGATATGCGTTGCGTACTGACTGAGCGTTCAGTTGTCGAAAGTCTAAACACATACGAGTGTCGCCAGTTTTCCTACCTACCAACACGAAGGGGCGCACTCTGAGGGCCTTTGGATGGTTCGATACTGTCTTCCTTCAGTAGTGCGTCTACTATTTCATTCATAATCTGTTGTTGGGGAGGATTGTGAGGATAATATCTCTGCTTCATAGGTCTGTCCGTTCTTCGCAAAGGACTTCCAACTCTGCCTTGCGACGATGGTTTATCCAATGAACGCTCATTTCTGGTATATTAATAATTACTCTGGGCCGTAATTTAAGTCATATTCTTCATCAGCTAAAGGACTTCGAAGTTCGCCAAGTAGGCTACGCGATACTGTGTAAAGAGGTCTACGGTGAAGCGATAGACTATGATATTTAGATGTGTAAGTTACGCCATATATATATTTATTATTACTCTTGGATTTTTAATAGATTCTGTTTGTGCAAAGAAAAGTAAGTAAAGGTGACGCGTAAATGAGAGTTATCCCCACGATTGGAAACTTTAAGGTGTTTTTATAATTTGGTTTATATAATTTGAAATCGCGATGGTTCGAATATATAAGAACGATTTTGCCTGGTGATAGAATTAGATCCCGTTTGTTGATTGTAATTGGGATAATCCGTGAATGTAGAATATGGTTATTGAAGAAGCGATTAAATCTCCCGCGATGTCACCCAAGAAAATCAGAGTTAACTCCGATTAACGTTTTGAATTTCCTCGGGAAAGTAGTTGTCCTTGCTGCTGAATTTCCTGATGTCATTTGCATTAATCTCCTTGGGTGCTGAGATATCCTTGAAGCTTAGTTCATCTTAGCGGTGAATGTCCCTGTCCCAAGACCTTGTTGATCCTTCCGTTGTAAATCCTTGTATTGATAAGTAGTCCTGATTGATGCGCTTTGTTAAGTTGTTATCCTTCCGGATTTAAGCACTTTTTTTTTTGATCTTATCTTGCCTATGCATATGTTTTGACTTAAATGACCCCTCGTGCTTTACACTTCTCTCTCTCAAACTGAATTTTGAGAGAGTGTTCGATTTCTAGGTTACCCATACCCAGGTTCCGTTCAATTTAAAGTGCTGTATAGTATACTCCCCACTATTGACTCTCTGAGAGAGGCACCTTGACGCTCTATCCACTTCTGGTAACTTTTGCTCTTCTCTCTTGTGATTTAACATTTTTTTTTTTTTTAACATAACTGCTTTTCATGTGTGGTTCGATCGATGGCTCCGTTGATGAGTCTATTGCTAGCTCTGTCGGTAATTCCGTAGCTGACTCCATAAATAATCCTCTCAAAACTACGCTGTTGACGATACTATTAATCCTGTCGAAAACTCTGTTGATGACTCTGTCGAAACACTGCCGGAGACTCTGCCGATAGCATGGTATGACTTTGTGCGTTTTATATATATATATATTTTTTTTTTTTTTTTTAATTTGTTGCTCTCATTTCACTGCACCCGTCATTAAAAGGAGAGTCATACGAGTCTGCCTCATGTGTGTTTAATGTAGCCGATATACCCATGCATACTTTTCGATACGTATAGCCATACGAATGTGTGCAATGTCTATGTACGTCACAAGCGAATCCGAATTTTTTTTGCTTTGGAGGAAATGTGTGATGTAATCGTCACACACTCACATTTTCAGTCTAATGTGTACAATTCGTATCGTGAGCGCACACATGCGAGGGAGTCAGCGACGCTTATACAGATTCACACGATCTGATCCAGCATCACACATGTGAGGGCCAATGCACACGAACATCGTCGTTGTTTTTACAATACTACGAAACCCAATGTGCCACTGTACTTACAAATCTGAGTGAATGAGGGAACGACGACAAAAAAAATCGGTTGAATCGGAGCTATGTGTTAGTGTACTAAGAGTGGGAGGGAGATGGCAAGAGAATGCTCATAGCTCGCACACACACGCCACGAATCAAACGGCGAACTGTCTACTCTCACTCTTACTGGCTGCTTCGTATGTCTCTGTCCCTTTCACGTCTGTAACTGTAGTGTGTAAAAGTAAAACTAAAAAACGCGTGACACAATGACGACGTACATATGCGATATGTATATGCGATCTTTAAATATATGTGCACTCCAATATATATATATGTCGAATGTCCATTGTTGTTCTTAGCCTTTTCCATTTTCTTTACTTTGGATACTTTATACTATTCACTCTCACTTTATATTAATCAACTATTAGCGCAGCGAGTTTAGGTGTTGTTTCGGCACGTCTGACTCAGACTCCATATGCCGACTCCAATGACTTAACACCAAACCTCACTCGACAACATTTCCAATGGTGTCACGCTGTCGGGCATCTCAAATCTGTCGAGTCATTCTTCAATCTTAATATACCAATTGTCAATCTTAACATACCAATTGTCAATCTTAACATACCAATTGTCAACCTGCAAAGGGCAGTGTTAGACATACCATAGTTACAGGTGACATACCTGTCAATTCACATATCAAACATTAACAAAATATTAGCCTACTCTTAGGCGCTCTAAATTCTCCGACACGACCATTCTGACAAGTTACACGTCCTCGTGTAAAAGAACATGAAGATCCTTTCCGTTCATTATTCTACATTGAATAAACCAGATACCATACCATATTGGCAAACCATTATAATCTTTATGTTTTACTTGTATTATCCCGGCAAGGGCAACGACAAACTATTTCGCTCCAACATACCAATGTACTATTTACTCTAGTTGGCCACACGGTCTCTTATCCTGACTCAACTACCCGTATCTGGCTCAATCAGTCAACTTCCATCCATTAACAAACCACCAACTCATATTTGCAGTAACATACAAAGTTCTTATTTTAGATGTAATCTAATTATAGTACAACACTGTACGGCCCTCCTGACCTTTAGACGTCCTCGTGTAATATTTTAATTTTTAACTTCAAACTTACCAAACGGAACTCGATCAACGTCTCTTAGACGGATAACCAAACATCGTCTCTCCTAGACGGATAACAAAACATCGTCTTTCCTAGACGAATAACCATCGTTTCTCCTAGACGGATAACCAAACATCGTCTCTCCTAGACGGATAACCATCGTCTCTCCTAGACGGATAACGAAACATCGTGTCTCCTAGACGGATAACAAAACATCGTCTTTCCTAGACGGATAACAAAACATCGTCTTTCCTAGACGGATAACCATCGTCTCTCCTAGACGGATAACCAAACATCGTCTCTCCTAGACGGATAACAAAACATTGTCTTTCCTAGACGGATAACAAAACATCGTCTCTCCTAGACGGATAACCATTCTGCCATTCACACATCCTCGTGTAATGACCAAATATCAAGTCCAGAGACACATTTTGAGTTTCATAATATAAATTAAACTTAAGTTTTATTCTTAACCATACCATACAGAGTACCTTCTTCTTGCGAAGGCAAACGAATGGCCCATGTAGATAATGTCTAAAATGTTTTACTGCATTAACTACCGCGAGTGTTTCTAACTCATAAGACGTGTATTTCGATTCACACACACTAGTAGTTTTACTGAAATATTCAACCACATACAGTTTATTTTCAATTCGTTGCAAAAGTATGGCTCCGTAGCCAATGGAACTTGCATCTGTATGCAGTTCTATGGAGTATTTAGGATCAAATATTACCAAGAGTGGTTTGCTTATATCAATAATCTGCTTGCGAACCTTCTCATATTCATTCGTCCAATCAAAATTAATTTTAATAGATGTAAGAGAGTAAAGAGGTTTCAATAGCTGGGAGAATCCTTGTACAAATTGGCGAATATACGAGGCCAATCCTATAAATTGCCTCAATGTTGTAATTGACCTGGGTGGTGGCAATGCGCTTAATGCTTCAATTTTACGCAAATATGGACGAATCCCACCCACTTCGTATCCTAGATACTGAACAGAATCCCTCAAAAATTAGTATTTTTCTACATTAAACGAAAATCCTGCCTTAGTCAAAATAATAAAGACGATCTCTAATCTTTCAATAGCTTCTTCCTTAATTGACACCACGATCATTATATCATCCATATAGACGATAACGTACGAAAATGCCAAATCGCCCACTGCTTTCATCACTGCTCTTTGAAAACCGACGGTGCGTTCTTTAGACCAAACGGCATCGCTAAAAACTCAAATTGTCCGTCGGGAATGACGAATGCAAAGTACTCAATGGAGTTCTCCTGCAATGGGACCTGACAATACCCGCAAGCCATGTCCAAGCAAGTAAAGTATCAGGCTCCACGCAATCTAGCTATCTGATCTTAAATTAATGGTAGAGGAAACTTAGTTGCAATGGTATTTCTATTTAATTCCCTATAAATGATACAGAGTCTTACAGATCCGTTTTTCTTTTTTACCAAAAGTGCTGGAGTAGTATAAGGTAAACTGCTCGGCCTTATTACATTATAATCTATTAGCTCTTGAACTTTTGACCGGAGTAATTCTCTCTCACTTGGACTGAATCTGTAAGACCGTCTTTGCACAGTCTTGGTGGGTTCTACTAATCGAATTGACATTACACCAGTAGTTACGCGAGTTAAAGGAGTTTCGCAAATGAATGATTTTGAATGCTTTCTTAATAATCTTAACAATTGATTTTTATTCTGATTCTCCCTGTGCTTCAGTTGTTAAATTATTAAAATCATTTTCGTAACTTTTTACAGAACAAACGTTCACTGTTTTGTCTTTAATCATTTCCACACCTTCTGTTGATACTATAGCAGAATATTCTTGTGCTAAAATTTCGCGGCCAATTACAATATTATTTTTCATATTATTATCTTGGACTACATAAAATACTACTTCGATACAATTTCCATTTATTATCACATTACTTGTGATTTGAATTGACGAAACTACACTGACATTACCAATTCCACTTAATGATATTACGTTATTTGTTCTTTTCTCAGACAGTTTGTGTGCTATGCTCTATTTGACTAACGAGCATTCTGCGCCTGAATCAAATGTAATCGGAAAATTCTCACCTCGGTGCAACATAATTGCTTTTGGTTCATCAACGACACATAGGTTAACCCTCTAATGCACACGTGATCCTGCGTCACCATCCGAACTCTTGGGGCATTGAGTAGAGATGTGTCCCGGCTCTTGACATCGATAGCATGTCACGACTTTAGCACGTAATGACGAAGCGTGCTGATGTAGGTTTCTGCGCTCTGCATTCTGACTTCCTGTGTCCAAGCTTCGCACATGAGTAACATTTGATTAGCAATGTTTGCAATTAAATAATCGTCTGAAGAGCTGGACCGCTTATTGTCAAACGAAAAGACTTGTAACTCGGACTCTAAGTCTCGTCTGCTGCGCATAGTCCCTATGAACACAATTCGTTGTAGTCTGCGGTCATAGTTTGCTAAATGACCAAGAACAACCGACGCAGCAATTTGCTCATGGTCCATGCCGCGCCATTTTGTTAAAAGTGACGTCATTAGTCGACTCGCACACACGGCAAAACACTCGCCAGAATTTGGACGACTGTTCAGAAAATTCAAAATAGTTGCGGCCGGTGTCTCGGAGTTTTCGTATCTTTGCTCGAAAAGCTGTCTAAATTGATCCCATATGATGCCTGGGTAGCAAATCTGCGATAACCACTGCGAAAAGCTTCCTTCCAATGACTTCGTCAAGGCCAAAATTAACGCACTACCTTGCAATGGTTTTTCTTTTAGAACGATGTTTACAGTAGCACACCATTGCGTGGCGTTGACTCCAGCAGCGTCGGAGTTAAATTTCGGTAGCACACTTTCACCATCTTGTCGAGATTCACAAGGCGAAAAGTTGTTGCTAGTTCCCAGAAGTTTCGATTTTGTTGTTCTAATAAAATGCGAAACTGCTCCTTATTTATTGTTGGTCTTGAGTTAGATCCCAATTCTGATGTCGAATGTCCATTGTTGTTCTTAGCCTTTTCCATTTTCTTTACTTTGGATACTTTATACTATTCACTCTCACTTTATATTAATCAACTATTGGCGCAGCGAGTTTAGGTGTTGTTTCGGCACGTCTGACTCAGACTCCATATGCCGACTCCAATGACTTAACACCAAACCTCACTCGACAACATTTCCAATGTTGTCACGCTGTCAGGCATCTTAAATCTGTCGAGTCATCCTTCAATCTTAACATACCAATTGTCAATCTTAACATACCAATTGTCAATCTTAACATACCAATTGCCAACCTGCAAAGGGCAGTGTTAGACATACCATAGTTACAGGTGACATACCTGTCAATTCACATATCAAACATTAACAAAATGTTAGCCTACTCTTGGAGTTACATAGGAGTGGAAAATTTCTTTTATGTATTCTCGGTTAGGGTATTTAAAAATCGCATATACATATCGCATATGTACGTCGTCATATATATATATTCTATATATATATATATAGTATATAGTATAAGTAAAACTAAAAAACGCGTGACATATAAAATATATATATAGTATATATATATATATACCATATATATATATATACTTTTTGTATATATATATATATTTATAAAGTCCTTTTTATTTTAGAAAAATTATAGTGATTATTGTTGATGACCAAGATTTTTTTTTTTAAGTTTTCGGGAGTTGGTGCGTCTAGCTCAAGCGTCACCGGAAGAAGAGCGAGAAGACTTTCAGTGCGGCACCAGGCCGATACCGATATTTTCCATTGGCGACTTAATACTAACAAACGATACTTAAATCCTAACAATCGAGACTTAAATACTAACAATCGAGACTTAGAAATACTGACCGCGATCTATGTGTAGATAACATCTTACAACTCGGCCGTCCTGAGGAAGGATGGACCTCGATCCCAGTGGCCAACCAGGGGGTAAACAACAACATCAACTGGCCAGTGATGCCCTTGTTTGGATATCAGAAGTGCAGCCTTGATCAGGGGCTAAGACGGCGGTTGGGGGGAACTTCAAATTGACGTAGAAAACTCTTCGGGTAGTTATAACTGGTACAGGTTGAATTTCACCTCATCAGCAGCGGCAGTGGTGCCGGCGGCAGTTGCAGCAACTCATGCCGTCCTCCCAGCGTAGTCAGTTGCTCGTCCGGACTGGAGGAGGCAGAAGCAGCAGGCGTGATGACTGTAGCGGAAGACGGCACGGAGGGCTCTACGGCAGGCATGTCTTCCCATTGGTCAGCGCCCAAGGGAACGTCAGAGTCAGTAGGATGCGGCCAACAGTATGCATGGTGGCATGCAAGGCATCCAGCAGGGCAGCAGGCTTCATCGTCAGATGAAGAGCAGGAGTAATAACGGAGGTACCAGTGGCTCGCATCGCCACCGACTGTACAGCGAGCCGGGCAGCGGTAGGCTCGGAAGCGGCAGCCGAGACAGCAGCGGGAGCTGCAGGGGCCGGCATGGAAACGGCGGGTACAGCAGCAGCAGGTCTTGCAGCGGCAGGTCTAAAAGTGGCGGCTACAGCAGTAGCGGGTATGGCAACGTCGTACGCGGCAGCAGCGGGTACTGCAGCGGCAGGCATGGAGGCAGTGGGTACTGTAACGACAGGCCTGGAAGCGGCGGGCACAGCAGGCGCTGGCACAACAGCGGCGAGCACAGCAGCGGCAGAGGCGGGTGCGACGGGCACAGCGACAACCGGTACTGCAGCAGCAGGCACGGCAGTGGGTACGATGGCAGCGGGTAAAGCAGCAACAAGTACTGCAGCGGCAGGCCTGTAAGGGAGTATATGGAAGGCACAGCAGTGGGTACGGCGGCAGCGGGTACAGCGGTGGTTGGCATGGCTGCAGCGGCAGGCACAGCATTGGCCACGTCAGCAGCGGCTATAGCAGCAACAGGTACTGCACTGGCAGGCGCATCAGTGTTCACATGAGCAGCGGGTACAGCAGCGGCGGGCACAATGGCAACCGGTACTGCGGCGACAGGCACAGCAGTGGGCACGTGAGCAGCGGGTACAGTAGCAACCGGTACTGCGGCGTTAGGCACAGCAGTGGGCACGTGAGCAGCTGGTACAGCAGCAACAAGTACTGCAGCGGGAGGCCTGTAAGGGGAGGATATGGAAGCTGCGGGTACAGCAGCGGCGGGCACGGCAGCAGCGAGTACTGCAGCGGCAGGCCTGGAAGCGGCGTGTTTGGAAACTGCGGGTACAGCAGCAGCGGGTACGGCAGCGGCGGGCACGGCAGCAGCGGGTACTGCAGTGGCTAGCCTGGAAGCGGAGGATGTGTTAACAGCGGGTACGGCAGCGGCGGGCACGGCAGCAACTGTGTCAACGGCAGCGGCGGGCGTGGAGGCGGCCATCTTAGACACAGAGCGACTGTGAATGACGGCGGTACCTCGACTCCGCTTGCGCGCAGAGCTCTCGTCATCTCATGATAACTCCCAATGTGGAGTTGGTCAGGACAATTTTCCTTAACTAAGCATAAACAAAGTCAAAATTGGTGGCGTGCACAGAAATATATCTATTTCTGTCTAGTAATCCCACTTCTGAGCTATAAAGTCCTATTTATTTTAGAAAAATGATAGTGATTAGTGTTCATGACCAAGATTTTATTTTTAAGTTTTCGGCAGTTGGTGCGTCTAGCTCGTTCAAGCGTCACCGCAAGAAGAGCGAGAAAACTTTCAGTGCGGCACCAGGCCGATACCGATATACTAACAATCGAGACTTAGAAATACTGACCGCGATCTATGTGTAGATATCATCTAACATATTTTAATTTTTCCTACATAATACTCTTCAAGGTCCCTGCTCGGGCGCCATCTGTAAGGAAGCTCTGGCTTCCATTCTCAATCTCCAGAGGTCAGTCTACAGAAAATTTATTTGATTCTGAAGACCTTGAGAATATTATGGGTTAAATGGAGGCCACCTTAAGGGAGAAAAAGGGGAAAGGGAAAGGAGGTATGAGGAGAATCCAAGAGGATCCGCAACGACTGATCTTGTCTGTCAAGCGAAGCCTGCTTGACCAATATCCGTTGCCTCTTCACCAGGAGCGAGTGAGCCTTGAGATCAGCGACCGACTTCGTCTGCAGGAGAATAACTCATCCCGCCGAAGTCCACTGATCTTTCGGCTCCACTCCAGAATGTAAGGGGACTGTGGAAAGGGGGAGAGAATAGGATATGGCGTAGATTTTATAACAGAAAATAAAATGCAAAGCGAGTCAACTAGGAGTAACGCATCTGATTTTATTTATAATTGACGAATTTCTCGTCTAAAAGGGTCCCTACAGCAGTCAAGCTAATAGCAGCGTCGATGCTGCAGCCACACCAAGACTGTAGCTAGAATGAGAGAGACGTTGATTGTTAGCATTGGCTGTCAGAAACAAAAGAACTACAGTTAGCTCCTTGGTCACGAATGCTTTGTATTTTTTACTTTTCTCTTTAATCGGCACGTGAAAAAATCCATTCTCTAAGTCCATGACTGTAAAAAACATTGCGACCTGCAGCTTCTCTAGGACATCGTCAATTATCGGAACCGGAAACCCATCCTTCGACACCATAATGTTTAGCTTTCGAAAACCCACCCAGATTCGACAGCTGTCATCTTTGTTTTTCACCACAAGGACTCGACTGGCAAAATCGGATGATGATCATCGAACGATTCCAGCATTGAGCCATTCGTCGACTTGTTGCTTTACTGCTGCAGTAGACGACTTGGTGTTTGCCGAAACGGCGAGAAATTATCATATGGGACAATCTGTAGACTAGCTGCATCAGTTGATTCTGCAGCACTTTGGGTTTTCTCAACAGTTGGGTATTCAACAGCCTTGTAGTCGTTGATCATTGCTAGCACATCGTTTTCGAAATCTGAGGGTACATCTATATCAGAATTGGTTTCTTCTACATTAAAAATACTAAACTGATTGTCCTCGAATATTTTATCCCCAGCAGAGGGATAAAACTTATATCCTGCGTCATAGCCGAGTACGTCATACATTGGACCATTAGATCGCAGTCTTTGAACAGATTTGGATTGCCTTTGTGCTGAAACGCACGATGACGCAGTCTGCTGTTGCCGACGATGAACGACGCAAACTTTACACCGGAGTATCCCATGTTGGTCGAGAAATGGATTCTGATTGAGCAAAGTTCTGGATGGTGGGAGGGATTCTCGACGCTGTGGGATCGGAATCAAGGCTGGTTAGGCGGATAGCAATTCGTGAGATGGACCGTGGAGGGGGACGTAACCCCTTTGGTAGCAGAGCGTAGGATGTATGCGGTGACTCCAAGGGCCTTACCATAGTCTGAGTACGGCTCGCTGACGTTATCGAGTAGAGCGGTCGGGGCGGTGTGGCACTGGAACCGTTGCTGCAGCTGAGTGTCCGGAAGTTTACTAGTGGCCAGCACTCGGGATCACGCCGATGCCAGTCCGGTCCATGCCACCAGAAGCTGCTGGCCAATTACTCGTTAGTGGGTCTGCGGGGTTGTTCCCGGAACGCACATGTGATCAGCGCCAGGCGTTGGTGCTTTTGAAGATGCTAGATAGACGGTTGGCAATAAAGATGGATCAACTACACGGTGGCTTATTAATCCAAAACTGCGAAGTTGATGGTTGCATTGGAAGTTCGGGGGCGAACGTTGACAGAGATCGAGTAACAAAACTGCTACGCCCAACTCCGGCAGTGGCTGCGATACTGTGCTGACCGGGTCTTTTTAAGCCAACGGGGATGCGAAGTCGTGCAAGAACTCGTGTCTATGATGCAAAATGGGTGGCGGGAGAGCGTCATCTCAGATATGTTCGGTTAACCATATTTGCTGAATAAAGATCTTCGCTCAAATAACATACTGAGCTAACCAGCCGGCAGGGTCGAAGAGGACAGTAGTTCCCTCTTGGAGATCGACTTCTTCAGTGGTGGATCAGTGACGGAGAACGAAAAGATGTCCTCGGCGGCTTGCCAGCGAATGCTCAAGGTTTTCGCAGTAGGTGCTCTCTGTGAATAGCCGGGAGTACTTCCTTCTTGTTGAACGTCCACTTTCGATGCGACCCGTAAACCGCAGGGCCGCTTGGAGCTCTTGGATGGCAATACTGCTTTGGTGTGAGGGCAGGCTTCGCCATAATCTACTTACATGTAGCACCGAAGCATTTTGCTCGCCAGAAGATACATTGGTTGCACATCCTGTGCCAATTGCAGCACTACTCGGATCGCCAGGAACGGCGCGCAGTTAAAACCAAACGTGTCTGTTTGGAGCTCAAAGAATCGAATACTTCTGTGATGATCTCGGTAGAGGATCCGCTAAAGAGGGGTGCATAGGATCGACTAGGATTTGCCGATACATCTGCGTGATGTCGGCGTTAAAGACGAACTGAAAAAGCCAAAAGGGCCAAAAGAAGTCATCCAATGTTGTTTGCCTCTCATTTTTATTCTAAATTAAAAACTTTGATTCTGTTATTAAATTATGTTTATTTAAACCTTGAGATTTTTTTTTGGTCATAAGTTTTTTTTATTTTGAAAAAAAATGAGAGTCAAACAACATCGGATGTCTTCTTTTGGCCCTGATGACTCCTATTCAAGCAGTCTGTGGAACCCAACCAAAGATAATCTCTAGCCCGGCGAAATTACCGCCAATGACCCATTTGATAATCATATCAATAGCGGCTTGTTGTAGTAAGGATCAAAAAGAGGACGGTCAAGATGCTGAACCAGAACCGTGTTAAGAAATGGAGCGGCGTCGAGCAACACACGAATATGATGCTCCGCCCTATAGGGTGACAATCGCGGTGGCTAAGAGCCCTCTGCCTGGGGTGGATGAAAAATATTTTTCTGTATTTGTGAGCTGACCGCTCTTGGACGGACGCTTGGTAGAGCAGGATGGCGGGACTTCCGCAGCGGACGATGAATATACGGGCACGTTGCTAGGATGCTACAAGGTGTGATGACGCTCCTTCGACGTAAGACATTTATGCGTACTTAAGCCGTCTTTCATAGCTCACCGCGAGCGAAACAGCTAAAGCAGAGGCCCTGCTGTCTGGGCAAAGCCGTATTGGGTGATTTTCCAGTTGGAAAACCTTGCAAGGCACCGGTTGGAACTGGGTTTTTGCGGGGGAAAGCTTGCGGGGGCCAATAGGGCTGGCTCGGAGTCGACTTCTGGTCTTCGGCTGCAACCAGAATGTTTTCACAGGAGGATTGTAGACTTCGGCAACTTGCTCGTAAAGATGGCGTTGAGCAGCACGGAACACCCAACACGGATATCTGAAGTAGTTGCTCGGCTTAAGCCATGACTAGCTGACGGCTATTCTAGTTTTCCCACGCGGCTTGGAAGCTCTCATTCTTCAGTGAGACTTTGACACGATGAATCTCGCTTCCCTTCGGGTCTTGGCGTTCAAGTGATAGAGCGTTTCCACTTGCTAAAGTTACGGATTAGCGTTGTAAATTGCATCAAACAAGTCGCGGAAGGTAGGCCATGCCAGGCTGTCGCCATCGAACGTTTCGTCCTCTCACGGAGGTATTGTATGGCCCGGAGGCAACGACGGAGCTGTTGCCTGATGTATAAGACTCGCAGTCTGGTCCTATAGCATTTCGATGCGTTCTCCAAACAACGTCCCGCACCGCACATACACTGAGTAAGCATATTCATGCTTTTCCTTGATGTGGCTTATGTTCTTCTTTTTGGGCCGTCAAGGCATTGTAAAAGCGGGAATATTCCGTCTTAACGGTTGCCCAATGCGATTTAAGCTGCTCCAAATGCATTTTCATGGAAAATAATGGCACTTTCGAAGTTCGAGCTTCACTCTCACAAGTCTCAAACATGGTCAACGCATCGTACGCCAGAACGAAGTTTGAAAGGGACATGTTGGAATGTTCTCCACTCTGTTAATATAAGGATCTGGTGAGCGGAGGGTCAGAACACTGCGTCACAATAACTTGCGGAATCTGAGACGGAGTCGCAAGATTGGAACTACTTTTGTGTTGTGAGGAACATTATAATTGATAATAATAACACACACAACAAGATTGGAACTACTTTTGTGTTGTGAGGAACATTATAAATGATAATAATAACACACACAACAAGCAAGCAGCAACACAATCCAATGGTGTAAATGATGACCAGATCCAAATACAGCCGAGACACAAACCAAATGTACGATATACGACCAAGCCTGCTACTGGTCGATCGAACCGATTCAAGGCAAATCAAACCACACGCAACCGCTGGCGATTTCTTACAAGCGGGAAGATGCGTTGGAAGCATAATACGAGAAGTCGGAAAGAAGGGGAGCGACGGGAGACGGCAGCGCCGCCAGAGAAAGGAAAGCAGCAAAAGTCAACGGCGGCCAATGGGAAGGCGACGCCAATGTGTGAAAGCGATAGAAGCCAATGTACACAAGGGAGAAAGACAAGGACAAGGAAACGAATGGGCGCGCAGCCACAAAGAAAGTGGACACATATGCGCCAAGGAGTTACGGGACTTTCACCATGCATTGCAACAAGTGGATGCGTGGGTGAAAGCAGAGGGCCGATGGAAAAGTACCAGCTGTATAGCGGTACTACACCAGTCAATTCCTGAGGCCGTGGGAGCTGCCTATATAAAGGCAACACCCATCAAGGAAATCATCAAGTCAACAAGACGTGATCAACCAAGGGAGTTTTAAGGCCTTACGAGTAACCTTAAAAGCTCATGCTAGTGAAACAAAACCAATGAAAAGGATCAAGAAAAGTAGAATAATTGAGAAGGCCTTACGAGTAACCTCTCAAATTATCGTATAACCAAAAAGTCCTTAAAATAGGACTAGAACACCGTGCCAGGCAACAAAATAAGAGAAGTCAAGCGGCCCCAGGACGATCCACAGCCCGTTGGAAGGCACGAGAATATATCTTACTGCCAAAATTCCAGGATCTATATATCCTGACGAATAACCAATCGCTGGGAAAATCCTATTACATAGAGGGGCGGTTTATCCTGAAGCCACGAGCGCGCAAAGACCATCTTTAAAACGCGGCTAGAGGCACTGAGGTGGAAGCAACGTCCCTAGAAGATCAGGATACGCCAAGAACGTGAGAGAAAAACCATAGGATATATCCTAAGACCAAACAACGCTCCAGAGATATTCTGAAGAGGGAGATATCAGGCAAAGTATTTATATCACGAGTCTGAAATAGGAACCAGCGGAGACACAAGGAACGAGAGACGGACTGGAGCGAGCATCGAAGGACCCAAACCACAATCCGCGCTGTCCAAGTCCGGGACTCCTCCCGAGAAATTAGTCATACCCAGCCGAGCCCAAAAATATCATCCATAAATATGTCATCTAAAACCATTAATCAAACAAACGAGTTCTAATTTCACCGGGGGCACAAAATAAATTTTGTTGTGCCGAACCTAGCCCAAGAGATAGTAGAAATATCCTAAGGAACGAGAAAGGATCGTTACAATGTTCATTGAGCCTTTAACCGATACTTTGCGAAGCCTAGGAAGGCTGGACGAGGACGGTCGAGACTTCGGAGATTCGCTGAGGTTGCGAGCAGACGGGGTCCTGCAAGGAATGTCGGTATGCTTCGCGGAGTCCGAACTTTCTCAGAAGTTGCAGAGGGAGACAAGAGGCTGTTAGACTTCGGCGTGGTGTTGTAAGGCTCCGTAAAAATAGTCAGTTGACTTGATCGACGAAGTTCGAGTTTGCATTCAATTTGTTTTTGAAATCATAAAAGGATGAGAAGTGGACTGTGTGATTGAGGAAGAATGAACTTAGGCACTGTAGACCGTAATGAATGAGGGATGAAATTTATAAATAAATATTATATAAAAATATAACTTTTCTCGATAAATATGGGCGGAAAGCTTATACAGGAATAGAATGTATAAATTGGGCCGGAACAATACTACCAGGAACAGCACAAATACGGATATAAATGTATTTGTAGGCAAAATAGGGATTAAATTATAAATAATAAATAGGGATGGAAATATGAGAGTGATATCATATTTGTCAAGGGAATTAACTCCAGCAGAGAAAAACTATTCGGCAATAGAAAAAGAATTCCTGGCGATGGTATGGGTAATACGCAAATTAAGACCTTACCTCGAAGGATACCGATTTAAAGTGGTAACAGATCACATGGCGTTGAAGTGGTTGAATAGTATAGAGAGCCATACGGGCCGTATAGCCCGATGGGCACTGGAACTTCAACAATATGATTTCGAAATAGCATATCGAAAGGGTAAATTAAACATTGTCGCCGATGCATTGTCAAGACAACCAATGGAAGGTGCAAAAGAATAGTAGACAATGGTGCCAGATTACGACAAGCAAACAAAGAGTGTGGGTGGATTCAAGACATAATGGAAAAAATAAAACAACAAATACGGAAATATCCGGATTACATAATAGAAAATAGCCAGGTATACAGGAACATTCCGCACAGAGCGGGACAAGAAGAGGTGGTATCATGGAAATTATGTGTGCCAAAAACGCTACGGAACCAAGTAATGGCCGAAAACCACACTGCCACAATGGCAGGGCATACAGGAAACAGGCGAACTATTGCCAGAACTGCATCAAGATATTATTGGAAAGGAATGCAACGAGATATCAGGACATTTGTAGGAAAGTGCACAATATGCCAACAATACAAACCCAGTCAACAGCAAGCAGCTGGAGAAATGCTAACGAAAAATCCCGGAAGAACCCAGTATGCGCTGACTTTGTGGGGCCATTACCGAGATCGAAACACGGAAATTCGATGCTACTAGTAATCATGGACAGATTTTCAAAATGGACAGAACTGATACCTATGCGCAAGGCAACTGCAGAGAATTTAATTAAGGCATTTCGGAAAAGGATACTATCTAGATTCGAAGCTCCTAAAGTGGTGATAACGGACAATGGAGTTCAATTCACTAGCAGAATATTCAAGAAAATGTTAGATGAATGGGGATGCCAACACCAGCTAACAGCACCGTACACACCACAAGGAAATCCAACCGAAAGGGCAAATAGAACAGTAAAAACTATGATTGCTCAGTTGACGGGGGAACATCAACGTAACTGGGATGAGAGCTGGCCGAAATAACACTAGCTGTAAATAAGAGCCAATCAGAGTCAACTGGATTTACGCCAGCGTATTTGATACAGGGGCGTGAACCAAGAATGCCGGGTGCGATATACGATAGTGTCACGACAGGCACAGGAAAGCAAATTATACCACCAGAGGCGAAGGTAAAACAAATGCAAGAGCTGTTCGAACTAATACGGCGTAATCTGGAGACGGCTGCATAGGATCAGGATCGGCATTACAATCTAAGACGAAGAGAATGGAGACCAATAATTGGAGCCACAAATATGTGACGAAGAAGATGGCAAGAATCTAGATGAACAATGAGTATGGACTACTCTGATGATATGCAGCGAGAAATCTGCACAGACCGGCCGGCTGAACAGAGAACTCAAAAAGCATGACATAGAGCTGAAAATTTCAAAGTGCATCAAAATCATATAAAAAAAAAAAATGTGAACAGCAGAATAGCAAAGTCGCAAACCGCATCTCTAAGTAAGATGAAGATAGGCGAATATCGTAACTATACATATAATCAAATATGCATGCAAAAATAGAAACTTAGAAACTGGCAGCGGATCAAAAAAAAAAAATAAAACACAAAACGACATAAAAGGAATGGAGACAATCAAAGAGAGTCAATATTGGTATGCGTAACAACACACGTAATGGTATGAGTGCATCAAAAAAAAAAAAAAAGGGAGGGGAACGCACCTACACATGCGCACGATATTACGCATGTGATAGTGAAGTATCGCGACGCACATACTCACGCGCACGGTATTACGCATGTAATGGTGGACTGATGCAACTATGATAGGAGAGCAAGGGCAAGGTGGAGAAATCCGAACCCTAAATATCGGTAATTAGAATAGAAATGACCGATTGCCAAGGATGCGAGGTTTCATGCAGGCCAATGTCAAAATCATAAAACTCTCAAAGTCGAACGCTCAGAGAAAAAAAAAAATATGAGTGCATACAATGCACAAATTGGCCAGGATGATGGCGTAGTTCGAGGTGCGGAACCACGGGCCAATGTGGAACATGATGGCCAGCACGATAGGGATGAGGCCATTGACTTGGTCTCGCCCTACGTGTCCGAGGAGGAGTCTGACGACGATGAGCCGGACATGATAAATCCGGTAATCGCCGCCTCCTCGGACGAGGAGCACGATGAGGACGGAGATGAGAGCGGTTACCTGACGGAGGAGAGCGAGGCGGAGTCAGCAGTGAACCAAGTACGCCAGGAGGACGAGAATGATGAAGATGAAATGTGGAGGGAGCTGGACGAGGCGTTTCGGATGATGGAGGAAGAAGAGTTGGGAGGGGCGAGCAGGGGCCGAGGTAGGCCGGAGGAGTATGCGCATGGGAGCAAAATGAAATCCATGAACCACCGGCACTAGTTTGGGAGCCAGCGCGGCCACCAACTCCATTTCGTATGGTGGACAGTGAGTCAGATGCCAGCGAAACGGAGGAAGTGGCCGTGGCTGATGAAGGTGAGGCTGAGGGAGTAGCCAGCCCACCTCCAAACGAGACTGAGAGCTCGGGGCAGGTGGAAGAGATAGAGGGGCTTAATGGCCAGCAAGCACGAATTGATTGGTGGCAGCAACAAATCCGCCAACAAGAAGCGGCAGAAAAAGAGTTGCTGTTGTGGGAATGGGCCCATATGGAGGAGGAACGGCTGGCGCATGCCAGACAGAGGCTGGCGGTGGCCATGGAGTTTGAACGGCAACAACAACTAATGGAACTTGAACACCAACAACATCTAACGGATTTTGATCGACAACAACAACAACATATGGAACGGCAACAACCCGAATGCCCATGGATCTGGCCCAGGCCAATACTAGGAAGGCAAATGTCGGCACCGATGGGGCATTGCGGGAGGGAAATGCCAGTCCTAGTGTACCAAGTGTCATGTCCAGTGCCCCATGGGCACGAGAGATATGAGGCAGTGGAACCAGAGGTGGTGCTACAAATTGTGGGCCAAATGACACAACAAGGAGGGCCGAGGAGAGTTAGAATAGTATGGGCGGTCCGAATTAGGTATAGGATTAGGATATCGCAGGGGGTAGTAAGAGTTATAGGGAACGAAGGTTATAATAATGGGGGGAAATAGATTTAATATATAGAGAGTAAGAAAAGATGCGGAACGGGCCAAGAAAAAAAAAAATAGAGATAAAAGAAAGGGAAGGAAAATATGCCCCAATCCGCCAACATGAACGAAAAGATACTCAGTAATCGCCAACAAGAAAAGATGCCAAACGGCCAATAAAAGGTGCGAGCTGACTCACAAAAAAAAATAAATAAATAATAAACCACATTCCAAAACAAGAAAAAAAAAGCAAAGTAGCTACATGGAAAAATTACACATGCTTGGAAATGATAAAACAAAATGCACATACATAAAACAAACACAAGGTACAAGGGACAGGGGAGGGCAAATCCCTCCCGAAAAGGGGGAGTGTGAGGAACCTTATAAATTATAATAATATCCCACACAACAAGCAAGCAGCAACACAATCCAACAGTGTAAATGATGCACCAGATACAAGATACAGCCGAGACACAAACCAAATGTACGATATACGACCAAGCCTGCTATTGGTCGATCGAACAGATTCAAGGCAAATCAAACCACACGCAACCGCTGGCGATTTCTTACAAGCGGGAAGATGCGTGGGAAGCATAATACACGAAATCGGCTGTATAATTGCAAGCAAAAGAGGGCATTGGCCTAGTAAGGCAACTTAAGAGCACAGAGAGGCAATAATAGAGATACATGCATTAGCATACCATGCGTGTGACTATACGCTGAATAAGCATACACCCACACTACACGCATACTATGCGTGTATGACCGCGAGAGAGAGTACCGGTGGCCAATGGGGTACTCTCTGCCTACCTCACGCATGCGAGACCGAAAGCAGTTAGATCGCGAACAGCCGACATCATGCGAACAAAAGACAACAAAAGTGAAGGCTAAACAAGCCCGTGAGACGGTTGCGGGGAATACATGGTGCCGAAACGAAACCAAGTGAGGGCTATGCTTGTGAATCGGGGAGTAGGGGGGAGAGCATGAACGCATGAAAACGATAATGGTTTGTGGATTGGAAAAGGGATTATGCAAGCCGAAGGGGGAGGGATGAGCAATTTGGATACGATATGCGCGTGGGATTGCGATACAGATAAAATCAACCACCATTATGTATTAAATTAATCAGGCTAATTATCGTTAAATAATAGATTTAGCTAAATACAACAAATATATGTATGCATAGTTCTAATGTGGGAGGATTTTGGGCGAAGTTGGGTATGACGAGTGGATCGAGGGGAGCGACGGGCGACGGGAGCGCCGCCAGAGAAGGGAAAGCAGCAAAAGTCAACGGGATACGATGGGCGGCCAATGGGAAGGCGACGCCAATGTGTGAAAGCGATAGAAGCCAATGTATACAAGGGAGAAAGACAAGGACAAGGAAACGAATGGGCGCGCAGCCACAAAGAAAGTGGACACATATGCGCCAAGGAGTTACGGGACTTTCACCATGCATTGCAACAAGTGGATGCGTGGGTGAAAGCAGAGGGCCGAAGGCAACGCCCATCAAGGAAATCATCAAGTCAACAAGTCGTAATCAACCAAGGGAGTTTTAAGGCCTTACGAGTAACCTTAAAAGCTCATGCTAGTGAAACAAAACCAATGAAAAGGATCAAGAAAAGTAGAATAATTGAGAAAGCCTTACGAGTAACCTCTCAAACTATCCTAGAAGGACCCAAACCACAATCCGCGCTGTCCAAGTCCGGGACTCCTCCCGAGAAATTCGTCATACCCAGCCGAGCCCAAAAATATCATACATAAACATGTCATTTAAAACCATTAATCAAACAAACGAATTCTAATTTCACCGGGGGCACAAAATAAATTGTTGTGCCGAACCTAGCCCAAGATATAGTAGAAATATCCCAAGGGACGAGAAAGGATCGTTACAATGTTCATTGAGCCTTTAACCGATACTTTGCGAAGCCTAGGAAGGCTGGACGAGGACGGTCGAGATTTCGGAGATTGGCTGAGGTGCGAGCAGACGGGGTCCTGCAAGGAATGTCGGTATGCTTCGCGGAGTCCGAACTTTCTCAGATGTTGCAGAGGGAGACAAGAGGCTGTTAGACTTCGGCGTGGTGTTGTAAGGCTCCGTAAAAATAGTCAGTTGACTTGATCGACGAAGTTCGAGTTTGCATTCAATTTGTTTTTGAAATCAAAAAAGGATGAGAAGTGGACTGTGTGATTGAGGAAGAATGAACTCACTGTAGACCGTATGATTGAGGGAGAATTTTCTCGAGCGAAGCTCGGAATAAATGTTTGGGCGGAAAAATACACGAACACACAAATACGGATATAAAGGTATTTGTAGGCATATTAGGGATTCAATTATAATTAATAAATAGGGATGAAAATTTATATATAGAAATAAAATGGAAATAATATATATGAAAAAAAAAAGATTGAATATAAACTTTTATATAAATATGGGTGGAAATATGTATACAGAAATAAAATGGATATAAATAGAGAACCGCCAACTTGCACAAAGGAATTACACCAGTACCTAGGAGTGGCATCTTGGTACAGACGATTCGTTCCGGGTTTTGCAGCATTTGAACAGAAAAGAACAAAGTGGCACTGGAACGAGGAGCATCAGGTAGCATTCGATGGAGTAAATTAAGGATTAGGAGTCATACTGGTTCCAAACACAGAGGAGGGGGAGACAGAGTCAAGGGAATTAACTCCAGCATAGAAAAACTATTCGGCAACAGAAAAAGAATGCCTGGCGATGGTATGTGCAATACGCAAATTAAGACCATACCTCGAACGATACCGATTTAAAGTGGTAACAGATCACATGGCGTTGAAGTGGTTGAATAGTATAGAGAGCCCTACGGGCCGTATAGCCCGATGGGCACTGGAACTTCAACAATATGATTTCGAAATAGCATATCGAAAGGGTAAATTAAACATTGTCGCCGATGCATTGTCAAGACAACCAATGGAAGAATAGTAGACAATGGTGCCAGATTACGACAAGCAAACAAAGAGTGGGTGGATTCAAGACATAATGGAGAAAATAAAACAACAGAAATATCCGGATTACATAGTATAGAAAATTGTCAGGTATACAGGAACATTCCGCACAGAGCGGGCCAAGAAGAGGTGGTATCATGGAAATTATGTGGCCGACGAACACACTGCCACAACGGCTGGGCATTCAGGAAACGGGCTAACTATTGCCAGAACTGCATCAAGATACTACTGGCCAGGAATGCAACGAGATATCAGGACATTTGTAGGAAAGTGCACAATATGCCAACAATATAAACCCAGTCAACAGCAAGCAGCAGGAAAAATGCTAACACAAATACCGGAAGAACCATGGGCCACAGTATGCGCTGACTTTGTGGGGCCATTACCAAGATCAAAACACGGAATTTCGATGCTACTAGTAATCATGGACAGATTTTCAAAATGGACAGAACTGATACCTATGCGCAAGGCAATTGCAGAGAATTTAATTAAGGCATTTCGGAAGAGGATACTATCTAGATTCGGAGCTCCTAAAGTGGTGATACCGGACAATGGAGTTCAATTCACTAGCAGAATATTCACGAAAATGTCAGATGAATGGGGATGCCAACACCAGCAAACAGCTCCGTACACACCACAAGAAAATCCAACCGAAAGGGCAAATAGAACAGTAAAAACTATGATTGCTCAGTTGACGGGGAACATCAACGTAACTGGGATGAGAGCTGGCCGGAAATAACATTAGCTGTAAATACAAGCCAATCAGAGTCAACTGGATTTACGCCAGCGTATGTGATACAGGGGCGTGAACCAAGAATGCCGGGCGCGATATACGATAGTGTCACGACAGGCACAGGAAAGCAAATTATACCACCAGAGGCGAAGGTAAAACAAATGCAAGAGCTGTTCGAATTACTTAGAAACTGGCAGCGGATCAAAAAAAAAAAAAAAAAAAAAAAAAAAAAAAAAAACCAAACCACTTAAAAGGAATGGAGACAATCAAAGAGAGTCAATACCAACACATGCGGAGGCCCAACTATCGTGAACTGGAGCACACGTAATGGTATGAGTGCATCAAAAAAAAAAAAAGGGAAGGGAACGCACCTACACATGCGCACGATATTACGCATGTAATAGTGAAGCATCGCGACGCACATACACACGCGCACGGTATTACGCATGTAATGGTGGAGCATCGCGACGCATTAGAATATGCAACTATGATAGGAGAGCAAGGCCAAGGTGGAGAAATCAGAAGCCTAAATATCGGTAAACAGACTAGAAATGACCGATTGCCAAGGATGCGAGGTTTCATGCAGGCCAATGTCATAATCATGAAACACTTAAAGTCGAACGCTCAGAGAGTAATTACTATAAAAAAAAATATGAATGCATACAATGCACAAATTGGCCAGGATGAAGGCGTAGTTCGAGGTGCGGAACCACGGGCCAATGTGGAACGTGATGGCCAGCACGGTAGGGATGAGGCCATTGACTTGGTCTCGCCATACGTGTCCGAGGAGGAGTCCGACGACGATGAGCTGGACATGATAAATCCGGTAAACGCCGCCTCCTCGGACGAGGAGCACGATGAGGACGGAGATGACAGCGGTTACCTAACGGAGGAGAGCGAGGCGGAGTCAGCAGTGAACCAAGTACGCCAGGAGGACGAGAATGATGAAGATGAAATGTGGAGGGAGCTGGACGAGGCGTTTCGGATGATGGAGGAAGAAGAGTTGGGAGGGGCGAGCAGGGGCCGAGGTAGCCCGGAGGAGTATGCGCATGGGAGCAAAATGAAATCCATGAACCACCGGCACTAGTTTGGGAGCCAGCGCGGCCACCAACTCCATTTCGTATGGTGGACAGTGAGTCAGATGCCAGCGAAACGGAGGAAGTGGCCGTGGCTGATGAAGGTGAGGCTGAGGGAGTAGCCAGCCCACCTCCAAACGAGACTGAGAGCTCGGGGCAGGTGGAAGAGATAGAGGGGCTTAATGACCAGCAAGCACGAATTGATTGGTGGCAGCAACAAATCCGCCAACAAGAAGCGGCAGAAAAAGAGTTGGTGTTGTGGGAATGGGCCCATATGGAGGAGGAACGGCTGGCGCATGCCAGACAGAGGCTGGCGGTGGCCATGGAGTTTGAACGGCAACAACAACTAATGGAACTTGAACACCAACAACATCTAACGGATTTTGATCGACAACAACAACAACATATGGAACGGCAACAACCCGAATGCCCATGGATCTGGCCCAGGCCAATACTAGGAAGGCAAATGTCGGCACCGATGGGGCATTACGGGAGGGAAATGCCAGTCCTAGTGTACCAAGTGTCATGTCCAGTGCCCCATGGGCACGAGAGATATGAGGCAGTGGAACCAAATGAATGGCCAGAGGTGGTGCTACAAATTGTGGGCCAAATGACACAACAAGGAGGGCCGAGGAGAGTTAGAATAGTATGGGCGGTCCGAATTAGGTATAGGATTAGGATATCGCAGGGGGTAGTAAGAGTTATAGGGAACGAAGGTTATAATAATGGGGGGAAATAGATTTAATATATAGAGAGTAAGAAAAGATGCGGAACGGGCCAAGAAAAAAAAATAGAGATAAAAGAAAGGGAAGGAAAAGATGCCCTTGAGCAAAAGAAAAAGGGCATGAGGGCATAATTGCAAGCAAAAGAGGGCATTGGCCTAGTTTAAAAATAAACATCGTGTTCATCTGAGCTGGCTTCACCAAATCAGATGCACCAATGAAATATACAATTCGAAACAAAAAAGTTACCAAAAGTAAGTCATAAAATTCATATGACAATTATTGCTTAATACCAAACAAAACATGCATCCACACTCTGTGGAAAACACTTAAGATTATAACAGCGGCGCGGTATCAAGTAACCAGCGCTGAGCATGAAATATAAACAATTTTCAACCCCCGAAAACGCGGGGCATTAGAATAAGTATTTTTTAAGAACAATTCTGTCGCTTCTTAGAGTTTAAGAGTTTTCAAATAAAATCAGTTCATATTTTGAATTCAACGAATGAAGACTGGGTTATTTTCTTTCTCTACGGAAATCCCTATTCAGGCCTAGTAAAGCAACTCTATAATCTTAAGTGTTTTCCACAAAGTGTGGATGCATGTTTTGTTTGGTATTAAGCAATAATTGTCATATGAATTTTATGACTTACTTTTGTTTATGTTTCGTTTTTGTATATTTCTTTGGTCAATCTGATTTGGTGAAACCATTTCAGCCGACCACGATGTTTAATCTTAAACATTCTGCAACGGGGCGCCAAATGTGGCGTTTTGGAATCTGTGTTTAACCGTAGGTTGTCTTATACAAATTATTATTAATATTAAAATTAGTAAGATAGCTAATATTAGGGAAGCATGACCGGTTGCATGATGGAAGTTTAACCCTAGTAATTCAATATGATGTTCCTTTAATGATTGTAACTGGCTTCCTATTTTCTCCAATTCTGCCGAATGGTTTACTATGTTTGCTTCTACTGGACTCCATACGATACTTGCCATGTTCCCCTACGAGCGACGTTTTAATAGCTACGTATGATTCTGACTGGATGCTATGATGAGCAACTAAAATTTCATCTTCTGCCTTAGCTGTGCAGCTAAGATTCAAAATTCATTGCTCTTGAGATTCAAAATTCATTGCTCTGAAATACCCACTACCTCATGCTGTTCGTTACCGCATTGGACTCTGGCCTTAGTTTTAGGTGGGACCTTGAACAACCAACTAGTGCTACTATCTAATTCTACACAGTAAGATCTTGTCGCAACGATCGTTGTTTATAGGCAGTTAGATTTGGTACTTTGTTTAAGCGCTGTCAGCCCACAGGCATTATCATTGGCACTACTCCATGGCCAACTTCCTTCACATGTTCTCCTGTTCGACTGCCAGTTACGACATTTTTGCATAGCTGGCTCAGACATTAGATGATACGAGTCTATTTCAAAGTTATATATTAAGTTCTGGCTATCTATATAGACCATTACCATTTGATTATTGTTTAATCGTACAGGCACTAGAACAACTTTATAGAGAAAAGGCAGATGCCTACCAAAAAGTGTCATTTTTGCATTTATGATTAGTTTTCTGTCAATAAAGATACCCTTGGCCATCAACAGAGTATATATATCTTTTAACTCAGTACCTGTCCTTTTACCTGGTAGTACTAAAGCTTCGGACAACTTGTCCTTTATTTTCGTTATTTCCAACTTCATCTGGCTTGGTTTTAAAATGTTAGGGTTCAACCTTCCATGATTAATGTCTACTAAAAGATTTATAATTCCTGTCTAGATTTTTTTCACATTCATCCACCACTGAACTCAATTGCCTTACAATCATCAAAAATGGATGGATTCTCTATATACGTAATAGCTTTCTTTTAGTACTTCAGTCATAGTTGCAATCCGGTTGTTCATGTTGGGAATGCTATCATTTATTTCATCTATAGTTGTCTTTAAAATATTTGCCGTGGAGTCTACTATCGATGTCTGCCTTTCTTCTAGGTGTTTCAGATTTTGCTAATTTGTCAGTAAATTTCTCATGTTTTCTTCCATCTGTACTCTGTCATCTGCATCCATTATGCCAAATAACATATGGTACAGTGAACCCATGAATTCAAACGGTGCTCGTTTGCTTCTCGGCTTATTTTGACTCATGAACAATCTATTATTATCTTCGATTTCCGTAATGCGTTTTATCGTGTTGTCTAACACGAAATGGCACTGGTCTTCGAAATTATATAATTTTTGACATAAATCCCTCATTTTAGGAATCAATCTGTCACCTTTAGTAAGCATTTCAAAATATGCCGACATAACATAGTATACAACCAGATCCCATGAGGACGCTACTACCTCCACCTCACCCATTGGATCTAAGTACAATGTGGCTGTTGCGTTTAGTTCTTTTAGCGTAATTTTTGGTCGATTATCTTTAATGCTTTCTGCATTGGACAAATGACAAAGTAGCATCAACATTGCTAACATCATTACGGTTCCTACTTTGGACAGATGATCGAATCTGGTAGTTTTCCAAAATCGGTCCTCCTCCACGTCTTCTGATGATTTTACCCCAATGAGTGGACAAATTTTATTTATAGGCCTTGTAATTGACCCTTCCTGCAATTTGACTTTTACCACTCTTACTGTATCGTTCCTGCCTTTATGAATTTCCTCAATCTTGCCTAGAGGCCACCTAGCTGGGTGACAATTTTCATCTTTAATCAGTACGACTTGACCATTCTCTAAATTTTCTGTGGTTCGTCGCCACTTATTCCTCTGCTGGAGAGTATATAGATATTCATCTTTCCATTTTAACCAGAAATCTTTTTTTCATTTTCGGAATTAATTTCCATCTGTCTAAATTTCCAATTTTTTCTTCTGATATGGACTCGGCTGCTTCCAATGTTGGTCTTCCAATCAAGAAATGGCCAGGAGTTAACACTTCGTTGTTGTCCATATCTTCACCCGTCGTATACAACGGCCTTGAATTTAGTACCGCTTCTATTTGGCACAGTAAAGTTGCCAGTTCTTCATATGTGAGGTTACTATCTCCTATTATTGTTTTCAAATGATACTTGACTGACTTTACTCCAGCTTCCCAAATACCTCCGAAGTGAGGTCCTGCCGGGGGGCTAAAATGCCAGCTTATCTGTTCTCGTTCTAGGTCAGGAGCAACCTGTACGTTATCTTGAACTGCTTTTTTGAAGTCTTCCATTATCCTACCATTATCGGAATATATGTTAGCGCATTTACCCCGTCTCGCAACAAATCTTCGAAATGCTGCTAGGAAAGCATCAGTTGTCAAATCACTAACAACTTCTAAATGAATTGCTTTAGTTGACAAGCACACGAATACTGCTATGTACCCTTTGAATGTTTTTTGTCTCCGATTTTTTGAGCATCTAATATGATATGGACCGGCAAAATCAATCCTCGTATTATGAAATGGAGATGACACCGTTACCCTGCTTTTGGGTAGGTTACCCATAATTTGCTCCGCAGTTACTTGGCGGTATCTGGCACAAGTGATGCATTCCCTTAGGAATTTATTAAGGGCGTTTCTCAATCCGAAAATCCAAAATCTCCTTTGAATTTGTCTTCTCATACGATTAATACCTCCATGTAGAGTTTCCTTATGAGCATCCGTAATCAACAGCATTGTTAGATGTGATTTATCCAAAATCACAGGATATTTGGTATCAAAACATATGTTGGCATTTTGCAATTTTCCCCCCACGCGCAATATTCCATCGTCATCCAAAAATGGATTTAAGCTTAAAATTTTGCTTTTCATGTCAATTAGCTTGTTCTGCTTAAGACATGATATCTCTCTGTTAAATTGATATGCCTGTTGGTGTTTAATTATAAAATTATTAGCATTCTTAAGCTCACTGACGTTGAGATATGATGGGTACACTCTATCTCTTTTTTTGATGCCAATAAATCTTAATACATATGCCGTAATTCTGGCCAGCTTATTCATACAGGAATACTTTTCAATTAGCTCCTGCATAGCACTACTCTCTGTATTTAATAGTACGGAATTTATCATACTCTTGTCCTCATCTGCTTTTGGTTTAGGCCATTTTTCATTTGCCTCGCCGAGCCACTTTGGCCCATTCCACCACAATTCACAATCTTTTAACTTATTTGGACAAATACCCCTTAAAGCTATATCTGCAGGGTTATCTTCTGATTTTACATGGTTCCATGTTATTTCTTTGAGTTTTAGGATATCCTCTATGCGACGCATTACTAATTTTTTCTTACTAGCACCGTTTTCTATCCAGCACAGTGTGATAGTAGAGTCACTCCAAGCATATATTTCAGCTGGAACAGCAATCAAATATTGCTGATTGTCACGAACCGTGAAAACATAAATAAGGCTATCCATCCATCATATACACTATAGATCTACCTTTTAATATAGCACATCGGTGGTTCAGTGAAGACCTACTAAATTTACAATTCTGTTGCTCTCGAGTTCGAACCCCGACGTAGGTGGCTGTTCCCCGCGATGAAGCAATACTGAAAGGTAGTTTCGTCGGGGATATTGGAACAATTGTGGTTACCTAATAATTTTTTTTACCTTTTATTATTATTTGACTAGTTGGAGGTGGTAGGGGGTTCACTCTGACAACAGTATTGTAGTCTGAGGAGGTCCCCACTGAGCCACTGACCACACCATTTAGTTTAGTCGTATAGTAACCACATGCAAAATATACGATACAAACAAATACTAAAACTAAAATCAGAATTGGGATTCGAATGCATTCCAATCATAGCAATTCATTCAATTCGATATGTCTCGGGCATCTGCCACGATATTGTCTTTTCCCTTTAAGTATTCTATAATTATAACTTAGGGTTGTCATTGAAAATAGAAAAGTTAATGGTCTATGGTCTGTTTTTACTTGAAAATGTTTGCCGTATATGTATATATGGTCGGAAATATGTTATTGCCTAGTGGTTTGGTGCTAACTTTTGTTCTGTTGTAGATTTGTTGCTTTCAACTTTAGTGATTGAGCATGAAGCATATGCAACTGGGAGTTGTTGATCTCCGTATTTTTGAGCTGACTCCACAGGCGTATTCATTTAAATCTGTGATTAGGCAAAATTCTCTATCGAAATCTGGTTATTTATATAATGTGGGTTCCATTAGAATATATTTAAAAAATAATCGAATGCATTTCGGAATTTATTCGACCATTGAAAAGGGACATTCTTTTTCATAATCGAGTTATGTGATTAGTCGGCAAAATTTTTGATGAAACGTCTGTAATATTGTTGTCTATCTGCAACTGTATGGACGGGATATTTTCCAATGACGTCATTTTTTATCATCAGGTAAAATGCCTGGATCAGTGCTCTTGTGGCTTAGAAAAGTTACTTGTGCATGGCGAAAGTGCATTTTCCGGATGTAATTTAAGTGCATTGCATGATTAGTTTTACCTTATCAATTGAACAATTTTGTGTCATAGCTTTTACAGGTGTCGTGGTGCTGTATTTATTAACAAGTGGTTGACTTATACCTTCTCTAATATAGGCACCTTCAAGGGTCTTTGCTAGTTTTTCCACCTCTTGGGTGTATTGGTTAGCCGTTTTACTTCTTTGCTGCAGATTAAGGAGTTTTGCAGATATTACTTCTTCTTTGACCGCTTTTGATAACTGAGTAACGATCTCAGCTATTGTTTTCTCAGTGTTTATCGAATTCCCAGCACGGCCCTTTAGTTTCGTTTTGATTAAGCTTATGGCTCTTTGCTCATGTTCGCCTTTTAGTTTAGTGCATCGACTAGATTTAATAAGTCTAGGAAGCTTGGAATGGGAAGGCTTTGCCTTGCCTTGCCTTGCCTTACCAAACTCTGTTATTAGAGATGATGCGTGTTTTAAAAACTCGGTACAGTTTGTTTGTTACCCATTGTTGGCGTTTGTAGAGGATTTGGTGCTAGTGTATCTATTTCGTGTGCGGATTGTTTATATTCAATGACAGATTCTTCGCTCATTTGTTCGGTTACATCTGAGCTTGATAGAATTAACTCGTCAAACTTAGCATCTTTATTTAATACGTTTGGCCCAAAAATATGTAGGTTGTGTCTATCCGAAATTGTTTTAAGTTGTATTATTAGTCAGTCTAAATTTTCTCTCTCTTATAGCAGGTGTGAGTTATTAAGCCGACTGAATACTTCTGCGAATAGTTTATTAATTGTATTAAATAAAAAAAAAAAAAGTTTGCGCATGTTCTAGTTTGGTTTCGGTTTTTATATATATGATTTTGTTTAGGCACTTAAACCCTTTATCAAACTCTAAGCGAGGTTCTTTTACTAACGAGACTATTTCAGCCAATTCCATTTAATTCTTTTAAAAACATTTTTTTTAAGGTTGGTGTGTTTTACCCATTAGGTAGGTACCCAAAGCGAACCCGTTATATCAAAGTATTCTAACCTTTTTGCACCAAATTTGCTTAGCGTTGAGGTGAGTGGCTTTCTTCACTCTTAAAAAACTCGTCGGCGATGCTCGGGTGCCGATGGTTAATTTTAATACCATACAGCCTTAAGTTAAAATGGAATATTAAAGTCGCCAAAACGTATGTAACAGGCAGAAGGAAGCTTTTACGGCCCCATAAAGTATATATATTCTTGATCAAGATCAACACCCGAGTCTATATAGACGTGTCCGTCCGTCTGACTATAAGAGCTAGAGTCACCAAATTTGGTACGTAGACTAGTGTATTACCTACGGTGGTCAAGTTTATTTCAAATTTTTGCCACGCCCCTCTCCGCCCCCGAAATTTAAACAAATTTGGTAAGAGTAATCCTTTAGTAAGCGCGCAGACATTTGCTGCTAAAAAATTGTTGCCACGCCCCCCTCTTCCCCACCGCAATTGAAACAAAAATTTTTCAAAGACTGTAATAGGTAGACACCAAATTTGGTATGTATATTTGCTTAATAAATGCGCATTTGTTGTATATGCAAAGATTTTGCCACGCCCCTTTCCGCCCCGTAATTTGGAAAAACTCGATTATCTCAGGTAATTTATTACCTTTTGTAATCAAATTTAGCACACTTGAATTTGATACTAATACCCAGCAAAATGCTAAGTTTGATCAAAATCGAACTAAAAATAGGCAAGTTATGCATATAAACATTTTTCCAGTTGGCCGTTGGCTGGTGGGGCGCTAGGGTGCTCGTAAGCTTGCGTGAGCGAGATACTGAGATATGCTTCTAAAAAGCATGTAATCAGAATTTTTGAAAAAAAAAAACGTAAATGAATTTGTTATTATAAATTTGAAATATAGGTCCACATAGGTCCACAAATGTCTGTATGAATCAAGCCCAACAATTCTTTTGAGCGTCTTTCCGAAAACTTCGGAAACTTCTTAACGCAAATTTTACTTTTTGCACACGTTTCACATACAAGGTCATTTGTATTACACACTCTAGCATTGAGACCATAGACCATGTCCTGCTTAATCATTTTATTCAAACTATCGAAATTTAAATGTCCGAAACGATCATGCCATTTGACCAGCTGATTTACCTTTGTTTCTGCAGCAAACACTGTTTTTGTTTTACTTTCAAACAAAAACAAACCGTTGTGTTTCTCTGCGATCATTAAGTCTCGATTATTACTGTCTTTAACGAACACTTTGTTTTTGACAAAAATTACTCTTAAGCCATTTTCTGTTGCCTTTGATACCGAAATAAAATTACATTGTAAGTCCTTTACATATAGCACGTCAACCAATTCGATCGTGATATTTTTCCATATTAGTTCCACTGTACCGCAACCTTAGGCTTTTATATAACTGTCGCCTGCTTACTTGATTTTCTCTTTGTGCTCACGCATACTCGTAAACATTGATTTGTCCGCACACAAATGAGCTGTAGCCCCGCTGTCTACACACCACGCATTTTTCGACAAACCGATTCGTGTTCCAGAAGTAGAGAGCACCGAAAAAGACTTTTTACTGTTCTTTTCGTTCGCGTTGTCTTTTCTCTCTTTCGAACCACACTTCGACGCGAAATGCCCGCGACGACCGCACAACCAACATTCAATGTTTTTTGGTTCTCTCATTGCTTTGTTCTTTTTACCGTTTTCTTGACGCGACGAATACATTTTATTCTCACTTTTCTCGGCTACTTCGCCAATCTTGCGTCTCTCTCCCTCTTCAAGCAATTTAATTTTTAGAGCGCTTAGCGATGGCAACGAGTCTCGCGTTTCAATGGCAACTACAAAATTTTCGAAATCATCACTTAAACTTGCCAACAAAATTATAACGAGCATTTCATCAGGCACTTGTTCCTGAATTTCATTTAACTTTTCTACGACATTAGAAAAATTATTCACATGCTCTCGAATACTGTCTGTAGCCAACATTTTAGTATACAACAATTGCTTAAACAACTGTATTTTTCTAGCCGGACCGGAGGGCATGTGGATCGCGGATAACTTTGCCCATGCTTCGCTCGCGGTTTTACAATGTTTTATACCGTTGATCTGCGACGGACTTACGCACAACAATATACTTGCGAGGGCTTTCTCGTCTTTACTGTCAAACAACTCCTTTTGTTCAGCCGTATCAGACGCCTCTTTTTTTAACCGACCACATGTCACCGACCACAAATCAGAATGAATCAACAGACTTTTCATCTGTACTGACCATACACTATAATTTTCACCATCTAGTTTTTCGATTGAAAATTGTGCACTCATCTTGAATAAATTAGTTAATCACAAACTTTAATTAACAAAACGAATCTCTTACAAGTCTTTCCGACCAACCCGCACAGTTTTACTTTCTGCTGCCTGGGCCCATAACCTATTCGAGTAGAGGTTTATTTGAGACTAAACTTATGCATACGAATATTCGCTGCAGCGCAGGCAGCAAGAAAATCAATGTAAAGCAGAAATGAAAGAATGTCCGTTACAATTCACAGATCGGATCATTCGAGAATAATAAGAAAGAAATAGACATACTGCGGTGCTTATATACGTATTTGAACATGTTTCACTGGTGTATGGTATACATAAGTCTGCGAGACGACTTACTTCATTTGTAATTGGAAGCTTCTGCTGTCTGACGTGACGGTCGTGTTTTTGCTTAGCTCCTGAGTTTTTTATTAATATATATTGTTTTCTCTCAATTATTAATTGTGCCTAGTTTGTTTTCGCTTTCGCTGGTGTCGTTTGCTTGAAACCCTTGTGTTTTATTTGCACAATTCGCCAAATTAAACAGTTTTTTTTCTTTTTCGTGATTAGTATTTGGTGCATTTAAATTGTTTTTATTTTTTCTTATTGTTCTCTCTCGTCATTGCTTCTGCAGTTGCTCCCCTCATCGCCCCCATCATACCATCAGTGCTAGTGGTTTTGTTGTTCTCTCTGCTTTGTGCTTGTGCTCACATTCCATCCCGCGTAATCGCTTTTGTAAAGCCGCCTCTCAAAGCTCGTCTTATAACTGTTCTTGCACTCTCTCTTGTACTGTGTACTCTAGCTGTCTCTTTGTTTTATTTGTAATTATTGATTTTTTATCGATAATTATCTTTGTGCTGTTTATTTAAATTTTTCTATATATTTTTTTTTTTTGTTTATTTTTGCCTTGTGTTTATTTTGGCTTTTCAATGGCTTGTTGTCTACCCAATTGCAAGCACTCTGATCGTTTTGACGATCAGTATAGAGCAATATCGTGTTGGCTTTGCGATAATCTTATTCACTTAAAATGTGCTGGCCTCAACGGCCGTGATTACGACAAATTTTCTGGTTTGTCTGTGTCTAAGCCTGAGCTTGGCTTAATGCGCTGGACTTGCCCATCTTGTGCCAGCCAGCAGCTTGATTTTAGCCGAATGTATAGGGATCTTCGTTTAAAGTTTCTTTCTCTAAATAAAATGGCCAACCAGCTGTCTAATAAGTGTGACTCTAGCATACATTTATTGTCGCAATTCAAGTTTGGTCCACCTTCTAAGGAATTGCCCAGGAAATGTACCCTTGAGTTGCCTCATAAGCAGTCGCCCGCACTTTCTATTACATCTTCTCCCATTTTACTTTCGCCTACACCATCTTCTTGTCCCTCTTTATGCTCTTCTTTTCAGATTGATGTACCCACTACAAGCCCTGGTTTACCTCAATCTATCCCTCACGGGAACTCTGATCAATTACTGGATCATGCTGGCTTTCAATCACTTGCGGATCTCAATACTCCTCCGCCTCCACTAACTGTAGTGGCTCATCGTAAACAATTATTTACCTCTAGGCTTGCTCCAGATACTTCGTCTGTGGCAGCTTACATTGGTAATATATGCCCTGCTAAGGTTTTAATTCAAAAGTTTAAGTTTTCTAGGCCTCGCGAAATCTCCTCTTTTAAAATTACTGTACCAAATGAGTATTTCTCAGCTATGGTTGACCCTAACTTTTGGCCATAGGGCTTAGTTGTACACAAATTTGCGCCCAATAAGCGCTCCCGCCCTTTGCCTGTCCACCTTCCTAATGTATCTTCTGCTTCAAAAAACTAATAACGTCTAGTCTTTGCATTCATTATCAAAATGTAAGAGGACTTCTTACCAAGCTCTCGAAATTATTCTGTGATAGCTTAACCTTTTCGGCTGACATATTAGCTTTCTCTGAAACTTGGCTTAATTCCTCTGTTTTGGATAATGAAATTCTTTCTAATAACTTTATTTCTTATAGGCTTGATCGTGTTGGTCGACGTGGCGGTGGAGTACTCATTGCTGTCAACTCGAATCTGTGTTCAAGTGTTGTGCCGATTGATCTCCCCTTAGGTGTTGAGTTTATTTGCGTCGAAGTTACATGTTCTAACTTTAGCTTATATATCTCTTGTTCATATATTCCTCCAACTTCTGATATCATGATCTACATGCACCATGCTGATGCTTTGCGAACTATTTTTAGTCGTCTTAAAGATCGTGATTTTGTTTATAGCTTCAGGTGATTTTAACTTGCCTAATGTTTCTTGGCTTGTTGATGATAATCTATCTTTCTTAATTCCTTCATCTCAACATGTTTTTCTTGATAGCCTCGATCTTGTTTTTGTCTCTGATCCCACTGAAAGTGCTGTATCACAAACACAGCCCCTAGTGAAGCCTGATGATACTTATCAACCTACCATTGAAATTACTATTTCTTACAATTCTGTTAATAATTCATTTAATAACATCTCAAATTCTCGTCGTAGATTTTTTCGTAAAACAAATTTCAATCTTCTTGACAGCCTTATTTTCTCTTTTGATTGGTCATTTCTATTTGAGTGCTGTGATATAGATTGTGCAGTAAATTTTTTCTACTCTGCTCTTAATTCTCTAATTGATAAATGCGTTCCTTATGTGAATGTCTCTACCGTCTCCAGTGCGCCAGTCTGGTTCACACGTAGGCTCTCTAATCTCCGTAACATTAAATCGAGATATTTTAAAAGATTTAAAAAACTGGTTCGCGACTTGACTATGCAAATTATTGTGTAGCCAAATCTCAATTTTGCCTTTTAAATACTCAATGCTACAATAATTATATCCTTTGCTGTAAGGTTGAATTTTATAAGAACCCAAAAGATTTTATAACTTTGTTAATTCCAAAAGACGCTCTAATTTACTACCTTCCACATTCAGACTTAATGACCAGACTGCTAATAGTGATTCAGATATTGCAGATCTGTTTGCTAAATTCTTTCAGTCGACTTATTCTACTACTGCTTCGGATCCCACACCTTATCCCTTCACAATTCCACATTTAAATTGTATGTTTTTTCCTAATATTACTGAAGACTGTATTATCTCTAGCTTGTCATCTATGACGTCTTCCTTCGTACCCGGGCCTGATAATATACCTAGTTGCATCCTTAAAATGTGTTCGATTTCCCCATCTAAGCCTTTATATGGGTTATTCTTTATATCGAGTGAGACTTGTCGCTTCCCTGATATTTGGAAGGAGTCTTTTATTATTCCGCTTTTTAAAAAGGGTAGCAAATCGGATATTTCTAACTACCGTGGCATTGCCAAACTTTCGGCAATACCTAAGCTTTCTCAAACAGCTTATTATTATTACGTCTTCCCTTCAACACCTATCCAGATCCGCTATTTCTGCTTGCCAGCATGGCTTCATGAAAGGTCGTTCGTCGTTTACCAACCTTTTAGAATTGACTACCCTTGTACACCATGGCTTCCGTAAAAAGTGTCAAACTGATGTTACTTATACTGACTTTAGTAAGGCTTTCGATACGGTTGATCATTCTATGCTTCTCATGAAACTTAACATCATGGGTTTTTCCCCGAAATTATTGGCTTGGTTAAAGTCGTATCTTATTGGCAGAACCCAAAAGGTGTCTTTTCGTTCCTCGATATCTAAAACTGTTCGAGTTACGTCAGATGTCCCCCAAGGCAGTCATCTGGGCCCACTGTTATTTACCTTGTTTATAAACGATTTGCCTTTGGCCTTGGCTCATTCACGCGTGCTCATGTTTGCGGATGACGTCAAGATTTGTTATTCATATAATGAACCTTCTTTCCAACAGTACTTGCAATCAGATCTCGATGCGTTCTGTGATTGGTGTCACGTTAATAAATTACACCTTAATGCCTCTAAGTGCTCTTTTATGACTTTCAGTCGTTTGTCGCCGTTCCTAGCTCATTACTCTATTAAGTCTGTTCTGTTAGATTGTGTACCATCAGTTAAAGACTTAGGCGTTATGTTTGACCCAAAACTTTCTTTACATGTTCATATATCTTCAATTGTCGATAGAGCATGCAGTCTTCTTGGCTTCATTAAACGTTGGGCCAAAGAATTTGATGATCCATATGTGACAAAGGTTTTATACACTTCATTAGTTCGCCCTACTCTAGAATATTGCTCACCAGTGTGGAACCCTCAATATGATGTTCACCAGCGTAGTATTGAATCGGTACAGAAGCAATTCCTTAAGTTTGCGTTACGCGGTCTTAATTGGGACCCGAATCTTCGCCTACGTTCTCATTCTGACAGACTTCTTTTTTATTAATCTTCCTTCACTTTACAACCGTAGGCTCGTATCTGGGATTCTCTTTCTACATAAAGTAGTCAACGGCGAAGTCAGATCTACCAATTTACTAGATACGCTATATTTTTGTGTTCCCTCACGTCGGACCAGAAACTTTTGTCCTCTTCACCTTAGTAGATGTCTGACTAACTACTCTCTTCACAAACCTCTTCGTGTTCTTTGCCAATCTTTTAACAACCTTTCTCACCTTATTTCTCCTTATCTACAGCGTAACCACTGAAAGTATTCTGGACTGGATATTGGATTGGCTGCAACTCATCCCTGACCACATTGGCTGTGAATCGGGGCATAGCTGGCACCTTGTTGCAAATAAAACACCTCCACCGGGTCGGGGATGTTGTGCATAAAGCTAAGCTACCTTCATGAATTAATTATTATCTGTATTTTAGCTTAAGCTTTTTCGTCGACTGCTGACATAGTTGATGTAAATAAATAAATAAAGAAATAAACTGGAATCTTTATATTCTATCTAGGTTGTTTGCTTTGCTCATATAACTTTTTTATACCATACACCCATAGGGTGAAATGGTATATTAAAGTCGCCAACATGTATGTAACAGGCAGAAGGAAGCTTTTCCGACCTTATAAAGTATATATATTCTTGATCAGTTTCAACAGTCGAATCGATCTAGCCATGTCCGTCGGTCCATCCGTCCGCCCGTCTGTATGAACGCTTAGATCTCGGAGGCTATAAGTAATAGAGCCACCAAATTTGGTATGTAGGCTCTTGTAGTATGTAAAGTGACCGAGTTTTTTAAATTTTTGACATTCCGCTATTTTAGTTAGAGACATCATATTTATACCCTTGCCAAAAGGGTATATTAATTTTGGTCAGAAGTGTGCAACGCATATAACGAAGCATCTCAGACCATATAAAGTATATATATTCTTGATCAGCACGACGAGACGAGTTCAAATAGCCATGTCCGTCCGTCCGTCCGTCCGTCCGTCCATCCGTCCGTCCGTCCGTCCGTCCGTCTGGATCAACGTGAACTCCTCCGAGACCGTAAGAGCTACAGAGCTGATTTTGCACGTAGGCTTGTATATACTGCAGGCGTTGTATATCTCGGATTCAGCCGGATCGGACCACTATATCATATAGCTCCCATACAAACGTCAAAGTCACGAAACAGTGACTTTCTCAATAACTTCATTCATTTTATAGCTATTGTCATAAAAGTTGGTATTTGTCAGTTTTGTGTTCGTATTAATAATTGTGCCGAATTTGATCAAGATCGGGTGACTATATCATATAGCTCCCATACAAACGGCAAAGTCACGAAACAGTGACTTTCTCAATAACTTCATTAATTTTATAGCTATTGTCATAAAAGTTAGTATTTGTCAGTTTTGTGTTCGTATTAATAATTGTGCCAAATTTGATCAAGATCGGGTGACTATATCATATAGCTCCCATACAAACTGCAAAGTCACGAACAGGGACTTTCTCAATAACTTCATTAATTTTATAGCTATTGTCGTGAAATTTAACACTAGTTAGTTTATTGTAGCTATAAACGACTGTGCCAAATTTGGTCAAGATCGGGTGACTATATCATACACCTCCCATAGGAACGATCGGTCGAAAACAGTGACTTTTGTGAAAAAGTTCGTTATATCCTATGCTAAGATTGAAGGCCGTTCTTTCGCAAACATTAGTCTTTTTGGATAAAACGTTTTTACACTTTGATATCTATGGGTAAGGAAAGAATTACCAAAACAGTTGCAAGGGTATACAAACTTCGACGCGGTCGAAGTTAACCCCGGCCCTCTGGTTTTTATGTATGTTTGCTTAGTAAATGCCCACATATTGTATGAGTAACGATTTTGCCACGTCCCTTTCCGCCCCGTATTTTGAAAAAACTCGTTTATCTCGCGTAATTTTCTACCTTGTGCAATCAATTTTGTCGCAGTAATATCCACCAAAATACTAAATTTGATCAAAATCTGACTAAAAATAGCCAAGTTATCCAAATAAATGTTTTTTCATAAGGCCGGAGTTGGTCGTTGGCTGGTGAGGGCGCTCGTATGCTTGAGTGAGCGAAATACTAAGATATGCTTGTAAAAAGCATGTGAGCAGAATTTAAAAAAAATATAGGAATTGACAAACAGACACAATTGTTAATATGAGGAGTAGTACCCAAAACCTTTATGATCTATAACTTTAACGTTGTTTACTACGTTTGCTGTATTATCTTTGGTTTGGTTATCGTAGCTGCCGAACCAGCCCATATTGAAAATTATGAATACTACTTGTTAATATTGAAAATTCATTTATTAAATTAAATTTTGAATGTTAATTATTGAATATTGAATTTGTCAACTACGAAGCAACGGATTGCCAAATTACAAAAAAAATAAAAAAATTAAAGATAATATCAAGCAAAAGGAAAAATTTTTGGAAATATAAATATATGTAAAAATTCTTTTTCTTTTTCTTTTTTTTAACAAACTTAAACATTTTTTGTTAGTTTATGTAGTTGGTTCACAATTCAAATATACATTACATTATATATATATTTATAAATATTTAAAACCAGAGGGCCAAGTATAACTTCGACCGCGGAGTAGCTACACACTACTCGTCACAGAGTGCAGACGTGTAAAAATAATTGCCTTAAAGACGACCACCGATGAGTAGCCGAAATTTATCGGATATTCAAATTATTTTCGATATTAACGTCATCTATTTGCATCAAAATGTCAATCTGGCAGGGCATAAACTAGACCCAGTTTATTCAGGACTATACACTGTAGTACATATAGAAGATAAGGAAAAGTTATGTAATGACCTGGTTCCACTTGGTTGATAGTTTGAGAGAAATAAACGCGTCAGTTCAGTTTGGTGGTAATATTCCGATTGATTTTTATTCTAACAATATTCTTTGACTTAACCTATTGTTACATAGATATTCTTATGCTGGCACTTAGGCAACAGCTACAAAAGGAGAGAGGAAGTGTCAGTACATACATACATATTAATTGGGGCACTTGCATCAAAGTGAATGGTCAGCGTTCACACGCTGGCTTGGCCCTAGCTCATGTTACGCCTGTGCATTGCTGCTCATATGAATATATGTATGTGCATATATGTACATATGTATATACATATATGAACATGTTTAGCTGTATATTGATGTGAGTATGTTTATGTGAATATATTATTGTATATACATAAACATACTCAAGTGGAGACATGTTTTATAGCGTACATATTTGATTGTTTATACTTGCAACAAAGTGTTACAAGTTGAGCTCTTTGTATGGTATACTATACCTCCACTTTTTAGAAAATAACTTAATATTATGGAGTTATTTGTTAATTAGTAATAATGATAATAAATGATTGATTAATAGTAATGTATGTATGTTTGTTAGGAAAATTGTTTTATTTGTGTCTGGCCAGACAAATTTTTTTTCTCCAAAAAAGAATTTTTTTTTTTTTTTTTTTATGTATTTTTAATAAAATGAAGTAGTTGAATCCATAAAAAAATTTTATATTTTTCTTTTCTTTTTTTTTTAAAAATTTTTTTTAGTTATTTTTGCAAATTTTTAACCTATCCTTATGTACTGTTTGTATCTTATTTTTATTATTCCTAATTTTTATGTTGTTGTTTTTAGATATTTCTACAACTTCGATTGGTCCTATATAGGCTGAGTCAAGCTTATGACCAGCTTCGTTTTTTAAGAAAACCTTATCTCCTATTTCTATTTTTAAATCTGCTGACTTATTGTCATAAAAATTTTTCTGGTTTTCCTTACGTTTCTCTAACATTATTCTAGCTCTGCTGTATGCTAGTTCTAGTCTAAACTTAACTTCTTTAGCATAATCATCTACGTTATATAATGGTTCTATTCTATCTATTAAAATGCGTTGGTAGGTTATTTTGTTTACCAAATAAAAGTTCATAGGGACAGTATTTGTGTGTTACTGACGGGGTTGTGTTAAAACAGTACACAAAATATTGTAACCATAAGTCCCAATCAGTTTTATCTACTATATGATCGAATGTACTCATTGAATGTTCTATGACTTCTTTTAACGGTACCCAAGGTCTGGTGGTGGTGTGCAGTAGACGTAATGTTGTCTATTTTTAAATATTTGCACAAGTCACTTATTATTGAATTTTTGGATTCTGTTTCCATGTCCGTAATGAACGTCTTCATTGGACCGTATTTCAGAATGAAAGATTCAAAAATAGCTTTAGAGATTGTTTGTTGTCGCGTTTTTTTTGGGAACTGGTATTGCTACTAAGTATTTCGTCAGGTCACATATTAGAGTGACTGCATATTCGTTACGATTTTCGGATTTTGGTAATGGACCAATGGTGTCCACTATTACCCTATCAAAAGCATGTATGGGGGGTTTCTGTAATAATTTTTATATGCTTTGTCGTTTTTGACTTTAGGCATTTTTCACATTTATTAATGTAGTCTTTTCCATGACGTGTCATGTTTTTCCAATAATAATATATTTTTACTTTTGCCAAAGTTTTTGTAATGCCTGTATGGCCACCCTGTATCGGATCATCATGGTATGTAGACAATATTGCTTCTTTATTTTTATCTTTTTCTATAATGGTCACCGGTTGGAGTAGCGCTACTCTTAATGTTTCCAATATTTTATTGCCCATTTCTTTAAAAGACTCTATTGAAAATGTTTCAAAGATATTTTCATTCGGTGCCAACTTGAGTTGTTTAATTTCGAGTATCCCGACTTGTTTTTCGAGCCTTTGAAAAAACTGACCTAAGTCTAGATTTCCATTGGTGTACAGATCTCCAATCTCAATTCTTGCTATAACTTTCTTTCCATGTTTGAGGAAACAAAAATCGTGTGTTACACGCAAGGTCACTACTTTTCGTACTTTATCATTGCGGAGTACTTCATATATGTTGGGCTTAGAAGCATCATTAGGTACGTGCCTAATTGTATTTTCATTTTTATCATCTTTTTTTTTTTTTTTTTTTTTTTTTTAACGTTTAATTTATTTGTTGAATCTACTCTTAAATTAGAGCCTAACAAAAAGTTTGAGATATTTTTCTTAATCTAGTACTTATGATATATCCAGGGGATATTGCAGGCGGCCCTAATCATTTATTATTGGGTTGGTCTGTCATTTCTTTTAAGACGAGTTCTATTATTAGTTCGCGTAAGGGAATTGGCAAGAACATTAGGGTGTACATCCAGTTTCGCAGAATACTTTAGTTGTTGACTACCTATTTCATATTTTACGCTAGGTATATTTAGATCATTTTGAATGTTGTCGTTCCGTATGTACCACGGAGCCCCAGCGATTGATCTTAAAATCTTCGACTGCGCCCTTTGTATAATGTCGATATTGCTGGTACTTGCATTTCCCCATAGTACGGTGCCGTAAGTCCAGATGGGTTTCAGTACGGAGTTGTATAGGAGGTGTTGCGGTGCAGGCTTAATTGCCGCCCCGCGCCAGTAGAAAGGCTTACCCAACGCGCCCCTGGTTTTATTCTCTCTTATTCGAAGAAGAACAGTTAGAATTTACTTTGTCTTTGCTTGCATTGGTGATTGAGCGGCAGCCCGTTATGATGGCGCGTTAGTCACAGAAAATTTGGCAAGCAGGAAAGACGTGAAAAGGAGAGAAAACACAAATGTAAGATAAAATAAAACATGTGAGAAATTTGAATTAACATTGAAATAAAGATTTCAGCTGACCGATCTAACCGATCGATTTGCCCACAAATTGTGCAACTGAATATAGCGCAATACAACACAAACCGGCGTTTAATTGTTTGGTTAGAGGGCTCGGGATATATGTTCAATCTCGCGATTTTACCGCGGCAGACGATTACATGCCGGCTCGCTGAGACAGGAAAAGAGAGAGGGAGATAGTGAACCACGTGCAAACAGGCAAACATAACCTCATTGTTACGCAACATACGCAATGAGCAATAGTGATAGAGTACCAGTTCATCTTAGCGCTGAGAGTCAAGAAGACGGCGCTGAGGCGACTGAGAATGGAGCGGTCTCAAGTGATAGAGAATCTGATATACCAACGATGTCAACGCCATCAAAAGGCGACGGTTTGTCAGTGCAACAAACGATACTTAATGGAATGTTCGAGAGTCACGCAGGAAACGGTACGGCAATTAAACGGCCCAGTAAAATTGATCCAACTCCGAGGACCGTACCTGCGTTGGCGCAATCGACTATGCAAGGAGTGAGTCTACCGTTTCTGGCCAATACAGCTAACCTTCATAACGGATTGTGGACTCAAAGACAAATGAGTTACGCGGCTGGAATGCAGCATGAACCTGGAAGCCAACTGCCGGCTACCGGACACTCGACGTTAAACCCTGGAGTGCATTCTACGGATTTAGGACACAAGAAAACTTTATTGTCATCGGAACAGATAGCGGCCCGCCAAGTACTGAACAAAGACTTACCCGTGTTTTCCGGTAAGCCAGAAGAGTGGTTGTTGTTTATAAGCCACTACGAACAATCTACTGAAAGATATGGGATTAGTAACGAAGAGAATCTTATTCGACTCCAAAAGTGCTTAAAAGGAGCGGCTTGGGATGCCGTTCGAGGAAAGCTAATGTGTCCAGAGACAGTACCTTATGCAATCGGTACGTTACGGATGCTATACGGAAGACCGGAGATTATTCACTCGAGCCTACAAAGGAAACTAAGAGAAGAACCAGCGGCACGCTCGAACAATTTGGATTCGGTTATTCAGCTAGCCTTGGCAGTGCAGAACTATTGCGCGACACTGGTCGCAATTGGGCTTAAAGAGTATCTGCACGATCCAGCTTTATTAGGCGAGCTCGTCGAGAAGTTGCCAGGAGACTTGAAACTCGATTGGGGAAGACACCGAATGACTCTAATTGGAAGTGTCGCTAACTTGTCTATCTTTGACAATTGGTTGTTTGGCATTGCAATGTGTGCCTCGATGGTTACGCCGTATACAGTTCCAGCTAAAGATGGAGCAAAGAGAACCAAAGAGCGAATTTTTCTGCACAACGAATTGCAAAGTGCATCTAGTCAAGAATCGAAAACGCAGGAAGTACGCATCCGGTTGTGTCCCAAATGTGCAGGGAGTCATAACCTAGCAGACTGCCGCCTCTTTCGAGAAATGAGCTGTAGCATGTTCACATATCGGATGATCACTGTACCCAGTTATGTACATACATAATTCATAAATAATATCGAAAATATATTGTAGCACTTTGTCACAATATTTATGTATACACATTCAAGTACCATGCGTCTTCTGTAACAAGACCATCCATGAATGCATGGTACTGGACAGTGCTGAGTCGGCATATCTAACACGCGCAACGACTCAGTCACCAAGTGAACATGAGACGTCCTCACTCTTCCGCAGCGAGCATACATAATTATGTAAACATTTATACATAAGCTTACCGCTCCTCTGCTAGCTTCACTGGCAGCGTAGTCACGCGGACATTAGCTATACTGAACAATTGTTAAGATTTAAGAATTCATTCAATAAACAGAAGACGAAGTGAAAACACTGAAATCAAATGAGTACATGAAATCAACTTAGTACATGGCGACCGTGACAAAGGTCAAGGAATAAGGCCTGGACAGGAAATCTACAATCACTGGAGGGAAAATTGGAGTTCAAAAAAAAAAACGCAAAAACTGAGTGAGTAGAGAGTGAGTTATGTCAAGAGGGGGAGTGCAAAACAAAATAAAGAAAAGAATAGCACACATAAAGTGGCTATTATATGCGAGCAAAAATCCACCCCCCTGGGCAACAGCCCAAAAGCTTCAACAAGAACTTGACTTTTTAAAGTCAACGTTACTTAAAACAAAAAAGAACATAACTCACGCTCACTCAGTGCATTTTGAAATAACAACAATAAAAACTAAAAAAACTCCTCCCCCAACAAAAGAGCTACCAAAAAGGAAAAAAAGGGCCCTGACGATTGCCCAGGACCATTGGACAGTGTACATTGCGAGTACACATGTATGCTGAGAACTGGTGCGATGACCGGCACCGGTACCGCCTGAGCCCATAGGCCCCGGACAGCAGCAGCGGTGACAACAAGCGCGAAAGGCAGGCCGCCTTTTACGCCTTCGAGGGAGCATCAGCGAGCTAACCAGCGACGACCAGCTGATGCTGCTCACCTGACGTCTGACATGCTGACATCGATATAACTATAAAAACATATTAAATATTACATATTACATATATTGCACATACGAATAAGAAAATTTCAAATGTAAAAAAAAAAAAAAAGAAAAACCCATTGTTAAATTGTGCGGAATCCTATCTGCTCAATAGAAGTATAGCCTGTAAAGCTATGCGAACTAATAGGTAGAATTTTGTTAATTATACTTCATTAGTAGATCAAAAAAAAAAGTCACTCTAATTTTTATGCTTCAAAATAGTATCAGCAAATTTGATGAAGAATATACTACACCCGTAATGGGGCTAATAGAAACTAAAACAGTGGATTCCACTGCCAACGTAATTAACAAGGTTGAATCACAAAATATTGATTTGAAATTCACGAATATATTGTTATTGATAATTGTTGTAATATTATGTGCATATGTTTTATACAAAGCGTATTTATTACACAATAAATGCGTAACTAAAAGAGCCCTCAGCGTCGCAAACGATTTAGATAAAGTATAAAATTTTTTTCTATATGCACACAAACAATTGATATAACAATACATTCCGCAAATGAAACATTTTTTTTTTATTGATTATGGCAATTTAAAAAAAAAATAAATAAAAAAAAAAAAAAAAAAAATTTTTTTAAAAAAAAAAACTTATAACCCTGAAAATCTCAAAAAAAAAAATGTCCACTATGGATAGATATTTCGAGAAAGTAAATGATAATAACCCTACAATAGTTGAAGATTTGTTGAACATTTTTAGAAGTGAGCAAATAACCTCACCTCAGCGCTCAATATGCTTAGCGCAAATCAAATTAGCATATTTAGACTTCACAGGAGAAACATTCCCTGTACAAGGAAATAGTAGACTGCAAATGAGTTTCATTCTAACGCTACCATATGTATGCTGTTATCAAAACGCAGCGGGTACGTTACGTTTCTACTTGTTGGATGAAACACAGCACAGAAATTAGAAAAGTATAATGAATAAAGTAGAATTAGTACATTTACAAGTATACATACCATTTCTTGATTACCTGATACACTCAGGCGAAAGAAATTACAAATACAAAGAAATTAGGTATTGGATATCCAATAATTTTAAATTTGAAAGAAAAATAGTAGAACTTATGGAGAAAGCCATAAAGATAGCATATAATAGATTACTTGTTAAGGTGCCAAGAAGAAAAGACGTGCCTGAATGGGTTCACGAACTTTTCATGGACACAGTCGAAATGGTAATTATAGATGATTCTGATGTGGAAATAATAGAATCAGAGGATTAAATTAAAATGATCAGAGACAGAACACATGCCAATTTATTAATACAGAATCCCTAAGAATGGATTGGGAAGAACTTGTCCCATATATTCTTCGAATTAAGGAAACGTTTACAAAATCTTATAAATGTTTAAACCAAAACAGAAAAATCCAAAAAGAAACGTTAGACAAGCACGCAAAGATTCTTGTTGACTCTTTTAACGAAGCAAGAAGCCTAGTGCATGCAAACAGAGAAAAGATAGACGGAACAAACTGGTCAAAAGTATCAAAACTATTAACCAGGTTACGTTCTAACTTAGTTACCGTACAGAAAAAGTATAACCTTAAAATATTTATACCGACGATCCTAAACACACCTTTAACAATAGACGAAGAATCAGGAAGCCAACAAGAAATAGACTCAGAAGAAGAGGAGAATTTGGAATCTGACGAAGGTGCAGAAGTAGAAGAAAAAGATCTAAACGATCTGACAATCCCTGCACGATTGACATTATCAGAACAGGATAAAGATTCAGAGTCAGAAGGAGAAGTAAAAGAAAACATCATGGCTGATTTAAGCGCCCGAAGGGCATATATGAAGGACACTTCAAGCGCCATTCCAGAGTTCAATGGACAAAAATTACATCTCCGAAGATTCATAACAGCTTTAGAGATGGTAAATATGATGAAAGGTGATTTTGAAGATATAGCTGTTGTGGTAATAAAATCAAAAATTAGTGCCCCAACACTGTACACAGTCCAAAATGAAACATCAATTGAAGCAATAATACAAAAATTGCAAGACACTATAGTTGGTGAAAAACCCAACGTGATTAAAGCCAAACTAAACAAAACTACTCAGAGTGGTAAAACAGCTGAAAAGTATACATCGGAAGTCGACAATTTACGCAAACTCCTAGAAGCTGCGTATATTGACGACGGTATGTCGGCAGAAATGGCCCAGAGGTATAGCGTTGACGATGCTATAGAAGCAATGGTCCAAAATTGTGAGCAAGCAAGACTTAAAGCAATTCTTGACGCCGGCAATTTTAAAACCATGGATGAAGTAATACTAAAGTACTTACGAAAGAGTACTGAGATAAATGGAAAGCCAAACTCTGTTATGTTTGCCCAAAGAGGCCGTGGTAATTATAATAACAGATATAATTATCGGGGTAGAGGTAATGGTCGCGGTAATTATAATAATTATAACAATTATAATAATAATTACAACAATGGCCAAAATTATAACCAGAACTACAACCAGAGAGGAAACAACAGAGGTTACGGCAGAAACAATAACAGAGGGAATAGAGGAAACAACCAACAAAACAGAGGTTATAACTCTAATAATAGCAATGTTAGGGTAGCCCAGAATAATTCGGGAAACTCCCAACAACCTTTAGATACTCAACAATAAAAAATTACAAGGTTTACACCATCAGTCTCAGTAAAAGCACATTTGCAAGTTTCACTAACGTAGCAACAGGAAAAGAGTTAGTATTTTTAATAGACACAGGTGCTGACATATCCATATTAAAAGAAAATTCCGACAACTTCCAATATATTCAAACCAATCAAATAATAAATATACAGGGAATAAGTCAAGAAATAACAAAATCAAAAGGACTTACTTCCATAGAAATACAAACCTCTAAATACATAATCCCACACGATTTTCATATCGTAAATTTACAATTCGCTATTCCTTGTGATGGAATACTAGGTATCGATTTCATAAGAAAATATAACTGTCAATTAGATTTCAAACCGACTGAGGATTGGCTTATAATTAGACCAAATAATTTACAATATCCCATATATGTACCAATAGCATACAGTTCTGGCAACAACTCCATAGTTCTGCCAGCAAGATCACAAGTTGTCCGAAAAATTGAAATAACCTCAGCGGAAGACAGTATATTAATTCCGAACCAAGAAATTCAGCAAGGTATTTACATAGCAAATACCATAGCATCTTCTCAAAACGCATTCATAAAATTACTAAATACAACAAACACAAATCAAATAGTCAAGATAAATAACTTGCAGTACGAATCACTTTCGAACTACGAAGTAGTTAAAACAAGTTCAGAAGATAGAGAGAAAACGGTATTAGCGACACTCTCGAAGAATTTCCCACCACTGTTCAATAGCCAACTAACCAAATTATGCACACAGTATAGTGATGTGTTCGGTTTGGAAACCGAATCTATAACTACCAATAATTTTTATAAACAAAAACTGAGACTGAAAGATGATGAACCAATATATATAAAGAACTACAGAAATCCTCATAGTCAAAAAGACGAGATACAAAAACAAGTCCAAAAGTTAATAGATGACAAAATAGTTGAACCATCGGTATCAGCTTATAACAGCCCACTGTTACTTGTACCAAAGAAATCACTGCCTAATTCCGAAAAGAAGAAATGGCGATTGGTAATTGACTATCGTCAGATTAATAAAAAATTGTTGTCCGATAAATTCCCACTCCCAAGGATTGATGATATTCTAGATCAACTGGGAAGGGCGAAGTACTTTTCGTGCCTGGATTTAATGTCAGGTTTTCATCAGATAGAACTCGAAAAAGAGTCACGAAATGTTACATCCTTTTCAACAAACAATGGTTCATATCGCTTCACGCGATTACCATTTGGTCTAAAGATAGCGCCAAATTCATTCCAGAGAATGATGACTATAGCATTCACTGGACTTGAACCTTCTCAAGCATTCCTTTATATGGACGATTTAATAGTCATTGGTTGTTCTGAAAAACATATGCTCAATAACTTAACAGATGTGTTTGAGAAATGTAGGCAACACAACCTAAAATTACATCCCGAAAAATGTTCATTTTTTATGAATGAAGTTACCTTTTTGGGGCATAAATGCACAGACAAAGGAATCTTGCCTGATGACACAAAATACGACGTCATCCAAAATTATCCAGTCCCCCACGATGCGGACAGCGCTAGAAGATTCATTGCATTTTGCAATTATTACAGAAGATTCATAAAGAATTTTTCCGACTATTCTCGTCACATAACAAGATTATGTAAAAAAGATGTAAAATTTGAATGGACAGCTGACTGTCAAAATGCTTTTGAACATCTAAAATCGGCATTAATGAACCCAACTCTATTGCAATACCCAGATTTCAGCAAAGAATTTTGCATAATCACTGATGCGAGTAAACACGCATGTGGAGCAGCCCTAACACAGAACAAAGAAGGACTCCAGCTACCAGTTGCATACGCATCAAGAGCCTTTACAAAAGGTGAGAGCAACAAGAGTACAACGGAACAAGAATTAGCAGCTATTCATTGGGCAATAACACATTTCAGACCATACATTTATGGTAGACATTTCACCGTCAAAACTGATCATAGAGCACTTACTTATCTATTTTCAATGATAAATCCAAGTTCGAAACTAACGCGAATGAGACTTGAATTAGAGGAATATGACTTCACAGTAGAGTATCTAAAGGGTAAAGATAATTATGTAGCAGATGCCCTATCAAGAATAACAATCACAGACTTACAAAACATACAAATCGACAATAAAATTCTGAAAGTCACTACCAGAAACCAAAATAAACAGTTAAAATCCTGCGCAGGGAACGAAAAAGAAAAAGAAGATTTGCAAAAGCAAACTCTAGATGCTTCTAAGCCCAACGTATACGAAGTCATTGTAAATGACGAGGTACGAAAAGTAGTGACCTTGCGAATAACAGATACTCTATGCACACTAAAACATGGAAAGAAAATTATAGCAAGATTTGATGTTAGCGATATGTACACCAATGGAATTCTTGACCTAAGTCAATTCTTTCAAAGGCTCGAAAAAGAAGCCGGTATACTCAATATCAGCCAACTCAAAGTGGCACCGAGCGAAAAGATCTTCGAGACCATCTCAATAGAGTCTTTTAAAATAATGGGCAAAAACATATTACAATCATTAAGAGTAGCGCTACTCAAGCCGGTGACCCTATTAGCAAATAATGATAAAGAAAAAGAAGCAATACTGTTTACATTCCATGATGATCCTATACAAGGAGGTCATACAGGAATAGCTAGAACATTAGCAAAAATAAAAAGACATTACTACTGGAGAAATATGACACGAGATATCTCAAAATATATAAAAAAATGTAACAAGTGTCAAAAGTCAAAAACGACTAAACATACTAAAACTCCAATGATTATTACTGAAACGCCACAAAAGGCCTTCGACAGGGTAATAGTGGATACGATCGGTCCATTACCTGAATCAGAACAAGGAAATGAATATGCAGTAACTTTAATCTGCGATTTGACAAAATATCTGGTAGCAATACCAATTAAAGATAAAAGTGCGAAAACAGTAGCAAAAGCTATATTTGAAGATTTTATTCTGAAGTACGGTCCAATGAAGACGTTCATTACGGACATGGGAACAGAATATAAAAATTCTATTATTACCGACTTATGCAAAAGTTTGAAAATAAAAAATATTACTTCTACCGCACATCATCATCAGACTGTAGGTACTGTGGAGCGAAGCCACCGAACACTTAATGAGTTCATACGCTCATACATTTCAGTCGACAAAACAGATTGGGATGTATGGCTACAATACTTCGTATACTGCTTTAACACAACACCCTCTATGGCACATGATTATTGTCCATATGAGTTGGTATTTGGTAAAACATCGAATTTGCCAAAACATTTCAATAGCATAGACAGTATAAACCCACTTTATAATGTGGAAGATTATGCTAAGGAATCGAAGTTTAGACTAGAGCAAGCGTATAAGCGAGCTAGATTAATGTTAGAAAAACATAAGGAAAAACAGAAAGTTAATTACGATAGAAATATCTTTGATTTCGATTTAAAAGTAGGAGACCAGGTTTTACTAAAGAACGAAACAGGTCACAAGCTAGATTTTAGATATACAGGACCATATAAGGTAGAAAGCATAGGAGATAACGATAACGTTACAATACTAGGCAATAAAAACAAAAAACAAACAGTACATAAGGATAGGTTAAAAAGTTTTGTTTCATAATCATTTTATTTCTCTATATATATATAGTATGGCCATACATAAAAAAAAAAAAAATATACAAAAATAAAAAAAAAAAATTTTTTTTTTTGCCTTTGTACAATATTTTGAAGTAAATCAATATTTCATGACTCGATTTATAAAACTAAAATAAAAAAAAAAAAAAAAAAAAAAAAAAAAAAAATTAAGAAAAAAAATAACTTCATATAATTACGTTATTTTTCTAAAGGAGGGAGATGTAGCATGTTCACATATCGGATGATCACTGTACCCAGTTATGTACATACATAATTCATAAATAATATCGAAAATATATTGTAGCACTTTGTCACAATATTTATGTATACACATTCAAGTACCATGCGTCTTCTGTAACAAGACCATCCATGAATGCATGGTACTGGACAGTGCTGAGTCGGCATATCTAACACGCGCAACGACTCAGTCACCAAGTGAACATGAGACGTCCTCACTCTTCCGCAGCGAGCATACATAATTATGTAAACATTTATACATAAGCTTACCGCTCCTCTGCTAGCTTCACTGGCAGCGTAGTCACGCGGACATTAGCTATACTGAACAATTGTTAAGATTTAAGAATTCATTCAATAAACAGAAGACGAAGTGAAAACACTGAAATCAAATGAGTACATGAAATCAACTTAGTACAGAGCATAAAGCTGAGAAAGGATTTCGTGCGGCAAAAGAGGCTCTGCTATTGCTGTTTTGATCAGCACGTGATACGAAATTGCAAAAGTAAAAGAAGTTGTGGTGTCGATGGGTGCAGGCAGATACACCACTCGTTGATCCACGAGACGTCGGACTACAAGGAAAGAAAATCGCAGTGGCAGACGAATGAGGATGATAAACCAGTTCATCCACCAATTTTATTCCATGGAGATATAACAAGCAAAGCTTTATTCAGATATATGCCAATCATGTTATACGGAAGGAAGCGAAATATAGAGACATATGCCTTACTGGACGAGGGAGCCGCTTGCTCTTTGATTGAAGAAACTCTGGCAGACGAGTTAGGACTAGATGGCCCGGCCGAAGAACTGTGCTTAAAGTGGACCAGTCAAGTCACTCAAACGGAAAGCGCGTCCAAGTATGTGAGTGTCGGAGTGTCGTCGATGTGTCAAGGTGCAACGCGATTTGAACTCAAGAGTTTGCGCACTGTACGTAAGCTAGACTTGCCTACGCAAACAGTTACCGACGAACTGGTAACCTCGAGAAACCATCTGCAGTATTTACCAAATTTAAGTTACTGTAATGTAAAAGCAAGCTTGATTATTGGTCTGGATAATTTGAAAGTTTGTGTGCCTTTGGAGATACGGGAGTCTGAAGGAGACGACGTGGTCGCGGCGCGCTGTAGATTGGGCTGGTCTGTGTATGGCCGGCACAGCGACGCCGCTCCAGTGTCCTCACACATATTGCACATATGTGAGTGCAATGAAGCGAGGAGCATGCGCGCTCTGGATGCGTCAATGAAAGAATACTTCGCTATGGAGTCTTCGGGAACACGTGTGGCAAGCAAGCCATTAAGATCGAAAGACGACGAGCGTGCGTTGCAGATTATGGAGGCGACCACAAGCTATTGCCCGATTGGCAAACGTTGGCAAACTGGACTGTTATGGAGGTTCGACAAAGTAGATCTACCTGATTCATACTCAATGGCCATGAGGCGTCTTCAGTGTTTAGAAGCGAAAATGGCAAAGGACATCGACCTTAGAAACTTTATGTTGGACACTATGCAAAGCTATGAAGAAAAGGGATACATCCGGAGATTAACAGAAAGTGAGCTAAATAAGGGTAAAAGTTCATGGTTTCTTCCTATATTTACAGTCACTAACCCAAACAAGAACAAGACGAGGCTGGTCTGGGATGCAGCTGCGAAAGTCAAAGGCACGTCATTGAACGACGTCTTGCTAAAGGGCCCGGACATACTGGCATCTCTAGTTGGCGTGCTAATACGTTTTCGGGAGCGACCAGTAGCAGTGGCTGGTGATATAAGTGAGATGTTTCACCAAGTAAGAGTGCGCCCAGAGGACCAGACGGCTCAGAAGTTTCTATGGCGCAGTGGAAATTCGGCTAAAGCGGCGGAAACGTACGTGATGCAGGTTATGACATTCGGGGCTTCCTGCTCGCCGGCCTTAGCTAATTACATAAAGAATCGCAACGCAGAGCGGTTCAGAAAGGAATCTCCAAGAGCTGTTGCGGCCATTTGTAGAAACACGTTTGTCGACGACTGGCTCGAGTCGACAAACACCGAAGACGAGATGACGGAGTTGGCAATGGAGGTGCAGAGAATTCACTTGGAGGGTGGATTCAACATGAGGCGCTGGACCTCGAATTCTGCGAGCGTAGTGAGAGCGCTCAAGAATCAGGAAGGAGACGTGCCTAGGGAGGTGGTATTCCTTGAAAAAACGCAAGATAAGGTTTTAGGCATGTGGTGGCTGCCCGTGACAGATCAACTTACGTATGTAGTCAAGCCGGATTTGCTTGAAAGGGCTTCGAAAGATTATCCGACCAAAAGAACTGTGTTAAGTGTGGTTATGTCAATATTTGACCCACTTGGATTGCTTGGCTTTTTCACTGTTCGTGCTAAAATTATTTTGCAGAATATCTGGCGAGCAGGAACGGATTGGGATGAATCTCTTCAAGAAAAGGACCAAGAAGACTGGAAAATTTGGGTGAAGCTGTTACCCAAAATCAACGAAGTGAGGATTGCAAGGTGCATGCCGATGGTTTGTTGTGCAAGACGAGTACAACTTCACACGTTTGTGGACGCCAGCATCAACGCTTATGCAGCGCTTGTGTACCTGCGAGCAGAAGTGGATGGAATAGTCCACTGTTCCCTGGTAGCGTCTAAGACACGAGTGGCCCCCTTGAAGCCAGTTTCAATACCACGGATGGAACTGATGGCTGCTGTTTTAGGTTTACGGCTGACGAAATTTATCGAACCAGAACTCTCAGTAACAGTATGTCAGCGTATTTTCTGGACGGATTCAAAGGACGTTTTATGCTGGATCAGATCAGATGCCCGCAAATACAATCAATTTGTGGCATTGCGTGTTGGAGAAATTTTGGAAGACTCCGACGTACTATCTTGGCGATGGGTGCCCACCCAGCATAACGTTGCAGACGATGGCACGAAATGGACAAAGATGCCAGACATGACCGGGACTTCAAGGTGGTTTATTGGCCCGAAATTCTTGTATGAACTAGAGACAGAATGGCCTAGCATGGAGCAGAGCCCGAGCAAGACGAGTGAAAGTATCTTGCACCATGAGGAGAAAGCCAAAAGGAACTCTAGTTTGGCTTGCATCACACCTGATCCGGAACGATTCGAAACGTTGGAAAAGCTACGGGCGGTACAAAAGCGAATTCTAAACTTTTTGCAAGGCATATGTAAGAGGCCTTGCGGAGAACAACTGAGGAACATTTTGGCTATAAACCGCGATGTGGAAACCGATGCGGTTTTTATTCGTGTATGCCAAGAAGAGGAGTTTCCGGAAGAGATCAGATGCTTAAACCAAGGACATTGCCTAACAAATAGGAAAAGTAAGCTATTTAAATGCACTCCTTACCTGGACGAGTTAGGAGTGCTACGCGTCAATGGACGAATCGACAGAATTGAAGGCGTAGATATGGACACTAAACGACCCATTATACTACCGCAAAAGCATAGAGTAACGTTCCTGATTGTGGAGTACTATCACAGGAAGAATTACCATTTGCACAATGAAATCGTCGTTAACGAGGTACGACAGCGGTACTGGATAACCGGCTTACGCGCTTTAGTGAGAAAAGTCGCGAACGCCTGTGTAGCGTGCCGTATACGAGTGGCCCGACCAGTGCCACCAAAGATGGGCGATTTACCAAAGGAGAGGTTATCGCCGCACACACAACCATTCACCTTTACTGGAGTGGACTGTTTCGGCCCATTTGAAGTCTCAGTGGGTCGCAGGCACGAGAAGAGATGGGGTGTGTTATTCACATGCCTTACGACCCGAGCGGTACACTTAGAAATTGCTGCATCACTGTCAACCGACTCATTTCTCTGCGTGTTGAAGGCGTTTGTAGCCAGAAGAGGGGTGCCGCGTAGCATACTATCGGACAATGGTACAAATTTTAGAGGAGCCAGCCGCGTATTGAAGGAGCACATAGAACGCATATCAACTTCAGCTGTGGAGCAACAGTATCCAACGTTGGAGTTCAAGTTTAACCCTCCCAGTTCACCGCACATGGGCGGCGTTTGGGAGCGACTGGTACGTTCGACTAAATCTATACTTTCAGAAATACTGCCAAAGGCCGGCCTGAAGGAAGAGGTGTTAAGAGGAGCATTTGCTGACGTAGAGCAAATTCTGAACTCAAGGCCTCTGACCTATGTGCCTTTAGAAAGCGCCGAATCGGAAGCATTAACGCCGAACCATTTTCTAAAGGGCAGTTCTAGTGGCCTACGTGAGAGCGGTTCACTGGAACAGTCTGGTCCGCAACTCGCAAAAGGGTATCGTGTTGCCAGCCAAATTGCCGACCGTTTCTGGAAGAGGTGGCTAAGAGAATATCTACCTACAATCACAAGGCGCACGAAATGGTTCCAACCGCAGCTCAAGCCGATAGCAGTAGGTGACGTGGTGATAATTGTAGACGATGCCGCTAAACGTAATACTTGGCCAAAGGGAAGAGTGATCGACGTTCATCGTGGGAAAGACGGACAGGTGCGAAGCGCAGTCGTTCGCACAGTAGAAGGACTTGTGACGCGACCAGCAGTGAAGCTGGCCGTACTGAATTTGGAGAGTAATCCACCGCAAGAAGACGCTGGTGAATTACGGGGTGGGGAATGTTGCGGTGCAGGCTTAATTGCCGCCCCGCGCCAGTAGAAAGGCTTACCCAACGCGCCCCTGGTTTTATTCTCTCTTATTCGAAGAAGAACAGTTAGAATTTACTTTGTCTTTGCTTGCATTGGTGATTGAGCGGCAGCCCGTTATGATGGCGCGTTAGTCACAGAAAATTTGGCAAGCAGGAAAGACGTGAAAAGGAGAGAAAACACAAATGTAAGATAAAATAAAACATGTGAGAAATTTGAATTAACATTGAAATAAAGATTTCAGCTGACCGATCTAACCGATCGATTTGCCCACAAATTGTGCAACTGAATATAGCGCAATACAACACAAACCGGCGTTTAATTGTTTGGTTAGAGGGCTCGGGATATATGTTCAATCTCGCGAACTTTTTGGAGCTGTCCCACGTCAAACCTGAATTTTCTACAGGAGGACTTTATACTCCAGACGTAGAGGGGACCGAGCATTGATGATCCAATGTAAGCTACTCGCTTTCAGTTTAAGCTGTAACTTTTTTGCCTCGATGTGCTTGCGCCAAGTTAGTCTTCTGTCTAGGTGGATACCAAGGTAAGTGACATCCGCGGCATGAGGAATTGGTACGTCGTTTAGCATTATAGCTGGACAGTTTCTTTTGTTAAGCGTAAATGTAACATGTTTGCATTTTTGCTCGTTGACCCGGATACGCCAGGTTGCTAGCCATTCCTCTACCACCTTGAGGTGTTCCTCTAATTTTGCAGAGGCTTGTATTGGGCATTTGGATCTGCTGAGGATTGCCGTGTCATCGGCAAAAGTGGACGTTGTAAGTCCTAAACTCGTTGGTAAGTCTGCAGTGTACAGCAGGTAGAGCAATGGGCCGAGTACACTGCCTTGCGGTACACCAGCTTTGATTTCAAAGTCAGCCGAGACGGAGCCATTACATCTTACGGCGAATTTTCTATTGTAAAGGTAAGATTCCATGAGTTTGTGGGTGTACTGTGGGAGTTTCTGCCGGATTTTGAACATTAGACCCTCCAGCCAAACTCTGTCGAAAGCCTGGGCAACGTCGAGAAAGACAGCCGTACAGTATTCTTTTAGTTCGAATGCTGTTCGTATTTCGGATGTTATACGATTGACTTGTTCAATTGTCCCATGTTTTTCGCGGAAGCCGAACTGGTGTGAAGGGATTGTGTTCTCCGACGCCAGAAATGAGTTTAGACGAATCTGCAGGACCTTTTCAAAAAGCTTCGAAAGACATGGCAGCAAACTAATTGGCCTATAGGATGATGGTTGGGTTTTGTCCTTTCCCACTTTAGGAATCATGATGATAATGGACCTTTTCCATGCTCTTGGGAAGTAGCCAATTCTTATTATAGCGTTGAACATTTTGCAGATGTATTGTATGGCGATGGTAGGGAGTTCTAGGATCATTTTTGGTGTGATTAGGTCATGGCCAGGGGCTTTGTTCGGCTTCATGTGGTTTTTAATAACTGCAGAGATCTCATCCGATTGGAGTTCCGAGTACTCACTATCCGTTAATGTGCTTGAAGGGGGAAGTACAAATGAGTTTGATGTTGGATTTGGCTAGAAAACCAGTTTAAGGTGTGTGGCAAATACGGATGCCCTCTCTTCGTCACTGCGGGCCCATCCACCGGTAGGACCCCTTATTGGTGAAACTGTCTCTGTAGGAGCGCTTAAAGTTGGGTGGGCTTTCCACAGAGGATGTTTAGTGCTGGATGGACTGAGCTTTTCTATGTATTTCCTTTGAGCCCAGATTTCCTCTTGTCTTAACTCCTTGGAGAGGTTGCGGCTGGCATGCCTTAGGCGAAGTTTTGCTGCTGGTGATCGAGTAACCTGCCATTCTCTTCTTAGACGTCGTTTTTCCGTTACTAATTGTTCTATCCGCCGGTTCGTAGGCCTGGCAGCAGGTTTAGCGTAATTAGAGGCATGTGGAGTAGATACTCTTGCTGCAGCTCCCATCATCGACTCAAGTGTAGAGACGCACATGTCAATGTCCTCTGCAGCATCCAGTTTCGGCGAACAGTCAATGTGGGCACTCATGTACATTGTAAATTTAAGCCAATTTGTTTTGTTGTTTGTAAGTATATATGGGCGATCAAGTACTTGAGGTCTTGTTAACAGTGTGAATAGCACTGGAGAGTGATCGGAGGTTAAATCTAGCAGTGTTTCCGCAGTGATCCGATTACGCGGAATCCTCTTGGTTACTGCGAAATCAATCAAGTCAGACACTTTTTGAGGATCTGTGGGCCAATAAGTAGGCCTACCCGGTGAGACGCAATCCATCTTATTGAGGGGGGTTGACTATTGTGTTGTACAACTGCTTGCCTTTAGGATTTACCAGGCGAGATCCCCAGTGCGTATGTTTGGCGTTATAGTCCCCTGCTGCAATGAAGCGTTCTCCGAGTGTGTTAAAGAAACCGGTGAATTCCTTTTCAGAGATTGAGAAGCGTGGTGGGCAGTACAGGGCAGCCAACGTAGTGTTGCCGCAGCTGGTTTGGACGGTTATAGCAGTTGCTTGAAGGTGCTGTGTTTCGAATCTGTTGAGAAACGAGTGTTTTATACGGTTTTTGATTAGGATACCAGTCCCGCCATGAGCTTTTCCGTCTGGATGGTTTGTTGCGTAGAAGGCATATTTTGGTATTTGAAAATTATTTTTTGATGTTAAATGTGTTTCAGATATCAGCACGACGTCGATTTCACTTGAGTCTAGGAATGGTTGCAGTTCATTTTTGTGCTTGGAGACGCCGTTAGCATTCTAAAGACATAGACTTAGGGAAGCCATTATTTATTCTCGATAAGCTTCTGGATAAGCAGGTTTTGATTCCGCAACAGTTCCTGCATACAGTTTTGCATGAACGTCATAAAAGCAGTCATGTTTTGATTAAGTGAGATCAATAGGGCCTCTATACCACTTGGAGTTTGCTGGCCAAGTTCTGGTGCGCTAGGTTGCGGATTCTGTAGATGGTGGAGTGACGGGGTCTCTTTCGCGGGTTCCGTCTGTCCAGTTCGGAGTACACTAGCGAAGGATACACTAGGATTGGTTGTAGCAGGCATGTTAGATGATCTAACAGCCTTGGCGAAGAATACCTCCGGTGTAGTTTTGGAGGCGTTGAAGGTGATTTTTGGTCCAGCTGGGGGTTTACGCCCGTTTAGGTGCGATTTAAGACCCTTGAAGACAGGACATCCCCTGTAGTTGGCTGTGTGGTTCCCTCCACAGTTACTGCATAGTCTTAGTGCGACGTTGTTTCTGCCCTTGGGGCAAATGCCATCTTTATGATGTTCGCCGCAGCCAACACACACTGACCTAAGATTGCAATTGTTAGCGGTGTGGTTGTATTCCTGGCAGTTTTTACACTGAGGTGGTTGGTATCTCTTATGGGGCTCCTCTACGGTGATTCTTCTGTGCAATAGGAGCTGAAGGTTGTAGATTGGATGCACTTCATTTGGCTTCGTCCGCTTTGCATCTGGTTGGAGCTCGATTTTAAAGAGCGGCTGTGCGACTTTATTCCTGTTGATGATGTTGACAACGGACTTAACCGCAAACCGTTTTCGGCCAATGCGTCTGCTATTTCTTGGGGTGGGACCGATGGCTCGATCCCCTTTAACACAACCTGGAGCCCTTTACTGCTTTTTAGTTGGTAGGTATAGAAGTTGATGTTAGCCTTACGGAGGTACTTTTCGATGATGCGGAAGTTGTCCTCAGTTTGGGTTTGACATTTAATTTCTTTTATGTTACCCCTGTTGAGAGGGGTTACAACAAAGTTATTTGCCCCTACTGTTTCTACTAGCTTCGAAATCAGGACGCTGCAGTTGGCTCCACGGATGTATAAGGGGGGTGGTCTAGCCGATTTAACTTTATCTACAGCTCCGGCTTGATCGTCTTGCTGATCGGCAAGAATTTTAAAACGATTCCCGCTGAGAAGTGCTACTCGTTCATTAGGTTTGGTTATTTTTGGCGTATTGCCACTTTTTTTCTTTTGCGGGCTTAGCTTCCGCTTAGTTATTTTAATATATCTATCCATTCCAGTTTGGACAGAAGGCGTTGGGTTTATTGTTGTGGCTGACTCTGGGCGACTTGTCGTTGACGGCTTGAGGCAGGTCAATACTTCGGTAGACGTTGCAGTAGTTGCTGTCAACGAGCTGACGGTGCTGGTCGGTGCAATCGGTGACCCAGTTATCGATATTGATGGAGAAGCACACTGCTCTCTCCAGGGTAAATTGCTGTTGATTGCTGAGTGGCTTGCACTTTCGGTGTTATTGCTTACGGTAGCATTTAGTGGGGTCGGCGACACCACCGAAAAGTACGCGTTGTTGCGTTGGACCGAGAGACGACGCTCACGTTGTTGTTGTACAAGTAGTTCTTGTAGCTGTTGCTGGTGGGGATCGAGAGAGCATGGGCCCGAATTGGTGGACATGGCTTTTCCAGGCTTTCCTGTTGCAACTTAGTATTTATTGCTATTAGAACTAATAGCAATATGATTGTAAATAGGCGTCTCTGCGGTGACTGAGAGCCCTACACAATTTTTGCAAACGCGGTCTTTTTTTTTTTTTTTTACACTAAATTTTGCGGAGTGCATTAAAAAACACGTCTGCACGCGGCGGCGGTTGAATTGTTATCATCTGGCCAGAGATTATTTTGTCTACTTTGCTGCCTGGTAGTGACTTTCAGGACATTTACTTTTGTGTTTTTTAGATCCTGTATTGTAATGCGGGATAATGCATCCGCAACGAAATTATCTTTTCCCTTCAGATATTCTGTAAATTCATATTCCTCAAGATCAAGTCTCATTCTTGTTAATTTTGAACTCGGATTTATCATAGAGAATAAATACGTTAGAGGTCTGTGGTCTGTTTTGACTCTGAAATGTCTGCCATATATATATGGGCGAAAGTGTGTAATGGCCCAGTGTATCGCAGCTAGTTCTTGCTCAGTAGTACTTTTATTACTTTCACCTTTAGTGAACGAACGGGATGCGTATGATACTGGCAACTGCTTATCGCCATAAGTTTGAGTTAGTGCTGCTCCACATGCATATTTGCTAGCATCTGTTATTATGCAAAATTCTTTGCTAAAATCTGGATACTGTAGCAGTGTGGGTTCTATTAAGCCTTTTTTTCTGCTTTTTGGCATTCTTCAGACCAAACAAATTCTACGTTTTTTTTACACAGTTGTGTTATCGGACGTGCATGTTATGCAAAGTTTTTAATGACGTCTGTAATAGTTGCAAAAGGCTACGAATCTTCTAGCACTATCAGCATCTGTTAGTACTGGGTATTTTTCAATGACGTCGGTACACTTGTGACCCAAGAATGTCACTTCGTGCATGAAGAATGAACATTTCTCTGGATGCAGATTTAGGTTGTGTTTTCTGCATATATCAAAAATATCCTTTAGGTTTTTGAGCATGTGTTTCTCAGAACAGCCGATGACTATTAAGTCATCCATGTAAAGGAATGCTTGTGACGGATTTAATCCAGAGAAAGCAATTGTCATCATTCTTTGAAAGGAGTTTGGTGCAATTTTCAGACCATACGGTAGTCTAGTAAACTGATAAGATCCATTGCTAGTGGAAAATGACGTAATGCTTCGCGATTTATCCTTTAGTTCTATTTGGTAAAAACCGGACATTAAATCTAGGCATGAAAAATATTTGGCTCTGCCTAGTTGATCAAGAATATCGTCTATTCTTGGACAACAGTTTTTTGTTTATTTGACGATAGTCTATTACTAATCACCATCGTTTCTTTTCTGATTCTGGTAAACTCTTTTTCGGTACCAGTAGTAAAGGACTATTATACTCGGACACTGATGGTTCGACTATTTTATCTTTAATGAGTTTATCGACATGTCGAGTTATTTCTTCTTTATGCCTGTGTGGTATTCTGTAATTTTTTGTGTATACTGGCTGATTGTCATTCAATCTGAGTTCTTGTTTATAAAAGTTGTTCGTAGTAATTGGTTAGTTTTCTAAACCAAATACATCTGTATACTCGGTGCAGAGCTTTTCAAGTACGTTTTTGAACATGGGTGGGAAGTTTGGCTTTAGTTGTTGTATTACTGATTGACTTCTTTGGTCATCAGTTGTCTGTACAATTTCGTAATTCTTTAATGATTCATATTTTATGCTTTTTAAATTTACTCTTTTTGTTGTGTTTAAAATTCGGACAAATGTTTTGGTCGGGCTTGAGATCGAATTTCCAATAAATATTCCATTTTCGACCTCTTGATTTAAGATGACGATATTTGAGTTTTCATTTGGAATATTTATTTGTCGGGTTACTTCAGATCTCGCAGGGAGGATTGTGGTATTGCTGTCACAAGTGTGTAATATGGGAATATTTATTGCAAACTTTAAATTATTTGGTCTTAATATTAGTGAATCGTTTGGTTCACTGAAGTCTAATTGGCAATTGAATGTTTTGAAGAAATCTAGTCCTAAAATTCAATCAAATTGAATTGGAAAACTTTCGTCTACTATATGGAAGTTGTGTGGAATTATGAATTCATTTTGTTTTAGTTCTATAAGGGTTAGACCTTTGGAAGTAATTAAACCTTCGCCAATTCCTGATATTTCAATTGTGTTTGAAGTATCTGTATGCTCAAAAGAATCTGTTTTTTCTTTTATTATGGATACGTCTGCACCTGTATCTAACAAGAATGTATATGTGTTGTGTGTATTTTCGTTTTTAATTTTGATTAAAATACTTAGGCTAAGATTGAATGTGTATACATTTACAGTTTTTTCTGAATATCTGCAGGGATCTATTGGTTTTCCGAATTACTTTGAGTAAGTCGTACATTACCATTTCCGTTGTTAGAGCTACCTCGGTAATTATTGTGTCCATTTCTATTGTATTGACGGTAGTGCATGACAGGGTTTGCCTGTCCTGTTTCTGCTGCACTACTGTCTACGAACTTTGTTTAGTACGTTACGTACTTGATTGTTTATGCAGTTCTTTGTTATTGCCTCTGTAGCGACTGAAAGTGTATACTTTTTAGCTATTTCGACAGATGTGCCATCGTGTATAAAGGCACCTTCCAGAGATTTAGTAAGCTTTTCAATTTCTTGGGCATACTCACTTGCTGTTTTGTTTCTCTGGTGACGCTACTGATTCTGTTTTTACATTTGATGCAATACTGTCAATAATCTCTTCTATTGTCTGTTCGGAGGTTATCAAATTTCTTGTGTGACCTTTTAGTTTTGTTTTTATGAGACACACTGCTATTTCCTCATGGTCGCCTTTTTGTGAATTTATCAAATTCAATGCGTCCATGAAGCTCTGAAGATTTTCTCTTCTGCCATCAAACTGTGGGATAAGGTTTGAGGCCATCTTTAAAAAATCAGTGACTTTTAGAGTCATTTTTGCGTTTCTTGGCGAATCGGCTTTTTTATTAAGTTATTTTTGTTTGATCTAAACTCACGGATGGTTCTTTATCCGTCTCTTCTGCAGCCGTTAACTGGGTTTTGTCTTCCAGTGATATTGAAATTTCCAAATCAATTGTTTGTTTATATGCAATATTATATCATTTTAATACGGGTTAGGACCTTTGTTTGCAGTCATTGTAGACTGCATTTGCGGCTGTTTTTCGTCGCGTAGTTAGCTTACTATAGTGTTCTATGAATACCGCTCTAACATTTTCTAGGCTCTCTATTATTATTTTCGAATGTTTTTTTATTGTACTTTGGGATGTTTCCCTGTTCTGCGAGAGGCACTTACAAGATTTATTTAATTCTTGCGCCTGTATTCTAGCTTCTCCTATTATGTCAAGTGGGCTATCCCTGATTTAAATTTTCTATTATTCCCAATCCAGGATTTGATTTCTTTATATTTTGGATTGGTTTCGCCTCTGTTAAAGAGAAAGTTTGAGAATGGAACGTATTTGTTCAAATATTTAAGTTCTACTCGACCCATTTTTATACTGTATTAAGGCCATCTGCTCTACTCTGATATTTTTCCTTAATTATTTTATTATGCATTGCATATAATTTCAAAGCCAGATTTAAGGCTACTAATATTAGGATAGCTAACAACAATATCCCTATTTCCTCTAAATTTTCATTGTGATCTACTATTTTAACGCTGTTAACGTCATTAGCCGTTGGGTGATCTATTTTGGATTCTTGAGAACCCATCTTCCTAGCAAAAATATTTTGTTTTCTTGGTCGTTTAGACCTGTTTTCTATTTGTTTGATAGAGAAAAAAAATTCTTTTTCGGATTCGATTGTTACATAAAAAATTCTCTTCTTTAATGTAATTTGAAAAATTTTAAAAGAAAGAAAAATTATCTCAACTGTGTTTTGCACAGTGAGCCAGAGACGTGGAAAAATTTTAGAGTATGTGGTTGGCTCACAATTCAAGTATACATGTCATTTATTGTGTTTTTTTTTTTTTAATTAAAATAAATTCTCCAACCACATTGTTAGTAATAGCCTGTCAGAAAGTTAGTAGTTCGCAAGTTGCACTTTCGTGCTTCAACTTGCTATTTAGCTTATAGTAAAAATATTTATTAAACGCAAGTTAAGGCTTGCGCATTTCTGCGGCCCCCTTGCGTTCTTGGCTCTTTGGCGAAGTTCCGCTTTCAATTCGTCAATACGCTCTATGCAGCGTTGTCGGTCTTCCTCCGTCTTGAGAGTGGCCAGTAAGTCTACTTCCAGCCTCTTCTGCTGGAGTAGCTTACGTACTTGGCCTCCTCTTTTGGTCTTCTCTGGCCTTGTTGGTTTTGTGTTGCGGGCCCGGTACTCATCTATTGTGAGTGGGCGCGGTCCATCGTTGGGATACAGCTCTAAAGATAAAAATGGAATGTACCTGCTGCATTTGTGTAGCAGCATACATTGGGTACCTCTATCAGGAAGCACATCTGTACTCTTGAGCCTCCTCTTACTGGGAATTTTTCTCCAGCTAGATCGGAGTATGCGGCTCTTATTTGCACTTAGCGTTAGCGAGCTTTGGGGGGGGGGGTTGCCCCCCAACAAAAACACCAAAAAAATAAATTTTTTTTTGGGCGGGGGCTTTGAAAAAATTTTTTTAAAAGTAGTTATCCAGTGTAGCCATTTCTCATTTTCGTGCCCTTTTTTTATATTTTTTTTTTTCATACACACTCATACATACACAAAAAAATTTTTTTCCTTAGTCCTTTGTCCTTAGGTTTATTTTTGACCTATTGTCACGGTCACCATGTAATGACCGGATTCCACTTGGTTGATAGTTTAGGAGAACTAAACGCGTCAGTTCAGTTTGGTGGTAATATTCAGATTGATTTTTACTCTAACAATATTCTTTGACTTAACCTATTGTTACATAGATATTCTTATGCTGCCACTTAGGCGACAGCTACAAAAAGAGAGAGGAAGTGTCAGTACATACATACATAATAATTGGGGCACTTGCATCAAAGTGCATGGTCAGCGTTCACATGCTGGCTTGGCCCTAGCTCATGTTTCGCCTGTGCATTGCTGCTCATATCAATATATGTATGTGCATATGTACATATGTACATACATATATGAACATATTTAGCTGTATATTGATGTGAAAATTTTTTTTTTTTTTTTTTTTTTTTTAAGTAAGTTAAAAAAAAAATGAAAAAAAAAAATTAAAAAAAAAAAAAAATTTTTTTTAACCAAAAGGGAAAAAAAAAAAGAAAAAAAGGAGGCGGAAGCTTTCACCTCGCGCCGCTCTCCCGATGGTGCCCATCGCTCTCCCCACGAAAGAACTCCCCACACTCCGCTCCAAGCGGGGCTTGGTGCCCTGCTCTTAAGTAAGCTAGAGTTAGTTGAAGTTTATACCTGAATACATCAAGTGAAGTGAAAATACTCTCTGCGTGTCAAACAATTTACTGGGAGGAAGAAAAAGGGAAAAAATTCATCTAGCTGCCATCAACCAGAAGGAAGTTCGACCCCCCTACACAAACATTTGGTCCTTCGAGCCGGATACTAAGATCCTCTCGAACCACTAGCATCGGTGGAATTTCATCCATATTTCAAGCTAAGTAATTTTTTTTGCAAATTATAGGTATATGAGTACATGTACATGCCTCCAGCATCCGTACCCATACTCACATACATATAATTGTTGCCATTGATTCTCCTAATCCAAGTAAAAATTACTTTCGCGCAAATTTTTTCCTCCTCAAAGGAGAGAAAATTTTGGTCCCCAAATTTTCATACATATATATGTGTCCAGTACATAAGGCGCCATATTGGTTCGCCCACTTCAAGTTTTTCTCGCACTTTGGCATATATAGGCCAAGTATATAAGGCGCCATATTTTTATTTGCCTATTTCCAATATATATTTTTTCGCAATTTCAAAAAATATTAACACATATGTATGTATGCAGTGAATCAAACCTACGAAAAAAGTGATCTCCTACATATAAAATATATATATATGCAAGCAGAGTGTGTGAATGTGACAAAAATTACAAACATATCCAGTGCTACATTAAATCCAAAAATAAAGGTTTTGTGCAAATACAGTCCACTCCTGGGAAAAGTGTGCGCGCAGTGAAAGGTGGTTCCAACGAAGAGAAGAAAATTTTCAATACGAATAATAAAGATTTTTAAAAAAAAAAAAAAACGAAAGTGAACCACCCTCTCACATATAAAAGCCACACTTAGACATTTCTGGTGACCAGACACCCTATAAAGTTGGGGGCATATCGGTTAGACACAGCAAAAGAATTCATATAAAAAAAAAAAAAAAAAACCATTAATTTATATAAAGAAATCCGATCCATTCACACCTCTGCATATCGCCATTCCATATTTTCATATTTAAAAAAAAAAAAAGGGAAAAAAAATTTTTTAAATACATATATATATACTCCAACATTTTACATATCCATACACATACATATATATACATATTTTTCCATACATAAAATTTTACATATATATATTCATATCCATATACATATACATATTTTTTTCCATACATAAAATTTTACATATTGATTCTCATATACATATCCATACATATATTCCACAAAAATTTCTAATTTTTTCGCACACAAATATATTTTTCCATCACCGCGAACAAATCCCGCTACCCCCTTGCAGCCTATATACATACATACATACGTGCATACATAAGTACCGCTTAACTGCAGTATATCAGCACAGCTGCAAGCTCATGTGCCAAAGACCGGCACAAAGCAAACGACCAAAAGTAGCTGTGCTGTATACCCTAGGTTGGCAGGCACTTTGTGGGGTATATATGTTGAAGGGTCACGTTGAGGAAAAAATCGAATAATATTTAATTGGTAACAATTTGTGTTCCGCGTTTTTGTTTATTGTATTCCCACGTGTTCCAAGTCGTATTTTTGGAGTTATATTTCAATTCCAAAGTATTCCCACGTGTTCCAAGTCGTATTTTTGGAGTTATATTTCAATTCCAAAGTATTCCCACGTGTTCCAAGTCGTATTTTTGGAGTTATATTTCAATTCCAAAATATTCCCACGTGTTCCAAGTCGTATTTTTGGAGTTATATTTCAATTCCAAAGTATTCCCACGTGTTCCAAGTCGTATCTTTGGAGTTAGATTCCAATTCCAAAGTGTTTCCAAGCGTTTCAAGTCGTACCTTTGGTTCTATTTCAATTCCAAAGTATTCCCACGTGTTCCAAGTCGTATCTTTGGAGTTATATTTCAATTCCAAAGCATTCCCACGCGTTCCAAGTCGTATATTTGGAGTTGGATTCCAATTCCAAAGTGTTTCCACGCGTTTCAAGTAGTATCTTTGGTTCTAGTTTCAATTCCAAAGTGTTTCAACCCGTTCCAAGTCGCATCTTTGGAGTTATATTGCAATTCCAAAGTATTCCCACGCGTTCCAAGTCGTATCTTTGGAGTTAGATCCCAATTCCAAAGTGTTTTTACGCGTTTCAAGTCGTATCTTTGGTTCTATTCCAATTCCAACGTGTTTCCACGCGTTTCAAGTCGTATCTTTGGTTCTAGTTTCAATTCCAAAGTGTTTCAACGCGTTCCAAGTCGTATATTTGGAGTTATATTTCAATTCCAAAATATTCCCACGCGTTCCAAGTCGTATATTTGGAGTTAGATTCCAATTCCAAAGTGTTTCCACGCGTTTCAAGTCGTATCTTTGGTTCTATTTCAATTCCAAAGTGTTACAACCCGTTCCAAGTCGCATCTTTGGAGTTATATTGCAATTCCAAAGTATTCCCACACGTTCCAAGTCGTATCTTTGGAGTTAGATTCCAATTACAAGGTGTTTCCAAGCGTTTCAAGTCTTGTCTTTGGTTCTATTTCAATTCCAAAGTGTTTCCACCCGCTCCAAGGCGCATCTTTGTAGTTATATTTGAAGTCCAAGGTGTTCCAAGCCGTTCTTAGGGTTTTTTGGCAGTGTTCCAAGTCATTCCAAACGTACCAGCTCGTTTTCTGGTTTTTTCAATCTATTTCAAGGCGTTTCAAAGCCGTTCTTCAAGTGGTTTGGTAGTGTTCCAGTTTTTCCCAAACGTTCCAGTTCGTCTTTTTTGGCTAATTTTCAAGCCGTGCCAAACCAGCTCACCACTTTATAACCGCCACTCTCTGGGGTTATGAGCACGAGCCCGTCAAAAGACGAGAAAGCAGCTGAGAACACTGCATCCCCGAGCAAATCCACAATTGCTGCTCCAGGTCAGCGCCAGAGGAGTACCAGCCCTACTACTCCTCCTTCCCGAGCATTTCAGACCCTCTCTAGTCCATTAACTCTCAAGTCCGCACCATCGAGCACGACCTTTCAGCAAGCCACGTCAGAGCCACGACGAGCAAGCCAAAAAGAGGTCAAATCATTGGTACCACTTCCACAGATTTTGGTAACCGCCCCAAGAGTCACTCGGTCCGAGACCAAAAGGGTTTTAGCTGCTTCCACCATGGCCTTGAAGAAGTTTGTTTCCATTTGCGATAAATTAATTCAGTTTGAAGTCGACACCCACGTCACTTCACTGTCCGAGGTCAGCGTATTTACGCTCCAAGTCCGTCGTGATCGAGTTCAAGCATTGTGGGAGAAGGTCGAGCAGGAATATGAGAAATGCGAGGCACTCACAGATGGTAAAGACGATAACTCTGAAGATTTAGCCATCCAAGCTAAATATGACAAATGCTACCAAGTTTACGAGCGATGCACGGCTCGATTAAACGAGCTTATCCATGAAGGGTCTGCTCCGACTCCTCCGAACCGTCATGCGCCTACCTCTGCACCAGCAGAACGAGGCTGTCGACTGCCACCCATTGACACAGAAGTCTTTACGGGAGATTATTTAAAATGGCCCACGTTCCGTGACTTGTTTACAGCCATCTACATAAGCGATTCGCGAATTTCCCCCGTTGAAAAGCTGTACCATCTCCTAGCAAAAACGAGGGGTGAAGCCAACCTCATTGTAGCAAAATTCCCGCTTACAAATGATGGTTTTGAAACGGCATGGAATGCACTCAAACAGCGTTTCGAAAATAAGCGACTTATCGTGAACAGCCAATTCCGAGCACTTCTTGACCTGCCTCAAATTTCCCATGAGTCCGGAAAAGCATTACAGGATCATCAGAATGCTCTGCAGGCATCCATTCGCGCTTTTGAGCACTGTGGCCTGCCAGTAACCACTTGGGGAGGCATGTTCGTATTTTTCTGTTCCATCAAATTGCCAAAGAATACCCTTTCATTATGGGAACAATCTCTGGGAGACAAGACTGCCATTCCAGAGTGGCAATTGATGGACGATTTCCTCACTGAGCGGTTCCGTACGCTCGAAGCAGTGGAAAATACAACTGCAATGGCTATTTCGGTTCCCACACCGAAACCTCCACGAAATCCGCTTCCAGCCACCCGAAAGGCTAATACATTTGAAGCCAAGGTGACCACCAAACCAAAATCCTGTGATCTCTGTATGAAGGAGAATCACCCGGTGCGTCGATGTTCCCGCTTCCTTCAGATGACGGTGCCAGAGAGGGTGGCATACATAAAGAAAAAGTCCCTTTGTCTGAACTGTTTCGCAAGAGGACATCAAGTAAAAGATTGTCCGAGTCAGCACAATTGCTTCACGTGCAAGGGGCGTCACAATACGCTCTTGCACAAGGACGCCCGACCGGAGAATAATCCAACGCCGGTCCCAGCTCAGCCCAGTTCGCACAATATTGTCCGGACTTACTTTACCTCTGAGGCAAGGTCCTCACGAGATAAGTTGCTAGGTACAGCGATCGTGGACTTTTGGCACAAGGGCACTACTTATGCTTCACGGGCGCTATTAGACCCGGCTTCGGAAGCCAATTTCATATCCGAAAGAATGTTCCGACTCATGAAGTTACCATTCCAAACTGTCAGGGCCGAAGTGACAGGCATTAACGGAAAGGTCAATAGAACCTTGAAGGTCTGTCACATAAGCATTCGGTCATCGCATGGACCTCCAGTCCAGATCGAGATAGAAGCGTTTGTCTTGTCCCAAGTTGCTGATGATTTGCCGTCATGTACGATAGCCCAAGCCACACTGGAAGGAATGCCCAATATTCCTCTAGCCGACCCCTCCTTCAGATTAAAGGCAAAGATCGATCTACTCCTTGGCATTGATGTAATACCAGCGGTGACTCTTTCCGGCATCCAGACCGAAGTGTGCGGATCTTTAATGGCTCAAGAGACGAGATTCGGTTGGGTCATTTCAGGCCCGTTGCAAGGGGTCCCCGTCAGTTCATGTGCCGCGTTCACCACGAGGGTCGCAGTTAGCAGAGAGGAGGGACTTGAAACTCTTCTCACAAGGTTTTGGGAGGTGGAGGATCTACCGGGCAAACCGGTAGAAGATTCTGACTCTGTTTGCGAGGTCAATTTCCAGAAGACCACAAGAAGAGATGTTTCTGGGAGATATACGGTCTCACTTCCGTTTCGAGATCCAACCAACATCAACCTTGGTCATTCCAGACCAGGGGCATTGGCTCAGTTCCTAAAAAACGAAAGCCGACTCCTTAAAAATATTCCGGCAAAAACTGAGTATGACGCCGTCATCCAAGAATATTTGGACTTGGGCCACATGCGTCAGGTTCCATTTGACGGCACTAATAACAATTTTTATTTGCCACACCATGCGGTTTTCAAGCCCGACAGCACCACAACAAAGGTACGGGTAGTTTTTAACGCCTCTAGCAAGTCCACCAACGGAGTAAGTCTCAACGACATACTTTACCCTGGTCCGGTACTTCAGTCCGATCTCACTACTCAGATTCTCAAGTGGCGTTTTTTCCGAGTAGTTTTCAATGCCGACATCACAAAAATGTACCGCCAAATTATGGTCGATCCAATCCATACGCCATTTCAGAGGATCCTGTTCCGAAATAAAGAGGGGCAACTTGGTGATTACGAGCTGAATACCGTCACGTTTGGCATTAACTGTGCTCCGTTCTTAGCCATCCGAGTACTTCAGCAACTCGCAAGTGATGTACAATCCAAATTTCCTTTGGCTAGCGATATTATCAAGTCCTATATGTATGTCGATGATGTCCTGGCAGGGGCTCATAATGAAACAACGGCAATCGCAATGGTCAATGAACTTCAAGACGCTCTTGGTTCAGCTGGCTTTCCCTTGCGCAAGTGGACATCGAATGTGAAGAGCGTGCTCAGTTGTATTCCAAAGAGTCATTTACTGAATGCTGATTTCCTCGACATCGAAGAGGCTAGCACAGCGAAAACACTGGGAATCCGATGGAAAGCGACTACGGATGAGTTTTATTTTGTCATCTCACCCCAAGATGTCAAGTCAGCTTATACTAAGCGAGAAGTCCTCGGGCAGATCGCCAAGTTATTCGATCCCGCTGGCTGGCTGGCTCCCTTTGTGATTCAAGCCAAGGTGTTTATGCAAGAGCTCTGGCTACAAGAGCTAGGGTGGGATGATCAATTGCCCAGTGAACTCCATCACAGGTGGCAGGATTTTACAAAGAGCTACTCCTTCCTTGACCAGATCCGAATTCCACGATGGGTTCTTCATGACCCAAATTCCGACATCCAATTCCATTGTTTTTGCGATGCGTCACAGCGGGCTTATGGTGCCGCAATTTACGTGCGCGTTAGCAATGACCAAGGCATATCATGCTGCCTTCTTGCAGCGAAATCTAGAGTCGCCCCGGTTAAAACGGTTTCATTGCCCCGCCTTGAATTATGCGGAGCTACACTTTTAGCGGAACTGGCAGCTGCAGTTCTTCCGCAACTTCCAGTTGATAATGCGGAGGCTTTTTATTGGTCAGATTCCACCGTCGTACTGTCGTGGTTAAATAAGCCACCCTGCACATGGACAACGTTTGTCGCAAATCGGGTAGCAAAAATTGTGACGGCAACAAATGACGCCCCATGGAATCACGTTCGTTCAGAGGACAACCCAGCAGATCTCCCTAGCCGCGGCCTGAGTGCGCAGGAACTGGTACACAAGGATTTGTGGTGGCACGGCCCACCATGGCTACGGGAACCACAAGAGTCCTGGCAGCGAGCGACACCACTCCCACTAGACACTACCTTGGAGAAGCGGGTAGTGAAGGTCCACGTCGCGATCGCTAAGCCAGCCAACGAGATATTATCTCGTTTTTCCAATCTGGCACGTGCCTTACGAGTGATAGCATATGTGATCCGTTTCGGCAGAAGGTGTCGTAAACTTCCAAACGATTACTCCGGGGAGGTGACCTCTAGCGAGATCAATCAAGTACTCCAGGCGTTGATCCGAGTCACTCAGCGTGATTACTTTCCGACGGAACATCGGTGTCTACAGCAGAAGAAATCTCTGCCCACGTCTAGCACCATTCTCAATTTGAATCCTTTCATTGACGCATCAGGTGTGATCCGAGCATGTGGGCGCGTGCAACAAGCAGCGGCCCTTAGTTACGATGAGCGTAACCCCATTCTGTTGCCAGTAGTAAGTCCGTTGTCCCGGCTGTTGGTGCTTTTCACGCATCAGATCTCTCTCCATGGGGGCAGCCAACTGGTAGTCCGTCTCATCCGACAGAGATACTGGATTCCAAGACTGCGGAATCTAGTAAAATCGGTGGTCAATTCATGCAAAGTCTGTGTGATTTATAAAAGAAGGCTGCAATCACAGCTAATGGGCACCCTTCCGGCCCAGCGAACTACTTTCGCACGACCTTTCACGACCACCGGGATAGATTTCGCAGGTCCTTTCGACATCAAGAGTTTCACCGGCCGCGCTTGCCGCATATCAAAGGGATATGTGTGTGTCTTTGTTTGCTTTTCCACCAAAGCCATTCACCTTGAGGCAACTTCGGATTTGAGTACCGAAGCATTTCTGGCAGCATTCGCTCGCTTTGTATCGAGGCGAGGGTGTCCCCAGCAAGTGCAGTCCGACAACGGAAAAAACTTCGTAGGTGCATCCAGAGTGCTTGAAAAAGATTTCCTAAGTTCTACCCAGCAGAAAATATTATCCCACTACAGCCATCAGAATCTGTCCTGGCATTTCATCCCTCCCGGGGCACCACACATGGGAGGGTTGTGGGAGGCTGGAGTTAAGAGTTTTAAAACTCTGTTCTACAAGGCCACTTCCAACCAAAGGTATACTTTTGAAGAGTTCTCTACGCTGCTGGCTAAGGTAGAGGCGTGTTTGAACTCGCGGCCGATTTCTCCTATGTCTGAAGACCCCACCGACTCTTTAGCTTTGACCCCAGGCCATTTCCTAGTTGGCGGTCCATTGCTATCCCTGACGGAACCTGAAATCAAGGATCAGGTACCGTCTATCATTAACCGGTGGCAGCGTCTGAAGGCCGTGAGTCAGCATTTCTGCACCCGATGGAAAGACGAGTATCTGAAGGAGCTACATAAGCGCAATAAGTGGCGATTCCCTTCTAAAAATCTTGAAGTGGGCGATCTGGTGGTACTCAAAGACGACAATCTTCCATTTAATGAATGGCGTCTCGGGCGAATCCACCAGACACACCCTGGCAGTGACGGCAATGTCCGCGTCGTCGAACTGCTTACCGCTCGCGGTATTGTGAAGCGTCCCGTCGCAAAGTTGATCTTTCTTCCTCCAGAAGAAAGAATTCAAACCCATTACGTAAAACTACAGTAGCGTCCAGCACTTGGTCCTTCCTCCCCAATTAAGAAGGGCCGAGCTGCCAGTAGTAATATGTGTTCTATCGTCCTACATTAATCCGCTTTCTTCATTATTTGTCCCGGCAGCTTCCTGATATTCGTCAACCTAGATCCCGTTTCCATGGCTCCGAGACCGCGTTCAGTACAGGCATCGAAAGAGGAGCGCAGATGTTCGCGAGGAACTGAGTCCTTCCGTTGCCGAGTCTGTCGCGGAATCCATCCTCTGAAGCGATGCCGTCGCTTCCTGCGGCTGAACGTGGAGAAGAGGATGAGGGCAGTGCTGGCGAATAAGTACTGCGCCAATTGCCTGGCCCACCAACATTCCGGAGGAAGCTGCTTAAGCGGTGATAAGTGCCGAATCTGTGAGGAGAATCACCACACGCTGCTTCACTTCCATGAACAGCCACGTCGACGCACTCCAAGCTCCGTCGTACGCCGAGTCACCCCCGAGTCCTCCAGACGAAGGGTCGCGCCAACGCCAGCCTCCGATCCGAAACTGACCTTGACCACACTGCTGCAGCACCGCAATCCGCATCTGATGCCCACGGCGATGGTGCGTATTGAGACGGAGGGAAAAACCTTCGACGTGAAGGCCCTGGTGGACCCTTGTTCTGCGGTATCGTCGATGGCGACGTCATTGGCCACGGCCTTCAAGTTGACAGCCGTCAATATAGGGGCAGAGAAAGCGGTGGCAGCAGTGATCCGGTCCCCAATCAGTGAAGGATGGCGATTGGAGGCGATCCTGAAGGTGGTCGATGGCTTGTGCTGCCGCACTCCAAGCGCTCCGGTGGACCCACAGATCGCCAAAAGGTTTGAGGGCATCGTCCTGGCGGATGAGACGTTCTACCGACCGTCGTCAGTGTCTCTGGTCCTGGGCGCGGATGTGATCACGGAGGTCATGCTAGAAGGGAGTCTACCTGGGGTTGGCGGGCGGCCGATTGCGATGCGCACAGTTTTTGGCTGGACCCTGTCCGGAGCGTGCCATTAAACTGCCTGGGTCTTGCACTCCTGCAAGGGGGGAGCATGTTTATGCCCAACCGGGCAACACAAGGGTTAAAGGAGGCGGAAGCTTTCACCTCGCGCCGCTCTCCCGATGGTGCCCATCGCTCTCCCCACGAAAGAACTCCCCACACTCCGCTCCAAGCGGGGCTTGGTGCCCTGCTCTTAAGTAAGCTAGAGTTAGTTGAAGTTTATACCTGAATACATCAAGTGAAGTGAAAATACTCTCTGCGTGTCAAACAATTTACTGGGAGGAAGAAAAAGGGAAAAAATTCATCTAGCTGCCATCAACCAGAAGGAAGTTCGACCCCCCTACACAAACACAGATAATAATTAATTCACGAAGGAAGCTTAGTTTTTTACAAAAAAAAAACCCCCCCCCCCGGAGGGGGGGTTTTTTTTTAAAAAAAAAAACAAACCCCCCCCCCCACAAAAAAAAAAAAAGGGGGGGAGGGGGGAGAAAAAAAAAAAAAAAAAAAAAAAAAAAAAAAATTAAAAAATAAAAAAAAAAAAAAAAAAAAAAAAAAAAAAAAAAAAAAAAAAAAAAAAGGAGAAACAAGGTGAGAAAGGTAGTTAAAAGATTGGCAAAAAACACGAAGAGGTTCGTGAAGAGAGTAGATAGTCAGACATCTACTAAGGTGAAGAGGAAAAAAGTTTCTGGTCCGACGTGAGTGAACACAAAAATATAGCGTATCTAGTAAATTGGTAGAACTGACTTCGCCGTTGACTACTTTATGTAGAAAGAGAATCCCAAATATGAGCCTACGGTTGTAAAGTGAAGGAAGATTAATAAGAAGAAGTCTGTCAGAATAAGAAGGTAGGCGAAGATTCGGTTCCCAATTAAGACCGCGTAACGCAACCTTAAGGAATTGCTTCTGTACCGATTCAATACTGCGCTGGTGAACATCATATTGACGGTTCCACACTGGTGAGCAATATTCTAGAGTATGGCGAACTAACGAAGTGTATAAAACCTTTGTCACATATGGATCATCAAATTCTTTGGCCCAACGTTTAATGAAGCCAAGAAGACTGCATGCTCTATCGACAATTGAAGATATATGAACATGTAAAGAAAGTTTTGGGTCAAACATAACGCCTAAGTCTTTAAATGATCGTACACATAGTCAAGTCGCGATCTTTAAATCTTTTAAAATATCTCGATTTAATGTTACAGAGATTAGAGAGCCTACGTGTGAACCAGACTGGCGCACTGGAGACGGTAGAGACATTCACATAAGGAACGCATTTGTCAATTAGAGAATTAAGAGCAGAGTAGAAAAAAATTTACTGTACAATCAATATCACAGCACTCAAATAGAAATGACCAAATTGAAATTTGTTTTACGAAAACATCTACGAAGAGAATTTGAGATGTTATTAAATGAATTATTAACGGAATTGTAAGAAATAGCAATTTCAATGGTAGGGTGTTTGTGATACAGCACTAACAGTGGGATCAGAGACAAAAACAAGATCGAGGATTCTTTTAGAAGAGTAAAGAAAAGAGTTCAACTGATATAGCGGACATTCAAGTAGGCTATCAAGAAAAACATGTTGAGATGAAGGAATTAAGAAAGATAGATTATCATCAGCAAGCCAAGAAACATTAGGCAAGTTAAAATCACCTGAAGCTATAAAAAAATCACGATCTTTAAGACGACTAAAAATAGTTCGCAAAGCATCAGCATGGTGCATGTAGATCATGATATCAGAAGTTGGAGCAATATATGAACAAGAGATATATAAGCTAAAGTTAGAACATGTAACTTCGACGCAAAAAAGCTTAATACCTTAGGGGAGATCAATCGGCACAACACTTGAACACAGATTCGAGTTGACAGCAATGAGTACTCCACCGCCACGTCGACCAACACGATCAAGCCTATAAGAAATAAAGTTATTAGAAAGAATTTCATTATCCAAAACAGAGGAATTAAGCCAAGTTTCAGAGAAAGCTAATATGTCAGCCGAAAAGGTTAAGCTATCACAGAATAATTTCGAGAGCTTGGTAAGAAGTCCTCTTACATTTTGATAATGAATGCAAAGACTAGACGTTATTAGTTTTTTGAAGCAGAAGATACATTAGGAAGGTGGACAGGCAAAGGGCGGGAGCGCTTATTGGGCGCAAATTTGTGTACAACTAAGCCCTATGGCCAAAAGTTAGGGTCAACCATAGCTGAGAAATACTCATTTGGTACAGTAATTTTAAAAGAGGAGATTTCATGAGGCCTAGAAAACTTAAACTTTTGAATTAAAACCTTAGCAGGGCATATATTACCAATGTAAGCTGCCACAGACGAAGTATCTGGAGCAAGCCTAGAGATAAATAATTGTTTACGATGAGGCACTACAGTTAGTGGAAGCGGAGGAGCATTGGGATCCGCAAGAGATTGAAAGCCAGCATGATCCAGTAATTGATCAGAGTTCCCGTGAGGGATAGATTGAGGTAAACCAGGGCTTGTAGTGGGTACATCAATCTGAAAAGAAGAGCATAAAGAGGGTCAAGAAGATGGTGTAGGCGAAAGTAAAATGGGAGAAGACGACCGTCACATCAAAGAGCAGAAGCTTTTGTGAATATATGTGAATATATAATATTTAAAGCTTCTGCTCTCTGACGTGACGGTCGTGTTTTTGCTTAGCTCCTGAGTTTTATTAATATATATTGTTTTCTCTCAATTTTTAATTGTGCCTAGTTTGTTTACGTTTTCGCTGGTGTCGTTTGCTTGAAACCCTTCTGTTTTATTTGCATAATTCGCCAAATTAAACAGTTTTGTGTTGTTCTTTTTCGTGATTAGTGTTTGGTGCATTTAAATTGTTTTTATTTTTTCTTATTGTTCTCTCTCGTCATTGCTTCTGCAGTTGCTCCCCTCATCGCCCCCATCATTCCATCAGTGCGAGTGGTTTTGTTGTTCTCTCTGCTTTGTGCTTGTGCTCAGCTTCCCTCCCGCGTAATCACTTTTACAAAGCCGCCTCTCAAAGCTCGTCTTATAACTGTTCTTGCACTCTCTCTTGTGCTGTGTACTCTAGCTGTCTCTTTGTTTTATTTGTAATTATTGATTTTTTATCGATAATTATCTTTGTGCTGTTTATTTAAATTTTTCTATATATATTTTTTTTTTTTTTGTTGTTTTTTTTGCTTTGTGTTTACTTTGGCTTTTCAATGGCTTGTTGTCTACCCAATTGCAAGCACTCTGATCGTTTTGACGATCAGTATAGAGCAATATCGTGTTGGCTTTGCGATAATCTTATTCACTTAAAATGTGCTGGCCTCAACGGCCGTGATTACGACAAATTTTCTGGTTTGTCTGTGTCTAAGCCTGAGCTTGGCTTAATGCGCTGGACTTGCCCATCTTGTGCCAGCCAGCAGCTTGATTTTAGCCGAATGTATAGGGATCTTCGTTTAAAGTTTCTTTCTCTAAATAAAATGGCCAAACAGCTGTCTAATAAGTGTGACTCTAGCATACATTTATTGTCGCAATTCAAGTTTGGTCCACCTTCTAAGGAATTGCCCAGGAAATGTACCCTTGAGTTGCCTCATAAGCAGTCGCCCGCACTTTCTATTACATCTTCTCCCATTTTACTTTCGCCTACACCATCTTCTTGTCCCTCTTTATGCTCTTCTTTTCAGATTGATGTACCCACTACAAGCCCTGGTTTACCTCAATCTATCCCTCACGGGAACTCTGATCAATTACTGGATCATGCTGGCTTTCAATCACTTGCGGATCTCAATACTCCTCCGCCTCCACTAACTGTAGTGGCTCATCGTAAACAATTATTTACCTCTAGGCTTGCTCCAGATACTTCGTCTGTGGCAGCTTACATTGGTAATATATGCCCTGCTAAGGTTTTAATTCAAAAGTTTAAGTTTTCTAGGCCTCGCGAAATCTCCTCTTTTAAAATTACTGTACCAAATGAGTATTTCTCAGCTATGGTTGACCCTAACTTTTGGCCATAGGGCTTAGTTGTACACAAATTTGCGCCCAATAAGCGCTCCCGCCCTTTGCCTGTCCACCTTCCTAATGTATCTTCTGCTTCAAAAAACTAATAACGTCTAGTCTTTGCATTCATTATCAAAATGTAAGAGGACTTCTTACCAAGCTCTCGAAATTATTCTGTGATAGCTTAACCTTTTCGGCTGACATATTAGCTTTCTCTGAAACTTGGCTTAATTCCTCTGTTTTGGATAATGAAATTCTTTCTAATAACTTTATTTCTTATAGGCTTGATCGTGTTGGTCGACGTGGCGGTGGAGTACTCATTGCTGTCAACTCGAATCTGTGTTCAAGTGTTGTGCCGATTGATCTCCCCTTAGGTGTTGAGTTTATTTGCGTCGAAGTTACATGTTCTAACTTTAGCTTATATATCTCTTGTTCATATATTGCTCCAGCTTCTGATATCATGATCTACATGCACCATGCTGATGCTTTGCGAACTATTTTTAGTCGTCTTAAAGATCGTGATTTTTTTATAGCTTCAGGTGATTTTAACTTGCCTAATGTTTCTTGGCTTGATGATGATAATCTATCTTTCTTAATTCCTTCATCTCAACATGTTTTTCTTGATAGCCTACTTGAATGTCCGCTGTATCAGTCGAATTCTTTTCTTAACTCTTCTAAAGAATCCTCGATCTTTTTTTTGTCTCTGATCCCACTGTTAGTGCTGTATCACAAACACTGCCCCTAGTGAAGCCTGAACCTACCTACCACCCTACCATTGAAATTACTATTTCTTAGAATTCCGTTAATAATTCATTCAATAACATATCAAATTCACGTCGTGGATGTTTTCGTAAAACAAATTTCAATCTTCTTAACAACCTTATTTTCTCTTTTGATTGGTCATTTCTATTTGAGTGCTGTGATATAGATTGTGCAGTAAATTTTTTCTACTCTGCTCTTAATTCTCTAATTGATAAATGCGTTCCTTATGTGAATGTCTCTACCGTCTCCAGTGCGCCAGTCTGGTTCACACGTAGGCTCTCTAATCTCCGTAACATTAAATCGAGATATTTTAAAAGATTTAAAAAAACTGGTTCGCGACTTGACTATGCAAATTATTGTGTAGCCAAATCTCAATTTTGTCTTTTAAATACTCAATGCTACAATAATTATATCGTTCGCTGTAAGGTTGAATTTTATAAGAACCCCAAAAGATTTTATAACTTTGTTAATTCCAAAAGACGTTCTAATTTACTACCTTCCACCTTCAGACTTAATGACCAGACTGCTAATAGTGATTCAGATATTGCAGATCCGTTTGCTAAATTCTTTCAGTCGACTTATTCTTCTACTGCTTCGGATCCCACACCTTATCCCTTCACAATTCCACATTTAAATTGTATGTTTTTTCCTAATATTACTGAAGACTGTATTATCTCTAGCTTGTCATCTATGACGTCTTCCTTCGTACCCGGGCCTGATAATATACCTATTTGCATCCTTAAAATGTGTTCGATTTCCCTATCTAAGCCTTTATCTCGGTTATTCTTTATATCGAGTGAGACTTGTCGCTTCCCTGATATTTGGAAGGAGTCTTTTATTATTCCGCCTTTTAAAAAGGGTTACAAATCGGATATTTCTAACTACCGTGGCATTGCCAAACTTTCGGCAATACCTAAGCTGTTTGAGAAAATTATTACGTCTTCCCTTCAACACCTATCCAGATCCACTATTTCTCCTTGTCAGCATGGCTTCATGAAAGGTCGTTCGTCGTTTACCAACCTTTTAGAATTGACTACCCTTGTACACCATGGCTTCCGTAAAAAGTGTCAAACTGATGTTATTTATACTGACTTTAGTAAGGCTTACGGTTGATCATTCTATGCTTCTCATGAAACTTAACATCATGGGTTTTTCCCGGAAACTATTGGCTTGGTTAAAGTCGTATCTTATTGGCAGAACACAAAAGGTGTCTTTTCGTTCCTCGATATCTAAAACTGTTCGAGTTACGTCAGGTGTCCCCCAAGGCAGTCATCTGGGCCCACTGTTATTTACCTTGTTTATAAACGATTTGCCTTTGGCCTTGGCTCATTCACGCGTGCTCATGTTTGCGGATGACGTCAAGATTTGTTATTCATATAATGATCCTTGTTTCCAACAGTACTTGCAATCAGATCTCGATGCGTTCTGTGTTTGGTGTCACGTTAATAAATTACACCTTAATGCCTCTAAGTGCTCTTCTATGACTTTCAGTCGTTTGTCGCCGTTCCTAGCTCATTACTCTATTAAGTCTGTTCTGTTAGATTGTGTACGATCATTTAAAGACTTAGGCGTTATGTTTGACCCAAAACTTTCTTTACATGTTCATATATCTTCAATTGTCGATAGAGCATGCAGTCTTCTTGGCTTCATTAAACGTTGGGCCAAAGAATTTGATGATCCATATGTGACAAAGGTTTTATACACTTCGTTGGTTCGCCATACTCTAGAATATTGCTCACCAGTGTGGAACCGTCAATATGATGTTCACCAGCGTAGTATTGAATCGGTACAGAAGCAATTCCTTAAGTTTGCGTTACGCGGTCTTAATTGGGAACCGAATCTTCGCCTACCTTCTTATTCTGACAGACTTCTTCTTATTAATCTTCCTTCACTTTACAACCGTAGGCTCATATTTGGGATTCTCTTTCTACATAAAGTAGTCAACGGCGAAGTCAGTTCTACCAATTTACTAGATACGCTATATTTTTGTGTTCACTCACGTCGGACCAGAAACTTTTTTCCTCTTCACCTTAGTAGATGTCTGACTATCTACTCTCTTCACGAACCTTTCGTGTTTTTAGTCTTTTAACTACCTTTCTCACCTTGTTTCTCCTCATATATCTGTCACTTCTCTTCGCGCTATACTTTTTAATTATCTACAGCGTAACCACTGAAAGTATTCTGGACTGGATATTGGATTGGCTGCAACTCATCCCTGACCACATTGGCTGTGAATCGGGGCATAGCTGGCACCTTGTTGCAAATAAAACACCTCCACCGGGTCGGGGATGTTGTGCATAAAGCTAAGCTACCTTCATGAATTAATTATTATCTGTATTTTAGCTTAAGCTTTTTCGTCGACTGCTGACTTAGTTCACGTAAATAAATAAATAAATAAATAAATCAAAACTGGGTATGAGCCGGCTTCAGGTCAATAAATCTTACCAATTTTGTAAGATATTAAATCATAGGCAGCACAAAAGGTAAGCAGGTTGTCTGTATAGCTATTTCAAGAACCACCAAGTTCTATCATCAGCAGACTTCGCTAAACAATCCACCGTTGTAATGGCCATACCATTATATCTTATATCTTACAAAATTGGTAAGATTTATTGACCTGAAGCCGGCTCATACCCAGTTTTGATTAACTTCAATAAGGTCGAAATCTAGACAAACGCCAAAAACGGAAGGCCCGCCGTATTACACATGTTGTTTTTACACTTGCTGTAAACCATCTTTTTTGCATATAGTACAATATACTATAACAAAAAATTTGGGCGCGATGGTTAGTTGGTGAAGGCGAAGCCCTTTACACTAATTCTGATGGCGCCCAAGGGTATGCACATTAAAAAGGTGGAATCTGCAGTTGCAAGCTTTGCCGTTCTTTTCTCGCTTCATGTCGTTTGGAATTCCCAACTACTTTTAGCGTTGAAGATATGGTATGGCCATTACAACGGTGGATTCTTTAGCGAAGTCTGCTGATGATAGAACTTGGTGGTTCTTGAAATAGCTATACAGACAACCTGCTCACCTTTTGTGCTGCCTATGATTTAAAATCTTACAAAATTGGTAAGATTTATTGACCTGAAGCCGGCTCATACCCAGTTTTGATTAACTTCAATAAGGTCGAAATCTAGACAAAAAATAAATAAATAATATTAATGTATATACAAAAACATACTCAAGTGGAGACTTATGTTTTATTGCGTTTATACTTGTAACAAAGTGTGACAAGTTGAGCTATTTGTGTTAAATGATTTTTGGTATGGATATACTACATCGGCACCGATGGGCATTTCGGGAGGGGAAGGCTAGTCCTAGTGCGCCAAGTGTCATGTCCAGTGCCCCATGGGCACGAGAGATATGAGGCGGTGGAACCAAATGAATGGCCAGAGGTGGTGCTACAAATTGTGGGCCAAATGACACAACAAGGAGGGCCGAGGAGAGTTAGAATAGTTTGGGCGGGGCGAATCAGGTATATGATTAGGATATCGCAGGGGGTAGTACGAGGTATAGGGAACGAAGGTTATAATAATGGGGGGAAATAGATTTAATATATACAGAGTAAGAAAAGATGCGGAACGGGCCAAGAAAAAAAATAGAGATAAAAGAAAGGGAAGGAAAAGATGCCCTAATCCGCCAACATGAACGAAAAGATACTCAGTAATCCCCAACAAGAAAAGATGCCAAACGGCCAATACAAGATGCGAGCTGATTCACAAAAAAAAAAAAAAAAAAAAAAAAATAATCAACCACATTCCAAAACTAGAAAAAAAAGCAAAGTAGCTACATGGAAAAAATACACATGCATGGAAATGATAAAACAAAATGCACATACATAAAAAAAACACAAGGTTCAAGGGACAGGGGAGGGCGAATCCCTCCCGAAAAAGGGGAGAGAGTGAGGAACATTATAAATGGTAATAATATCCCACACAACAAGCAAGATACAAGATACAGCCGAGACACAAACCAAATGTACGATATACGACCAAGCCTGCTACTGGTCGATCGGACCGATTCAAGGCAATGATTTACGATCAAACATGGCCAATCAAACCACACGCAACCGCTGGCGATTTCGTACAAGCGGGAAGATGTGTGAGAAGCATAATACACGAAATCGGCTGTATAAGAGCAAATGAAACAAGGCTTGAGGGCATAATTGCAAGCAAAAGAGGGCACTGGCCTAGTAAGGCAACTCAAGAGCACAGAGAGGCAATAATAGAGATACATGCATTAGCATACCATGCGTGTGACTATACGCTGAATAAGCATACACCCACAGACCGAAAGCAGTTAGATCGCGAACAGCCGAAATCATGCGAACAAAAGAGAACAAAAGTGATGGCTAAGCAAGCCCGTGAGACGGGTGCGGGGAATGCATGGTGCCGAAACGGAACCAAGTGAGGGCTATGCTTGTAAATCGGGGAGTAGGGGGGAGAGCATGAACGCATGAAAACGATAATGGTTTGTGGATTGGAAAAGGGAATATGCAAGCCGAAGGGGGAGGGATGAGCAATGGGGAAGCCCTCTATCCAGCGGATACGATAATCGCGTGGGATTGCGATACAGATAAAATCAACCACCATTATGTATTAAATTTATCAGGCTAATTATCGTTACATAATAGAATAAGTTAAATACAACAAATATATGTATGCATAGTTCTAATGTGGGAGGAATTTGGGCGAAGTTGGGTATGACGAGAACGGAAAGCAGCAAAAGTCAACGGGATACGATGGGCGGCCAATGGGAAGGCGACGCCAATGTGTGAAAGTGATAGAAGCCAATGTATACAAGGGAGAAAGACAAGGACAAGGGAAACGAATGGGCGCGCAGCCACAAAGAAAGTGGACACATATGCGCCAAGGAGTTACGGGACTTTCACTACGCATAGCAACCAGTGGATGCATTTTAAAATAAGAGAAGTCAAGGGGCTCCAGGACGATCCACAGCACATTGGAAGGCACGAGGATATATCCTACTGCCAAAATTCCAGGATCTATATAATCTAATGAATAACCAATCGCTGAGGCACTGAGGTGGAAGCAACGTCCCTAAAAGATCAGGATACGCCAGGAACGTAAGAGAAAAGCCATAGGATATATCCTAAGGCCAATCAACGCTCCAGAGATATTCTGAAGAGGGAGATATCAGGCAAAGTATTGATATCACGAGTCTGAAATAGGAACCAGCGGAGACACAAGGAACGAAAGACAGACTGGAGCAAGCATCGAAGGACCCAAACCACAATCCGCGCTGTCCAAGTCCGGGACTCCTCCCGAGAAATTAGTCATAGCCAGCCGAGCCCAAAAATATCATAAATAAATATGTCATCTAAAACCATTAATCTAACAAACGAGTTCTAATTTCACTGGGGCACAAAATAAATTGTGTTGTGCCAAACCTAGTCCAAGAGATAGTAGAAATATCCCAAGGGACGAGAAAGGATCGTTACAATGTTCATTGAGCCTTTAACCGAGATTTTGCGAAGCCTAGGAAGGCTGGACGAGGACGGTCGAGACTTCGGAGATTCGCTGAGGTTGCGAGCAGACGGGGTCTTGCAAGGAATGTCGGTACGTTTCGCGGAGTCCGAATTTTCTCAGAAGTTGCAGAGGGAGACGGGAGGCTGTTAGACTTCGGCGTGGTGTTGTATGGCTCCGTAAAAATAGTCAGTTGACGACTTGACCGACGAAGTTCGAGTTTGCATTCCCTTTGATTTTGAAATCAAAAAAGGATGAGAAGTGGACTCTGTGATTGAGGAAGAATGAACTCACTGTGGACCGTATGATTGAGGGAGAATTTTCTCGAGCGAAGCTTGGAATAAATGTTTGGGCGGAACAATACACGAACACACAAATATGGATATAAATGTATTTGTAGGCAAAATAGCGATTAAATTATAATTAATAAATAGGGATGGAAATATATATATAGAAATAAAATGGAAATAATATATATGAAAAAAACAGATTTAATATAAAATTGTATATAAATATGGGTGGAAATATTTATACAGAAATAAAATGGATATAAATATATATGGGAAAACAATTGTTGGAAAAAACGAATATAAATTTATTTATAAATGTAGATTATTGTGTAGTTTTATTATATTAAGTTTATATATAGCTTAAGAATTTATATTTTACGACTTTTAATAGGCAACTTAAGCAACTTTTAACAACTGACGACTTGCAACTTGATTCGACTTTCAACTTAACTCCGACCGACAACTGACGACTTCTTCTACTGACGTTTGTGACGAGTCATATTATAGTTGCAGTCTAAACTACGCCCAAGTAGGGCCCTTTTTCATTTTTATTTTTTTTTTTAATACGCCCATGGAGGCACATTAAATATCGCAACCTCAAAACTAACTGTAGTTCTTTTTTTTGATAGTCAATACTTACGATCAACGCCTCCCTCTCTTTCTCCCGACAGCGGACGCTGCGCTGCATGCCAACGCTAAAGAGACCATGAGAAAATCTTAAGTGAAAGAGAGAGACGGCGATCGTGACGCGTGCCAAAGTACAAGATGCATCGTATGTTTTCACCGTTAGAACATAAGTAGGCAGAGCAAGGGTGGGTTTGAACAGAGAGTTAGAATTAGGGGAAAATCACTTCGCCAGTAACGACGAGAGTGAAAAGTTGACAAGTGAAACCAATAGCAGGAGTAAAAAGAAACATAGTGCCCAAGAGAAATCAACGCGTAAAATACCAGGATTAGCAGGTGAGCCCATGTCCAAAGCTTCCCTTGTTTTGCTTGAGTGCGGTTGGGACCCAAATTACAAAAGCTGTTTAGAATTAGTTAATTATCAATAAACTCTATACTATTATCGTTTAACATACCTAGCATTATTTCTTTATTTGTCACCAAATTTATGTCTACCCTCCCCTTTTCCTTGGCCACTTAACTATTTGGGTGGAGCCGAAGGATCAGCGGACTTCGGCAGGATGAGTAATTCTCCTGCAGACGAAGTCAGTCGCTGATCTCCAGGCTCAGTCACTCAAGGTGAAGAAGCAACGGATCTTGGCCAAGCGGGCTTCGCTTCGGCAGACGAAATCAGTCGTTGCAGTTCCTCTTCACCATCCCTTTCTAATAACCACACTGACATTTCCTTTTACGCTTCCCTTTCCCAGTCCAAGAGGCAACGGATCTTGGCCAAGCGTGCTTCGCTTGGCAGACAAGATCAGTCGTTACTACTCCTCTTGGACTCTCCTCCCGCTCCTTTCCCTTTCCTTTCCATCCCTTTATGTGGTCTCAGGGGACTGATCCTAATACTCATCAAGGTCTCCAGATCAAATAAATGTTCTGTAGACGGGACTCTGGGACTGAGAACTGTACCCCAGTTCCAAAAGAAGCTCTAATTTACTACCTTCCACCTATAGACTTAATGACCATAATAATGATTCAGATATTGCAGATCTGTTTGCTAAATTCTTTCAGTCGACTTATTCCTGTTATGTCGCATTCAATAGACACACAGATGTTTCTGCAAAGCCTAATCAGCTTCGGATCAAGGTTTCTGGCTGGCGGAGACTTTAATGCCAAGCACACCTGGTGGGGGTCTAGACTGAACAACCCTAAGGGACTTTCGTTCATATTCTGCATCCAGAGTCGCAATCTGATGACCAATTCCTCAGGTCAACTAATATATTGCCCAACAGATCCCATCAAGATCCCGGATGTTCTGGACTTTGCCATCACAAAAAAATTCGACTTACATTCAGACCATAGGGCTGTGAAGATCTGGGTACGAATTCCATTTGATTTGATGAAACGCACAACCGAGCTAATTAGAAAAAACTCCAACATAGACTCCCTTAAAACTATCGCTGAGCGCATTGATAAAGCTGTGGAGAAGCTATCGCGAGACATCTGGGAGGCCGCCCATGCATGTACGCCGCCGTTTAGAGACAGTCAACCCCATTCATCCCCAATCACAAATGCCCTACGGAAGAAGAGAAGCCTGCGCCATACCTGGCACCTTAGGCGCAACCCACTGGAAAAAACTACTCTGCATGCGGTGTAGATTCAGTGAGGAGAGCCGAAGAGTTTGCGACACATCTGGAGAACACGTGGTTATCATCTCGTCCTTCCTCGAGGCCCCATACCAAATGGCTCTCCCGATCGATCGAGTCACTTCAGATGAAGTCAGATTCGAAATCAACTGCCTTAAGACGAAAAAAAGCCATGGCTTTGATGGCATTGACGCAGTCGTCATCAAGTGTTTGCCGCCGTCACGGTGCGAAGAGATTATAATGATTCCGAAACCAGGAAAACTGGAGCATGACCTCGCCTCGTATCGTTAAATCAGTGTGCTGGCAATACTCTCCAAACTGGACACAACATGGTCCCTGAACACCAATTTGGCTTCCGACGGCATCAGTCAGCTATCATGGCACGCATCTTCCGAGGGTGGATTGTGTGAAATACCTGGGCCTCATCCTCGTCAGGCGATTGAATTGGAAAGCCCATCTCAAGGCCAAAAACTCAATTAAACCTGAAACAGTCCAAGTGCAGTAACCAATAAGATGCTATTCTACAAGGCCAACCTTAAACCTGTATGGACCTTCGGTATTGAGTTCTCGAGCACGGCGTCCAACTCAAACGTTGAAATCCTGCAACGATTTTAGAGTAAACTCCTCCGAAAAACTGTAGAAACAATTCCGTAATTAACAGAGACCTCAACATCTCTGCAAACAAGAGCGAGATCCGTCAATATGGCACACGACACTGTTCTAGAGTGGAAACGCATAAAAACACACTGGCCCTCAATCTGCTGGATAACAGCACGCAGTCCAAGCATATTCAAAGATTGCACCCCCAGAGCTGGACTAGTAAAAAAAAAAAGTTCTGTTTTGTTCTGTATTTATTTATTGTGTTTTCTTCAAACATGTTCTCACGATAATTGCTTGTGTGCATATATTTTTTTTTTATCTTATGTAGATCATTAGCTTGGCATAAGGCCTTTTTTGTTACACATTTATTGTCTAATACTATATTTATCATCAAATGAAGTGACGGTCGTGTTTTTGCATAGATCCTGATTTTTTATTATTATTATTGATTATTTATTATTGTTTTTCCTCAATTTTAAATTGTGCTTAGTTTGTTTTCGCTTTTGCTGGTGTTTTTTGCTTGACACCTGTTCACGCCACCGGGTGAACAACAGTGAGCGGCGAAGAGCAGTGTGGAGTGAGCAGGGTTTTTTAATCCTCGGCGGCTACGGTCACTCTAGGGGGAGTAGCTTGACTTTCTGATGGGCATCGCCATATTATTAACGTACGAGCCTTTCATCCGAACACCCGTTCTTTTTCCTTATTCTTTTTATATTTTTTCGCGATTGTCACTTCTTTCAAACCGAACCATTTCGTGTGGGTCGGGAATTCAATAAACCTTGTGAATCAAATAAATCATCATTAGTTTAAACAAAGTTATCGCGCGTTTTAATTTCACCCCAAACTCACCAGAACCAGAAGAAATTGGCACCCGCCAAGTTGTACTCCGCAAGTCGCTCCGCCCCTCCACGAACATTGGTCCTTCGAGCCGGATATCCTTCCGCTCCCCCAGCTTGCATCGGCGGAATTCCAGCTAAGTACAAAATTTCTTTATTCACACTTCATTTGCCCCTACATACTAATCAAAGTGTGAGGTTTGGTAGTTTGTCCATCGTTTTTTTTTTTCATTCCACGACCACGCATATTTTTTTCGCACTTGTAAAATTCCACTTTTATTTTGTGTCTCTCAACGTGACTTTTAATGAGGGCGGGTATACTACCCGGAACTCATTCAGCAGTTTCTGGTATTGCGTCTTGTCTTGCTGCACCATAGTTGGTCGGGGTGCAGGGCATGGTTCCTATCGTTTTTTTTTTTTTTATTTCTTTATAGATTATAATAGGTATAGATAGAAAAGTATATACAGAGGAAAAAAGATGTCATAAAGGGAGCTTGATCCTTGGGGACGTCCTCGTGGGAATTGCTTCCTAGGGTCGGTGGCTCTCTCTACGACGCTCCAGCTCTCATACGTTCGGATTGTCGCAGATCACGCATTACGTATGCTGCAAAGCTGTTGACCGCTTCCCAGGATTGTGGGTCTACCAACTTGTTCACCGTTAATTCAGCCCCTGCAATATGTTCTAGGTGCCTTCTTTGGGACTCATAGCGCCGACACCTGAAAAGAATATGTTGTGCGTTTTCTATGCTATTATCGCTGCAGACTGTGCACATAGGTGATTCTTCGTGCCCAAAGCGATGGAGATATTGCCTAAAGCATCCATGACCGCTTAGTATCTGGGTTAGGTAGAAATTTACTGACCCATGCTTTCTGCCTAACCACTTCTCTATATTTGGGATCAGCAGGTGGGTCCATCTACCCTTCTCTGACGCATCCCGTATGCCCCTGCTGTAGCTTTCTACTAACAAAGCCGATTTCCAGATCCGAGCCGCATAAAGAACAATGGAGCTGTGTACTGTCGTCAGCAGCTTTCTCGTCTCCTGTTTTGGGCCCCTCGTGTTTAAAAGAATTCTTCACAACGAACGCAAGCATATAGATGCCTTCTCCTGAATTTTCGCTAGGTGTTCTCGAAAGCTTAGTCGAGTGTCTATCCACACGCCAAGATAGCACATAGCTCTTTTGGACTGGACCGTAGCCACCTCAACAGTAATTTGTGCTGTCTCAACAAGTTTTCTGCTTGAAATTAGAACGGCCTCTGTTTTTTGCGCCGCTAATCTGAGTCCCACGGAGCCGAGCCATTCTACTATCTTTGTGATGGCCATGTTTGCTGCAGCCTCTGCTTGCTGAATCTATTTTTTAACAACGACTAGTTCAACATCATCTGCATAGCCTATTAGTTGACAGCTATCACCGAGTGTCAGCCTCAGGACGCCATCATACATTATATTCCATAGCAAGGGGCCCAGAACGGATCCTTGGGGAACTCCGCCAGATATGGAATGCAGCACGCTTCCAGCATCGGATATATACTCCAGCTGCCTCCTTCCGAAGTAGCTCCAGGTGATGGCATGAATGTGGGCAGGGACTCCAAAGTTTTGCAGTGCGTTCTTTATGTCGAGGGTGACCAACAGGCAATATTTTTTTGCACCTCCTTTCCATCTCTCACCTTTAATTGCTTCGGAAGCAATATCGACCTTACTTGAAATGGCATCAGTTGTAGACTTACTTTTTCTAAAGCCATATGGATTGGGTGATAAACCGCCGCCTAACCTAGCCTCGCACATATAATGGATTCCAGGACCTTGCCTATGGTGTCTATTAGGCGAATTGGCCTGTATCCTAATGGCTCATCTAGGCTTTTGCCTGGTTTTGGCAGCAGGACCAACTTTTGCAGCTTCCATATGTCCGGAAAGCAGCCCTCCCGGAGGCATTGGGAATACACCTGGAGTTGAATCCAGAGATATTTGCACAGCTTTACGGCGCGATTTGGTATGCCGTCTGGCCCTGGAGATTTGCTAGGGTTGAGGCGTCCAGCCGCGGCCTTTATCTCCTCATTTGAGACTTCATCGACAGCAAAATGTGTATTCAACGGTCTTCTGCACGTTAGTGCATCGCTTCTAGCTGGAAACAGTGATTCTACTATATCCCGCAGCTGCTCCGGATTTGTTGGTGCAGTTTTTTATTTGCATACACACGTTTCACTACAATCTTATAGGCCTTGCCCCAAGGGTCCTTATCTGCTGAGTCACACAGCTCAATAAAGCATTCCCGTTTGCTGGAATGTATGCCCTAAAGCAAGCCCGCCGTGCTTCTGCAATGTCGTCATTCCACTAGAATACCGATCTATGGTGGCCTCGGTAAGCTTTACGTTCCTGCATGCTTTTGCCACACGCCTCGTCTAACTTGCGAGCCAATTGGTTTGCCATACTCTGGGCTGACTCCGTTGCCAACTCTATACCAGTTATAGCGGCAGTAAAAGGTCGCCATTCGCTGTGCGTCTTGCCTTGCGTACATTAGCTCCAATCGAGCGCACTTTGTCATCTTCACTCGACATTACCATTTTTAGCATATCGCTATATGACAAGTTGGCTTTATTTGCTAACAAAATAGCGTCTGGCCGGTGCCTAGGGAGAAACGCGTGTGCTTACTCCTCCCTGCTTTAAAATCGACGTCCCGGAGATCTCTTATCTCCTCCGTTCGGGTTCTTAGTATGGGCAGCTTATGCCATCATTTAGCTCGTTGATGTTGCATTCTTGCAACTTGCATTCTTATGGTAACGCTATATTGGGAAGAACGATTAGAATTTTTTTTGTTTTTTGATTGTATTGAGGTAATTGTTCTCTTAGACTGTGTATATACCTTGTGTTGATGGGAATACTTTTGACTTAGTTGTTGGTATCTCGTCTTGCTGCATCATTGCTGGTCGGGGTGCAGGGCAGGGTTCTCCCTGTTCTGTAGGAGACGCGTATCGTGAAGAGACGCATGTGCTCAATCCTCCCTGCTTAAAAAATCGACGTCCCGGAGATTTCTTATCTCCTCCGCTCGGGATATTAGTAGAGCACTTGTGCATGGGCAGCTTATGGCATCCTTTAGCTCGTTGATGTTTTCTTATAAGTTTAGACGTTACAGTGCTTGGATTACTTCATCTAGTTTGCGTTCCACTAGTAACGCTGTCTGTATTCATTTACCCTCTCACCCTATACATATGATTGGAGTTTACCGGAGCAACTTGAATCGTTGGTACTCCCTGTGGTTTTATCGATAGTCAGCGGGTTCCACAGATGATTAAGATGCTGTCCTAGCATAGGTTTATAGTCCTGATTGGTTCTGGTTAAATGGTGTTCCGTTTTATCAGACGATTTTCTATGTTGGTATCCCTTCGACATGTAGGGGAAACTTCTGTTAGCGCTCTTGTTATATCTCATGATTACTGCTTCTTTCCTCGAAGATTGAGTTCCTTACGGTATTGTCGCTGTCCCGGTTAAAACCCGGACAATAAGGGATTATCCAGATGGATAGACAATGTTTTCGTCGTTATCTCTTGTGTCTTAGTGCAAAAAGCTTTTATTGTTGTTGGCCTTAGAATTTCGAATTTTATGTTCTGTAAGCAGCCTCTGCGATGAGGGGGGGCCTTGGTTTTACAACCAGCCATTTTATTTTGGGCAAGCCTTCTATGAAGGGCCTTGGGATTTCGACCAAAAATTTTCGGCAGCCACCGCTGAGAGGGGGGGCCTTGGATTTACAAACAAATTTGTACTTTCAGCAGCTCCCTGTCAAGAGGAAGGGCTTGGATTTTCAACCAAATTTGTACTTTCTTGTTCATAAGAAGGGCATGGTTTTTTGACCAAATGGTAATTGAATAAAACTTTTTTAGCAGCTCCTTGTTAAGAAGAAGGGCTTGGTTTTTCAACAAGATATTCACTTTTTTAGCAGCTCCTTGGTTACAAGACGGGCTCGGATTTCCAACCGTTGATAAAGTTGTTTTGGCAAATTACTCCGGAGAGGGGATCTTGGGAGGTAGATCCATCGACTTTTGAAGGCCCCTATTCATGGGGGTTGCGGAACTTGCCCTTGCATGTGGCTAAGTTTGTTTATTATAATACGGAAGAGAGACGCTTCCCTTCCGTTTTTTTTTTCTTGTAACGTTTAGTGGTTCAGCGCCGAAAAATGCAAGAGACTAGAGCTGTTCGAAACATCGATGTAGTATCGATACATCGATGTTTCTCCTTTCGTAAAAAACATCGATTTTTTCTCTCCGATGTTCGATGTTTTTGTTAGCTAGCTTTTCCATCACTGAGAAAAGATCTCATCAAATAAAGCATTTCGACTGAAACCGTACGATTGTTCAGTAAGGCTGGAATCATAGTAAGCGAGAAGAGAAGTTCGCTTAAGTTTAATGTAGACATGCTTCTTTTTATACATTGTCACAAGTGAATCTCTGAATAGCATTGTTTTATATTTTTAAGTTTGAAAAAGATTGAATTATGTTTTATAGTATTATGTTTTATAGTATTCACACCGCTTATACTTCCCACTTGCACAACTAATTTTCTCTGCATGAACCTTTTCATATACTATGTAGTGACTACAACAGATTTTGGCACGATATCGGTTCCGAAACATCGCTTCCGGTTATAAAAACTGCGATCTTGTCCTTCCTCGCTCGTAATTAGTTGTAATCATCTTCATTTAAACCTACCCTGTTTTCATTTTATATGTAACCTATTATCTTATTACATTTAATATTTCCTATTTCTTTAGTTTAATTTTATGTTTATATATGTAATACGTCTATGCCCTTAGGTCGGAGTGGGTAGAGGTTGTAACATTAACTTTACTTAGGGTCATTCGTAACAGGCCCGGGCCTGGTGTCATATGGGCCACTTGTTCGTACTGAGCGTTGTACGACTACATCTATAATAATAAAAAAATATCAAAGAAGCTAACTTCGGCAATGCCGAAATTTATATACCCTTGCAGTCATTGGCAATAATTTTTTTACATTTTGAAATTTCTTTCCCTGCAACTGAATTCATCAATACACAAACAAAACATTCAAACTTTTCTACTTCTTGCATTATTGCCTAAGCGAAGCACAACACGCATACACATACAGTTCTTGTAGTGCTGCGTCTGTGTGTGTGTATGTATGTGCTTGTAGTAGACGACGTAGTTTGATTTGATGAAGACGTATATACAGTTCTTGTAGTGCTGCGTCTGTGTGTGTGTATGCATGTGCTCTGTTTGATTTGATAAAGACGTACGTCATCATTTGAACCGATTTGTATTGACTGTAACTTGTGTTCGATTTATCCGATCAGATTCAAATTGGGATCTGTCACTTTATATCAAATACTATCATATTGGTAAATTTCATGGGGATACTCCAATTTTTGCAAAAATGTTTGTTTTAAACCTATATGATATAGTAGTCCGATCCCGATCATTTTCATACTTTATCTTACCCGGGTAATAAAAAGCCCCAAAAAATTTCATCCCGATAGCTCTTAAAATGGGTGAGTAAAACGCACACGCCCCGAAGGACGGACGGACGAATAGATATACTTTATGTGGTCGGAAACGTCTCCTTCTGTGCGTTCCAAACATCTGACCAATTTTATAATACCCTCTGCAAGGGTATAAAAAAAACCTGTATGTATTACGTTTGAAAAAGATTAAATTTCTGCTTTATAGTTTGTTGGAGGAGACGTCATCGTTGAAATTAGATTTGTATATGTATATTAAGATTTCTTATATTGAGTATATTGAAATTTCTACCACTGTATTTACATTAACATGTTCTCATGAAGAGCTTCTAACTCATGAAACCAAAATATAAAGAAGACTTCTGAAATCAAAGAGGAGAAGACCTATTTTCCTTATTCCACTCCACATGCTAATGAGCATTGGACTCTTGTACCATCTGCAACTGGGCAGGTCAAACATAGTTTTAAGTTTGGAAAAAGAATGCTATTTTTAAAAAAGATTTATATTACTTCTATGTAGTATCGATACATCGATGTTTTTTCCTGAAAAACATCGAAACATCGATGTGGCCAAACATCGATGTTTCAACAGCTCTACAAGAAACGCGGAAAATTTCCTTTTTTTGCATATTCTACTCTTGCCATGCTTCCGCTGGCTCATGAGTGCGGCAGTTTGCCAAACTCGTTCGGTGTCGTTAATTGAGGAGTCAGCAGTTTATGCAAGCCAAGGCATGCGTCGGTTTCAAATATCACTGCAATTAAATGTAGTATTTTTCACTGGTCCAGTGGCCTTCAAAAATTTTCTTTTGGATAAGTCAGGTTCAAACCTGAGTAATGAATTAATTTTATATTTTACGATTTTTTTGAATGGCATGGCTTGCATCAACTGTAAAACTCTTTTGTTTAGTATTTTGTCCGATATCAAATTACGTTAATCGGCAGTTAAATTTTGAAATGTTTATTCGATTTGCGGTAGGTCAGCTTATGTTCTCCCATAGCGGATTTTAATAAATTGTGGTATATTTTGGTATAAGACGAATCGTCTCGTTAGGATACGAGATGGCCAAATGGGCGACGTTGTCAGGTACCCGTTCTTTGGGCATCTCCTTTGTCCTGACCCGCAATCCCTCTAGGATATTTTAAGTGGTAGGATGACGATCCTTACTCGAAGGAAGAATTGCGGGTCTGGTCCGTGGATACAAATCGTACAAGCCAGTTACGAGTCTATCATCCGTGTCTGCATGTCGGGGTGTGGCATTACCATGATTCTTCGGAGAGATGACACACAAGACTCTTTCTTTAAGTAATAGTTTACCATGAAACTAATTACACAGAAGCTTGATTTAAAGTTATAATTCGTTTATTACTTGAAAGTACCTCTGGTTCCGAGGCCAAAATAAGACTAAACTAAGACTGAGGCTCTTCCAGAGATCGGAGCCTTAAATATACCTCAAGAGGGTGATGAGCAGATGTTGAGAGCAGGTTGCTCTTCCGGTGAAGTCAGCAGAAACGGGTTGGTTACAAAGAATAGAAAAGTGCGTAACGCGTTTGCTAACTTACATATGTAAAACTCGTGTGAACGACATGTACATGTATGTACATGTACATGTATTTCCCACAGCCGTTTGCCAAGTCCGCGTAAAAGTGTAAAAGACAAAAAATTATTAAGGTGTTATAAAAAACAAAGGAGAGAAAAAATTTAATTAAAGTGTTCACTGCGCTTTCTTATGTGTTCGAATTATTTCGAATTGCCCAATAAATTTCCTCACGCGCGAATTCGCAAGCCGGTGCACTTTCTTACATACATACATAGATCGTCATATATTGATGCACGCACATATGTACATATCTATATACACATAGTTCATTTCTTGTGTGTTCGAATTTCAATTGGCCAATTAATTTCCTCACGCGCGTATTCGCAAACCGGTGCACTTTCTTACATACATACATACATCATCATATAGTGATGCACGCACATATATACATATCTACATACACATAAACCGTTTCGGTGTCGCACATTTTTGTAAAAAAAAAAGGGGAAGAAAGGAACCCAACAAGGGCATTGAGTTTCCTATCATCCGATCGAGTTAGCTAAATAATAAATTACTTACATTTTGTGAACAACGCGCATGCACACATACATTACTCTATTAAGTCTGTTCTGTTAGATTGTGTACCATCATTTAAAGACTTAGGCGTTATGTTTGACCCAAAACTTTCTTTTTAATATTCATATATCTTCAATTGTTAATAGAGCATGCAGTCTTCTTGGCTTCATTAAACGTTGGGCCAAAGAATTTGATGATCCATATGTGACAAAGGTTTTATACACTTCGTTAGTTCGCCCTACTCTAGAATATTGCTCACCAGTGTGGAACCCTCAATATGATGTTCACCAGCGTAGTATTGAATCGGTACAGAAGCAATTCCTTAAGTTTGCGTTACGCGGTCTTAATTGGGACCCGAATCTTCGCCTACCTTCTTATTCTGACAGACTTCTTCTTATTAATCTTCCTTCACTTTACAACCGTAGGCTCGTATTTGGGATTCTCTTTCTACATAAAGTAGTCAACGGCGAAGTCAGATCTACCAATTTACTAGATACGCTATATTTTTTGTGTTCCCTCACGTCGGACCAGAAACTTTTTTCCTCTTCACCTTAGTAGATGTCTGACTAACTACTCTCTTCACGAACCTCTTCGTGTTCTTTGCCAATCTTTTAACAACCTTTCTCACCTTATTTCTCCTCATCTATCTGTCACTTCTCTTCGCGCTATACTTTTTAATTATCTACAGCGTAACCACTGAAAGTATTCTGGACTGGATATTGGATTGGCTGCAACTCATCCCTGAACACATTGGCTGTGAATCGGGGCATAGCTGGCACCTTGTTGCAAATAAAACACCTCCACCGGGTCGGGGATGTTTAGTTGTGCATAAAGCTAAGCTACCTTCATGAATTAATTATTATCTGTATTTTAGCTTAAGCTTTTTCGTCGACTGCTGACTTAGTTGACGTAAATAAATAAATAAATAAATAAATACATATACTTACCAGTGTACTTACGCCTGCATGTATATATATCCATATGCACTGATCGTTCGGTTAATTCCTTTCGCGCACAACACTCGCGGTGTGTAAAAGCGATTCGTTTTTGTTTTTTCTCCGCACAACCACAAAATTATTATAACACAATTGATCACCAAACCAAAAAAAAAAAAAAAACAAATATTTAAACAGTGGTCGGCAGCTGTTTTCGAAGTAGTGGAGACACGTGAGTCGAGTCGTAATATCGATAGGCGGCTCGAGTGCGCCAAATTTATAAATTATATAGAATTTTTTTTGCCGGCCATTATTTTGCGCATATATATATCTAACCGCCCATATTTATAAATCCATAATTTATATATATATTTTTTCCAGCCTTTCTTGTGCTCATCTATATATATATCCATTTCCATCCATATTCATATAAAAATTTATATTCTTTGCCCTATATATCTTTATCTATATATTTCATCTATATATATATCCATTTCCATCCATATTCATATAAAAATTTATATTCTTTGCCCTATATATCTGTATCTATATATTTCATACGTGTTTTGTTTTATACGTACTCCCATTGTTACTTACAAATCCATCTAAGTTTGTTTTGTAATCACTCCGCTTTGTTTACGTGTAGTTTTCGATCCGCATTCGTGCGTTCGTATATTGTTCCGCATATATCGCCACACACGTGCACAGTGAGAAAAATTCTTGCGTTCTCATACAGTCCGCTTCTTTTTTTTTTTTTGTTTTTTCGAGAACCAAAAGGCGCGCAAACTCGGACTTCGTCGGTAAAGTCATCCCCCTGAGTATGTCCACGGAGCCGTCCACGACTGCGCCAAAGTCTAACAGTCTTTCGTTCCCCTCTGCAATTCCAAAGAAGGCTCGACCTCCGAAGACTCCGGTAACCGCGAAGCGTAGCCCCAGCGAATCCCCAAAGTCCCGTCCGTCCTCGTCCAGCCTACCTAAAGGTCGCAGATTCTCAGTTAAAGACTCGAGCGAACACAAAGGTCGTTCCAAGCTTTCAGTCCAGACTCAGATTACGCACGTTATTGTGACGCACTGTTCTGACGTTCCCGTCACCCGAGCCGTATCCCAACAGCGTAGAGAATGCAGAATGTCCCTCTCCGATTTCGTTCTGGCGTGCGACGCATTGACTGTGTTCGAAGCTCGTGAGAGTGAAGCTCTAACTTCTGAAGTGCCCTTATTTTCCATTAAAATAAACTTGCACTGCCCAAATCCCTTTGGTCAAATGTCGAGATGGAATGCTCCCGGTGTCACAAGGCCTTAACGACCCAAACAGATGAGGACAGCCTAGCAAACATAAGCCACATCAAGGCGAAGCACGAATCCGCTTAAGCGGCGTAAGTGCGATGCGGGACGTTGTTCGGAGAACGCATCGAACAGCTCTCGGCAGAGATGGCGAGTCTTAGGCGCCAGCCAACCGCTCCGTTGGGGCCTCCGGGGCATAGAGTTCCTCCGTGTGAGGTGGAGACATTTGATGGCGACAGCTTTGCATGGCCCACATTCCGCGATTTGTTCGCTGCCATTGATATCGCCAATCCGTATTTGTCACAAGTGGAGAAGCTAAGATACGAGGGGAAGCGAGAACCATCGTGGCAAAGTCCCCCTGACGAATGAGGGTTTCCAGACCGCTTGGAGGAACCTCACCGCACGCCGTCTGCTTGTCATGACTCGAGCCAGAAAACTCCTTCAGATTCCCGCGGTGGCGCAAGAGTCGGGCAAAGCCTTGCGGGAGCTGCAGACTGCGTTTCAAGGGGTTCTTACCGCTCTTGAGCGTTCGGTTGTTAGCACTGAGAATTGGGATGTCTTACTTATCGCCATATGCACTAGGAAATTGCCGAAGGCCACAATCCTCCTGTGGGAACAATCAGTCCCAAACAAGACTGTAGTATCCACTTGGTACGATTTGAACCAATTTCTTACGGATCGGTATCGTGTTCTGGATGCCACTGAAGAACATAAGTGGGTCCCAAGTGTCCAGGCCATCCCCATTGGCCACCGCAAATACTCTGCGACGATGAAGTTTCCGTCTTGCAAGCTTTGCCATCGGGAGAATCACCTGTAGTATACTTTTAGGGATAGGATTAGGCCACATACTTTTAGGGATAGATTATAAATAATTAGAACTTACATCAAGTCAAACCTTGCCTTCGCCTATTACATGGCGATCCTGCCTACCATTGGCAACAAATAAAAAGGCAAAAATAATAAAAAAAAATCCTTGCCATACAAAAAAGGCAATATTTAAATACCGATGACAAGGACCATTCCCCAAACAAAACGTCGAGGTGGCCATCTCGGCCATCTCAGACTAAGGAAGCAGCGAGCCGCCCTGCTGGCCCAAGTAAATAGCGACCCACCACCACCACGGGCGGAGGCATGCCAAATTTGGGATAGAATATGCCTACTAGAGCAACAGCAGCAACAACAAAAAGAGGCAAAGCAGCAACAACAGCAGAACCAACAGCAGCAGAAGCAACAGCAGCAGAGCCAATAGCAGCAGAACGGAGAGCAGCAGATGCAGCGTTAAAATAAATAATTACAAATAAAAATAATAAAAAAAGTGTGCTAATATATGTAGGCACCTTTGTGGCAAGAGGCGATTTTTGCGCTGCCATTATAAATTGATTTGAACACATAAAAATTAAAAATAACAAAAAAAAAAAAAAATAATAAAATGAAAAAAATTTTAATACATTGTCTACAAATTTTTTTGAATAAGTCTATCATTGCCAAAATACCCTCGAAACAAAAAAGAACATATATGTTCTTCTATATATACTTATACATATATATGCACTAAAATGCAAAATACACAAAAAAAAAACATATATATATACAATTAAATAATAAATTCCAATCGGCCTTACAAACACAAAAAAAACAACAAAATGTATATATATATATCGGCCTTATATACCCCAACATACCCTAACGAAGAGCACATGTCAAACATGTGCACTCAAAAGAGCACAAACAACATAAGCACACTTGTAAAGCTTGCCGCGATCAAACAAAGCTTTTGAAAAAAGTTCAATAAAGTTCAATAAAAAAGCTCAATAAAAATTCACAAAGCTTGCAAGCACACATAAAGCTTTCTGATCGCAGCAAGCTCCACAAGATCAAATTTGCCCAATGACGAAGTCTATATACCGTATAAGAAAATTTACAAATATTTTTTTTTTTTTTGAAACAATTAAATATTAGAAAATAGAATCATAAACAAATTGAAAAAAAAAATAAGACAAAAAAAATAGAAACAAATATATATATGAAATACTAAGAGAACAAAATTAATTTTAGGGAATTAATTATGCCCTAAAGATAAAACCAAAAGTAACAAAATTTCAATGGACCAGAACATAAAAATATTGAAGGAAAAGTTTCAGAAAGCGTACAAGTGCATAAATAAGACAATTTATATGCACCCTCAGACCATTCATAAGCACCTTGAAACTATATTTGAGAGTTACAATAAAATAAAGAATATCAATACAGAAATATGCAATGAATCAAGTAGTAAAATCTTCACTGAGCTAATATACAGTTTAAATAAACAACTAATAATTATAGCACAAAACATAATATAAAATTCACGATACCAGTAGATTCGAATCTAGAAGCAACTTTTGAACATCTAGTAGCAAAAGACACAGAAGAGCAAGGTGTAGAAGATAACCTAGGAGACATTCTAGGTATTAATACAAAACCAAAGATGGTGCAAGCAAAGATTGAGTTTATTAATACAGCTTCTAAGCTAATTAAAAGTATGATGGTGGAGTAGAAACACTTCAAAGTTTCATAGATTCACTGGAATTAATCAATGAAATAAAAGCAGAACATGAAGAAACAGCTATTAAAGTCATAAAAACAAAACTAAAAGGGGGCGTTAGACTACTAGTAACAAATGAAAACACTATAAATCGTATAATCCAAACATCAAAAAAAGAAATTAAGGCTGAAACAGTTTAGGTAGCAGAGGCAAGATTAATGAATTTAAAACAAAATGGCAAGAACGCAAGTTTATTTATGTCAGAAATAGAAAATCTCACTAAATCATTAAAACGCGCATTCATAACAGACAACGTAAACCCTGAAACAGCAAAGAAATATGCAACTCAAACAGCAGTGAAATCAATCATAAAGAACTGCGAAAACGAAAAGGTCAGAACAATAATAGAAGCAGGCAATTTTACTGAAATGAATGATGTTGTAGCTAAATTTGTAAATACATCTACATATATGGAACAGGATCACAGCGTGTTTTATACTAAAAGAAACAATTACACAAATAGGAGCTCGTTCAAAAATAATAGGAATTATAATAATAATTACCAAAATAAAAACCCAAATGATAATACTAACTATAACAATACTAGGAATTACAATAACTATAGTAATAATAATAATCGAAGAAATTATAACAATAGAAATACAAAAACTAATTATCCTTCTAAAACACAACAAAATAATAATGTCAGACTTACAAACGTAGAAGAAAAATCGGAAAACTCCGAAAGTCCTCTGATGTAAAAAATCGAACAAATAATATATATAGTTTAAATTGCAACCTTAATAGCTACATAACTTTAAACTTTGACGATGTAGGGAGCTGATGTATCACTAATAAAACAAGAAATATTAAGAAAAGACAATACAGTTGACATACAAAGACAGACAAAACGTAGTGGAATAGGCAAACACGTCCTATTTACAATAGGTGAAACCAAACTAAAGATCAGCAACCTCTTAACGGTACACACCTTCCAAGTAATAGAAAATGATTTTCCCATCCCATGTGACGGAATCCTGGGGCTTGACTTTATAAAAAATTCAATTGCACACTCAATTATTCCACCAACAAATTATAATAGATCCATATGAATCATTATAATCAATATAGGGATCAGTCAAAACACACATGTATTCCATGTCCCACCTAGAACAGAAAAGATTTTACGCATTGCAATATCCTCAAACAATAATGACATCTTTATCCCTAATCAAGAAGTACACCCGGGGGGTATTCGTCGCAAACACAATTGCTTCTAAGTCTTACCATATGTCCGCATATTAAATACTAACAACACAAACGTGAAAATTATTAAATGAAAACCTGTCCGATTATGAAATCTTAAAAATAGACAAACAACATGATTGAAAACATAAATCCACAATAATGAACAAACTAGCACCCCATTTTCCCGACTTCGTGAAAGAACCTCCACATAAATTATGCTCAGAATTTGATGATGTATTCGCAATAGAATCTGAACAAATATCCTCCAACAATTTCTATAAACAAAAATTAAGACTCAAAGACACAACACCAGTCTACACCAAAAACTACAGGATAGCACACAGTCAAAAAAACGAAATCAATAAACAAGTGGACAAAATGATCAATGATGATATTATTGAACCATCAATGTCTGAGTTCAATAGTGCGATTTAATTGGTTCCTAAAAAGTCGCCAGAATGAACGATATCCTCGACCAACTAGGACGCGCTAAATACTTTTCTTGTTTAGACTTAATGTCAGGATTTCACCAAGTAGAATTAGAAGAAAACTCGTTTCAAAGAATGATGTCCCTTGCATTCACGGGTCTAACACCATCCCAAACATTTCTTTATATGGATGATCTAATTGTTATTGCGTGCTCTGAAAGTCACATGATTAGAAACTTAAGGAATGTTTTTGAAACCTGTCGAAAATATAACTTAAAATTGCACCCTGACAAATGTCAGACATGAAGTTACCTTTCTAGGACACAAATGCACAAATAAAGCAATTTTGCCAGACGAAAGCAAGTTTAAAACGATTCAAGATTACCCGACTCCCAAGAATGGCGACGAAGCCAAAAGATTTGTAGCATTCTGTAATTACTACCGTAGATTCATTCCAAACTTTGCATACCATGCCTAATTTATCAATAAATTATCAAGGAAAAATGTAGAATTTAACTGGGATGCAAACTGTCAATCAGCTTTCGAATACTTAAAAAACAAGTTATTAAGTCCACAAATACTCCAATATCCAGACTTTAATCAAAAATTCTGTATCACAACTGATGCAAGCAAGATCGCATGTGGAGCCGTCCTCAGCCAAGAATATGATGGACTCCAATTATTCATATCATATGCGTCTAAAGCATTTACAAAAGGCGAAAGCAATAAGTCAACAATTGAGCAAGAATTAACAGCAATACATTGGGCAATTCAATATTTTAAACCATACATATACGGAAAAAAATTCCTAATTAGAACTGACCATCAGTTATTAACATACCTATTTTCTCTAAAAAACCCATCGTCATAGCTAACTAGAATAGGGTTAGATTTAGAAGAGTTCGATTTCACTATAGAATACATCAGGGGACAAGAAAATTTCGCAGCGGATGCTCTCTCCAGAATTGAATTTGAAAATATAAAAAACATAGAAACTAACAAAATACTTAAAGTAGCAACAAGATCAGAAACAAAAAAATTAACACATAAGGAAAACAAAATTAACAATAACAAAATAGAAACACCAAGAATATATGAAATAATAAATTCTAACGAAGCCAAAAAATACGCACAAATTAAATTCAAAAATGCAAATGTTTTGATACCAAAAATTAAGAAAAGTTACTCTCCTTCAACATAGGCAATTTGATCATTAATGGAAGAATAGATCTCGATCTGTTCCTTCCAAGGCTTGAAAAAGAAGCCGAAGCTCAAAGAATATATAAACTGCAGGTAGACATGTCAGAAAAACTAAATAGGTCACTTACACCTAATGAATTAAAACAAAAAAAAAAAAAGACACATTAAAAAATTTAGAAATAGCAGTTCTACCTTAAGTAATAGTAATAACAAATAAAAAAATAAGAGATACGCTTGAAAAAAATAAAAGATATTTTTTTTGGAATCACATGTCTCGAGACGTTGCAACATATGTACATCAAAAATTGCGAAAAATGTAAACTATCCAAAACAACCAGACACAACCACTCACCATTGATAATAACACCAACTCCTGCAACCACTTTTGACACAACAATAATAGATACAATTGGACCATTACCAAACACAATGAATGGTAATGAATACGTAGTTACTATTAACTACGATCTGTCCAAATATCTCATATCAATACCAATACTAAACAAAAGTGCAAAAGCGGTTGCAAAGGCAATGTTTGAAAAATTTATTTTGATTTATAGCTCAGTTAGAAAAATTCTAACAGACATGGGAACAGAATATATGAATTCAATACTAACAGAACTTTGCAAAAAATTTGAGCATAACTAAAATTAACTCCACGGCGCACCATCATCAAACTCTTGGAACAGTAGAAAAGAGCCATAGAACTTTCAATGAGTACATCAGGTCATATATATCTATTAAAAAGGACGATTGGGATGAATATCTAGCATACTTCACATATTGCTTTAACACCACTCCATCCACCGTACATTGTTATGCACCTTTTGAACTAGTCTTTGCGAAACATCCTAAAACTGTCATATTCTCATAAAACCCATTTACAACATTGATGACTTCAATAAAGAAATAAAATTTAAACTACAAATAGCACAAAATAGAGCAAAACTGCTTATCGAAAAATTTAAAGCATTACAAAAAGAAACATATGATACAAAAACAAACAAAATATCACTAACTGAAGGACAAGAAATACTTTTAAAAAATGAGACAGGACATAAATTATAAAACAAATACACAGGCAAATTTAAAATACAGAGCATAGGGCCTAACAATAATATTGTAATAATTGATGAAAAAAACAAAAAAGCAAACAGTACATTTAGATAGAATAAAAATAATATAAATAGGATATAAGAAAAATATAAATATTTTTCTTTTTGAAAAAAAAGGAGGTGTAATATACTTTTAGAGATAGGATTAGGCCACATACTTTTAGGGATAGATTATAAGTAATTAGACCTTAAGCATAATGTTTAGCTTTAAGTACCATTAAGGACACTAGCCATAATACCAATGTAAATGCTCCCCTATAAATACCGGGCTTGCGGCCCCAATAAATTACATCAAGTCAAACCTTGCCTTCGCCTATTACACACCCAATACGGCTTTGCCCTAGTTTCCTTGACATGCCTGTTGCGCGGCTTTTAGAAATCATTAGACAGCAGGGACTCTGTTTGAATTGTTTTGCTCTCGGTCAACAAGTGAAGAGCTGCTCCAGTGCGCATAATTGCCATACCTGCAAGGAACGTCATCATACCCTGCTGCATCCTAGTGATGTGTCCGTCCACGAGCAATCAGCTCACAAATGCGCAAACTTATTTTGCATCTACCCGAGACTGAGGGCTCTTAGGCATTGCGATTGTCAATCTACACCATCGCGGTGTGGAGCATCATATTCGTGCGTTCATCGACTCGGGGGGCCGATTCAACCTTTCTACCCGAACGTGTCTTCAACTTAGTCCAGCCCTCCTTTTATCCAGTAGACGCCGTAGTTACTGGCATGGGCCAGAGTGATGGAGGATGCGCCGACAATGTGTGTCTGCAAATGCTGTATCCTCCGTATGACAGGCTGAACAAGATTGAGGTCTCCGCCCTGGTCGTATCCAAATTGTTTTGGGCCATTCCAACGGCTCCATTCCTTAACACGGTGGATGACCCGTACTACAACAAGCCCGCGCCTATTGATATGATTATCGGTGTAGACCTGTTTCCCCACATCCTCGGAGAGCGGATCAAAAAGGATATTGGTGAGTTCGTCGGGCTAGAAACCGTCTTTGGATGGGTTAGGCTCGATTAGGTTTCGCTGTACAGACGCAAGTCAAGCCGAAAGCAAAACTTGATGTACTCCTCAACAAAGCCGGAAAAGGAGGATAACGAATTCTGCAAGCGGAATTTCCACTGGAAGAGGGAAGGACGGCCGATATATTGTATCCCTCCCGTTCAAAGGTCCGAATAGCGTCGACTTGGGTCATTCAAAACCGATCGCGCTGGCTCAATTCCTGCGGAACGAAGCACGCCTTCTCAAGGATCCCGCCCCAAAAATGAAGTACGATGCCATAATTCAAGAATACGAGGACATGGGCCATATGATTCGCCACCTCAGGATGGAAAAAACTTCTATCTCCTCATCAAGCGGTGTTTAAGCCCGACAGCACCATCACCAAGGTACGCGTGGTATTTAACGCGTGAAGCCCCTCCACACGAGGCGTCAGCCTTAACGATGTCTTGCACACCGGGCCTACGCTTCAGGCCGATCTCACGCTTCAGGTACTGAAATGGCGGTTCTTTCAGTTCGTTTTCAACGCTGACATAACGCAAATGTATCGACAAATCCGAGTCGACCCCAGGCAGACCCTTTTTCAGCGGATCCTCTCACGAGATCGTTGCGGCAGTATTCAGGATTATGAGATACAAACTGTCACGTTTGGGGTTAACTGCGCGCCATTCTTGGCGATGCCCTCAGGCGAGCGAAATCCTTCGGAGCTACATGTATTTTGATGATGTCCTTGCCGGCGATCATCGGCCCGTCTCGCCATACGAGAGCTTCAAGCTGCCCTCCAATCTGCGGGCCTCCCGCTTCGGAAGTGGACATCCAATAAGAAGGAAGTACTTCAAGCTATCCCGCGACAGCACCTGCTGCGAGAGGACTTTCTCGAGCTGGAATACGCGAGCACGGCAAAAAACTTGGGAATCCGCTGTCAAGCCGCCGAGGACTTCTTTTTCTTCACAGTAGCGGACTCACCATTGCAGTTCTCGATCTCCAAGAGGCAGGTTCTGTCCCATATCGCCAAACTCTTCGACCCCGCTGGCTGGCTAGCCCCATTTGTTATCCGAGCGAAGATATTCATGCAGCAAATCTGGTTAACCGAACTGGGCTGGGATGACGCTCTGCCGCCTCTCCTGCTGCAGCAATGGCACGAATTCCTGCAGGATTACCCAGGCCTCAGTCAACTCCGCATCCCCCGTTGGTTAAACACCAGCGATACGCTCTCGTGGGAGCTTTATGGCTTCTGTGACGCATCCCAGAAAGCATATGGAGCAGCCCTATATGTGCGGGTTCGGTATCGCGATCATGTAAGCGTCCATTTATTAACGGCTAAGACGCGTGTAGCTCCGGTTAAAGCAGTCTCGCTACCTCAGCTGGAGTTGTGCGGAGCGGTTTTGCTAGCCGATCTGTGGGCGTCGATCGTTCCTGAACTCCCAATCCCACCTGCAACCTCCCAGTTTTGGACCGACTCCACCATTGTGTTGGCTTGGCTTAATAAACCCTCGTGTATTTGGTCCACCTTCGTGGCCAACCGAGTCTCCAGCATCTCCAAAAGCACCAGTGGCCAAAGTTGGTCACATGTGCGTTCCGAAGGTAATCCCGCTGATCTGGCAAGCCGTGGAGTCTCCGCGGCCGAGCTATCGCCCAGAAGCCTCTGGTGGCATGGGCCGAACTGGCTCCGGCGGGATCCCGAGTACTGGCCAACTCTCAATAATGAACTTCCGGACACCCAGCTGGAGTAACGAGTTTAACGCCACACCACCGCGACCATCCTACTCGATGACGTTAGCGAACGTTTCTCGGACTATGGTAGGCATTACGATTCACCGCGTACATCCTACGCGTCGCCACCAAAAGGATTTCGAAGCCTTCCACGGTCCACCTCAGAAATGACGAATTGCTCTCCGCCGAGCGCGCCTTGATTTGGATCTCCCAGGGTCGAGAATACGTCGCGGAGATACGGGCCCTTGGTGACGGCCGACACCTTCTATCATCCAGCACGCTACTCAATTTCAACATAGAATACTCTGCTCCTGCGGGCGACTCCGCTCCGCTCCGCTGAATCCCTCCGGTACGATGAACGACGCCATATTCTCCTCCCCTAGAAGTCCAACATCAAAGAATGTAAAGTCTGCATCGTTTATCGTCGACGACTGCAGACTCAAATGATGGGTCATCTTTCTCGAGAGCGCATCAAGTACTCTAGGCCCTTTACCCACACGGGCATTGACACACACGGGCAGGACTGTGGGAGGCAGGGGTCAAAAGTTTTAAGACCATGTTGTACAACTTCTGATAAGTACACGTTCAAGGAACTATCCACTCTCCTGTGTAGAATCAAGGCGTGCCTAAACTCCAGGCCAATTTTTCCCATGAGCGAGGATCCAGAGGATCTGCTGGCACTGAGCTCGGGTCACTTTCTGATTGGAGGACCGCTCTTATCCATTGCGGAACCGGAGATTCTAGTTGAGCCTATGTCGCTGATCAACCGATGGCAGCGACTGAAGGCAATCCAGCAGACTTTCTGCCGCCGCTGGAAGAGTGGGTACCTCAAGGAGCTTCACAAGCGGAATAAGTGGAAATCACCGGCTCGCAGTCTCCAAACCGGCGACCTCGTGATCGTGTCCAAAGATAATCTCCCCTACGTAATCTCTTTCGTTGCAGTTCGTTCAGCTCAACCCTCCATACCGACATGGCCCTCACGCGTCTGCCGCACCACCGCAGCAAACGATCGGTTCCACACGGGACGAACGCGTACCGATGCCGGGTCTGCCAGGGGGTTCACGAACTCAGGCAGTGTCAGCGCTTCCTGAACCTCAGAGGGGAAAAGCGGCTCCGGGCGGTGCTTATAAATAAGTACTGCCCAAATTGCTTGGCACACGAGCATTCAACCGACGCCTGCCGGACTCGCTAGGGTTGCCGACGATGCGGGCAAAAGCACCATACCTTGTTCCATATGGCCGACCAACCGCCGAGACAACGTTCCGTAGCCCGGCGTCGCAGCCAGTCACCCTCCTCCGGACGTGCTGCACCATCGTCACAACCCCGTTCCCGATCCTCTTCCGACCGCTCCGCTTCTCCAGAAGAAGCACCCGAGATCTCATTCTCCTCTCTGCTCCACGCCAGGACGACGACAATCATGCCAACATCAGTCCTCCGGTTGGGCAATGGCTCGAAATCCTTCGAGACCCGCGTCATCCTAGATGCATGTGCGGCTGGAAGCCGCATCAACCTCTCATTTGCCCGGTCCCTGGGGTTGGCTGTGACCAAGGTCGGGGTCGACCAAGCCTGCACGGCCGTCCTCGAGTCGAGGTCCGACAGTACGTTCCGGCGGAATGTAATCTTCCGCGTCGAAGAGGACCTGCGCATCCGCACTCCCATCCGGGAAGTGTCGGCACCGGTCCGGAAGAAATTCGCCACTCTGATCCTGGCCGACTCCAACTTCTATCCGCCGCCGTCGGTGTCCGTGGTGCTCGGGGCTGACCTCTATCTTGAGGTCATCCAACCAAGCTGTGTGCCCGGTTATAGCGGTATTCCCGCAGCCCAGACCACCGTGTTCGGATGGGTCATCTCCGGCTCATGCGGCATCTAGGCGCTCCAGGACGCTGCCGTCCCCCATATGTCCATGGTGGCAATTGTAACATGTTGCAAGGGGGTCGGTATGTTCACGCCACCGGGTGAACAGCAGTGAGCGGCGAAGAGCAGTGAGGAGGGTTTTTTGATCCTCAACGTCTACGGTCACACCAGGAGAGGTGACTTGATTTTCCGATAGGCGCCGCCATAGGATTCTAGTACGAGTTTCTCACCCGAACACCCACATTTTGGCCCACCTGTTAAAATATCCAGTTTACCTTCAATCGAACTTTTTCGTGTGTGAAATTATCCTGTAAATAAAATCATAGTTTTAAGCGAAGTTCCCGCGCGTTTTTAATTATTCACCAGCTCACCGACCCGAAGAAATTGGCACCCGCCAATTCCTTGTACTTGATTTGGATCCTTCCGTCCCTCCACCAACATTAACCTTTTTAGATAAAACGTTTTTTCCTTTGATGGCTATAGGTAAGGAAAGAGTTACCAACAAATTTGGTATACCAACTTTGACGCGGTTGAAGTTAGCCCCGGCTGTCTGGTTATTTAATGCGTTTGGCTTAAAAATATGTAGGTTGTGTCTGTCCGAGATTGTTCTAATTGTAAGTTGTATTCTTAGTAGGTCTAAATTATCACTCGCTTGTAGCAAGTGTAAGATATTGAACCGACTAAATACTTCTGCGAATACTTTATTAATGGTATTAAGTTTGTCAATTAGGATTCGGGCATACTTTAGTTTGTTTTCGTTTTTTATATATGTGGTATTTTACTTCCCTGTTTATTTAATTCGATATTATACGGATGTGTTTGCTTAGTTAGTCTTATTTATTAACAATGTTTCTTTGTGTTAAGAATACATATATTTATTATTATAATAATGGCCTCAGTGATAAATTTGGGTGCGCGATGTGATCGAGGCAAGAGTACGATTGCGAGTGCTTTTTGAATCAACCCTTCTGCTTTATTTGCCAATGAGTGAGTCGACCAGATAGGTGCGGCCGCTGTCTCGCTCACTACCTACTTCACGATTGCCATGATTAAGCCCGCCTGACACTTTATTTCCTACAATCGGCTGTCCTGACAAGTCATTCGACCCGAATGATCCTAGCCAAGGCTTCATAAACTCAGCCACTGTTGATGTCTTACAAGGTCCTTCACTATCGCCAACTTTCTCAACTTCGTATCGACCGTGCCTATTCACCTTTGTGACTTTATATGGTCCTAAGTATTTACCTCTCAACTTTAGTCCTGTCCCATACTGCGTACGTTTAATCGCCACTAAGTCGTTTAAATTATATTTCCTGTTTTTGTCAAACGTCCTTTTCATTTCCTGTTGTATTTCATCGATATTCTTTCGAGCCTCCGCTCTAATCTCTTCACGACCTCAGTCTAATTCTTCTATTAACGAATCGGTTATCAGCTTTTTTATTTCAGGATCACCAGGACTACGCATCTCTATTCCTGTCAAAATCTTAAAATGTGTAACTTTTGTACTTCTTGGGGCAGTATTATTAACAATTTGTTGCACACGTCCTACATACTTGTACCAGTTGTACTTATGCATCCTTTCTACTTGGCCGTTGCCACGGGGTACACCTGTTGCTATCAGTAAATGCTGTATATCCTGTCTGTTACAATACTCCTTAAACGCATTGGATGTGAATGCTGCTCCCCTGTCAGAAATTATTCTCAACGGGTTACCAAATATTATGGCCTGCTTTTCAAGACAACTAACTACTTCATCGACTCCAGTTCCACGAGTCGGATGCAACCATACAAACTTAAAGAAGCCATCAACAATAACAAGTATATGATTGTAACGCTTTGTTGTGATCTCCATCGGGCCAACGTGATCAATGTGATATGTCATCAATGGCTGATCTCCTTTGCTTATTGGCATCAAATATCCTTCCTTTTTACCAGTTTTGGCGTTAACAATAAGACATTCTACGCAACACTCAACAAAACGGGCTACCTTTTCTTTTAACTTTGGAATATAATACGATTTTTCTACGATATCCTGACTCTTTCTAGCTCCAAAATGTCCTTGTTTGTGTGCAATCTGTATTATTTCTTCTTCCATCTGCGAGGGTACGACGATAAGTTCTTTATTGGGGTTCTTTAACAATATTTCATTTTCAATGTAAAAATCTTCATATCCCTTCTCCTGAACCAAGCTCCTGATCAATTTAGTCCAATCATCTGACAACTGTGCTTCCTTCAGTCTGTGGGTTATGGTGTCAGTTAGCAGAAAACAAGATAAACGGCTCAAGGCATCCGCATGCCGCATCTTTGAACCTGAACGATGTTCAATCTGGTAATTGAAATCTTGTAGGTACACTGCCCAACGTGCTGCACGTAACGGAACCTCTTTCTTTTTCATTGTCATCGTGAACTCATTGCAATCTGTGACAATCTTAAATTTCAACCCTAATACATGTACACGCCACTTTATTAATGCTCGTATAACCGCTAAAACCTCAAGTTCATATGAATCGTACTTCTCATCGCAAGGTTTAGTTTTCCGACTCATATACTGTACCGGATGAAATAAACCATCTTCTAAATCTTTCTGTAAAAGCGCAGCTCCGAAACCATGTTTTGAGGCATCAGTATGAATCTCAGTCTCTAGCTTAGGATTGTATAACTTTAAAACGGGACCTTTGGTCAATGCTAACTTTAATTGCTCGAACGCTACCATTTGCAATTCTTTAAACTCAAACTTGTTGTCTTTTCGCAAAATGTCAGTCAAGGGCTTAGCTGTTACTGCGTATCCTTCGATGAATCTACGGAAATATGATGTTGACGCTAAAAATCGTTGAACTGTCTTCTTATCATGTAGGATCGGAAATCTTGAAACGGCATCAGTCTTCTCCTTACTTGGCTATACTATATAGCCAACTATATAGCTCAACTATATAGCCCAAAAAATTTACTTTACTCTGCAGTATCTGACATTTCTCGCAGTTTATTCTCAACCCATTCTCCGCAGCTATCTTCAACACCCTCTTAAGTTTAATTAGACCATCGTTCACGCTAACGCTTCGTATAATTATATCGTCCATATACATTCTTCACTGATTCTCTCATTATTGCCATTATAAATCTTGTAAAAACTGCTGGAGAGTTTGAAATTCCGAATGGTACGTATAGGAATTCATACTGACCATTCTGGGTTACGAATGCTGTGTACTTCTGAGATATTTCTTCAACGGGAACGTGAAAAAACCCGTTTGTTAGATCTAGAGTAGTATAAATTAACGCACCTTGAAGTTTTTCTAATACGGTATCCATCTGTGGCATAGGAAAATTATCTCGGACCACTTTCTCATTCAGTTTTCTGTAATCGCAGCACAGACGCTTTTTCCCATTCTTTTTTGTTACAAGTTCAACAGGCGAAGCATATTCGGAAAGACTTGGCTTTATTATCTTTTCCTCCAACCATTCTTGTACTGTACTGTCAACAATGTTTTGATCGGACTCTGCTAGACGCCTTGGATGCTGATAAACTGGCAACTCATCGGTTAGTATAATCTTCATTTCTATAGGAGTGTTTGTATTTCTAATAGGTTTATAACTTTTAATCAATTTCTTAACTTCACTAGCGATTTCTGCACTGATATGTGACAAGTCACTCTAGATTTTCCACTTTATTCTGTTCTGCACTATGCATATACATACATGCTTTCAAATTCCTTAAACAACTCATCACAAGATCCATTCGCCTTACACAGTGATTCTTGTCTCTTGATGCTTACAACCTTTGTACCTTTCTTTGGAACAACCAAATCGACGTGATCTAATATGGTTCTACCTAAAATTGCCTGATATGCCATGTCCTCATCAGGAACGATATGAAACTCGACTTCCATCTCTATGTCATCTATCATGACACTTATGCGGCCAAACGCGGTCTTCGTCGGTGTTCGTAGCGGGGCGGAAGGATCCAAATAGGTCACAAGTGTTTGGCGGGTGCCAATTTCTTCAGGGGTCTGGTGAGTGAGGAATGAAATTGAAACGCGCGCAAAACTTCGTTTATAATTAATTTTGGTTTATTTAGTTTCTTTACAAAATGTCCCGACACACACGAAAATGTTTCGGGTTGGAAAAATACAATATCGGAAAAAAAACACAGTGAAAGAACGGGTGTTCGGGTTAGATGCTCGTACTGCGATTGAATATGGCGATTTACTGGAGAACCCTTCGTCACCTTCTTCAGTATGACCGAATTCGGTTTTTGGAAAAAACCCTACCCCTCACTCTCTGCTGTTCACCCGGTGGCGTGAACATACCGCCCCCCTTGCAACAAGTTGCAATTGCCTCGCTGGACATGTCTAAGGATGGGGGATGGCAGCATTCTGGATCGCCAAGACACGGGTGGAGATGGAGGGGGAACTTTGGATGTAGATGGAGTAGGCGGCGCAATGACCTCTGGATAGAAGTCCGAATGAAAGGCGGATGCCTTTCGGGTCTTTGCTCTTTGGACGCTTTGGGTTGGATGTACGCGACTGAGCTGCCGATGTGCAAGAGCGTGTGGTGTTGCTTGCCACATCGATGGCATCCTGCTGTGCTCCTGCAGGAACCATTGGAATGCTCATGAGCCAAACAGTTTGGGCAGTATCCGTTGCTCAAGACTACCCGAAGCCTTTCCTCAGCTCGTAGTCCTCGAAACTGTCGGCACTGACGGAGCGCGTGTGCCCCTTGACAAACGCGGCACCTGAAGCAATTGGAACTGCGTTCTAAATCGGATAGTGCTGCTGCTTTTAGAGACATCTTCGGACTGCTGGAGGAGGTGGACCGAGACCTTCTGGGTTTTCCAGTAGCGGATCCACAGAGGACCCATCCGAACATCGTCTCGATCCCCACGAAAGAATCACCAACATTCTTGATGATTCGTTCCCCGAGGATAGTGGGAAGGAGCTCGCCTCCAAGCACCAAATCCACAGGAGCTTTTTGGTGAAATTGCGGATCAGCGAGCGAAAGGTCAAGCGAATCCTGCTTCACCTTATTCGGGTGCTTCAGGTACACTAGGCAGCACCACGGCGACTGCTTCGAACTGTCGCAGCGGTTCGTCTGGAGGAGAAATCTGTAAGCGGCACACTATGTCGCCGCTACCCGCATCGCATTGCCTAATGCCGCGAATGCTAGTTGATACCTTGCAGCTTGGAGGATTAATCAATTCAAACATTCTTTGGGAAATAAAGGACGCTTCGGATTCCATATCAATCAAAGCGCGGATTTGAAACTGCTTGCCACGATGATGAATAGTTACCCTCGCAGTACCCAGGAGGCCAGTGTTGCGACTGGATGCGAAGTAACTTCCCACGTTTACATGGGGGCTGCTGGAAGAATCGGAGGACGCAGGATTCGGAATTATACAAGCATCAGGTGCTGAGCTCTCTTGCACTTGAGTGGAAAAGGCCTGAGTTCGTGCCGTAGGTTTTCGGCTCACGGATGGAAAGGCCTGACCGCTAGAGCTTGGTTGAAGGACATCTGTGTCCTCTAGCACACGGTGGCGATCAGTTAGGAATCGATTCAGGTCGTCCCAGGATGAGACGGCGGTCTTATTTGGAACGGACTGTTCCCACAACAGAAGGGTGGCTTTGGGCATTTTGCTCGTACAGATTGCTATGAGAAGGATATCCCAACTGTCTGTACGAGCCCCGGAAAGCTCAAGACCGGTTAAGCAACCTTGAATTGACGTCTGCAGTTCTCTCAACGCTTTGCCAGACTCTTGGGTTACAGCTGGGATCTGTAGAAGCTGCTTGGCTTGGCTCATAATCAATAATCGATTATTTTCGTATCGCGCAGTGAGGTTATCCCACGCGGACAGGAACCCTTCATTGGTCAAGGGTGACCTAGAAACAATGGCTCTGGCTTCACCGCGAGTTTTGCAACTTAAGTGGTACAGTTTCTCCACTTGTGTTAGGCTTGGGTTATGGATAAAAATCGCGGTAAACAAATCACGGAATGTAGGCCAAGCCAGGCTGTCTCCGTTGAAGATTTCGGCTTCACACGGGGGAACTGTGTGGCTTTGATGGGTGGAATCGACGGAGAGTCTGATTGGTGGGGGAACCGTTTTCGCTGACAGCTGCTCGATTCGCTCTCCAAACAAAGTCCCGCCTCGAACATATACCATATAACAATATTCATGTTTAGCTTTAATTTTAGCTATGTGCTTCGGACTATCTTCCTTCTTTTGAGTCAAGGCCTTATAACATCGTCAAGGCCTTATAACATCGTGAAAACTCTGCCTCGACTTGTGCCCAAAGCGACTTAAGCTGGTCTAAGTGTATTTCAATGGAGACGAGTGGCACATAGTCCGCTAAAGCCTGGGCCTCGCGAGCCTCGAACGCCGTTAATGCCTTGCACACGGCAACAAAGTCGGAAAGAGAAATCGTAGAGTGTTCTCTGAGCTATTACGAATCGAATGGAAACAAAAAACTGCTTGGAATTAGAGCTCTCAAGCGAGGAGATCGAAACGAAAATTCAATCAGTCGATTGAAATATTTTTTGCACAATACGAAAATCACGATGGAAAAAATGGATGTCGTGACCGAGTCACGGCTTGGCCCAAGTGTCAACACTGATGAGACTTGAGTGTCAGCACTGATCGGGAGTCAGCTGTTTTGCCGTTGTTTATGTTTTATGAATTTAATTAATTTTAAATTGTTTAACGAAGATCACGATTTCCTGCTTTAATTATGTAGGTTTCGAATTATTAAATTGCGGAGAGCCAATCGGAGTGGCTGCAATTTATTTTGTGTGGGTGGAATCAAATTGTATGTAGACATATGTACATACATACATATGTATATATGTAAGTATGTCGTATGAGTGTGCTTACCGCGGCAAAAATTATTACATATGTATATAAAAATGTATGCATACACAAAGTATTTGGCATAAATAATTTATGCCGCTGGACTAATGATCAGCTCGTGAAGTGTGCTTTACACTTCAAGGAAAGATAAGTGATACTTTATAAACACTTTTACTTGCAGGTTAGAAAACAGCTGTTTTTACATGTACGTATATATATGTATACATACATATATGTACATACATATATATTGTTATGCAATTGGACTTTTAGACATTCAGAATTTCAAAGAATGGGAAAAAGGCACTTCATAAACCATGTAACCTTTGGAACAGGTCAGGTATGTACACACAAGTATACAAAAGTGTGTAGGTCGCTATGGAAGAGCGGGAAACCTCACACTTTTATAAGTTTGCAATGGGGTATAATGTGAATGAGATTTTTATTAAGAAATGTTGTACTTATCAGGAATTCCGCCGATGCAAGCTGGAAGAGCGGAAGGATATCCGGCTCGAAGGACCAATGTTCGTAGCGGGGCGGAAGGATCCAAATAGGTCACAAGTGTTTGGCGGGTGCCAATTTCTTCAGGGGTCTGGTGAGTGAGGAATGAAATTGAAACGCGCGCAAAACTTCGTTTATAATTAATTTTGGTTTATTTAGTTTCTCTAGAAAATGTCCCGACACACACGAAAATGTTTCGGGTTGGAAAAATACAATATCGGGAAAAAAAACACAGTGAAAGAACGGGTGTTCGGGTTAGATGCTCGTACTGGATTGAATATGGCGATTTACTGGAGAACCCTTCGTCACCTTCCTCAGTATGACCGAATTCGGTTTTTGGAAAAAACCCTACCCCTCACTCTCTCCTGTTCACCCGGTGGCGTGAACAGTCGGTAAGGTCGTCCCCTGAGTATGTCCACGGTGTCGTCCAAGACTGCGCCGAAGTCTAACAGTCTTTCGTCCCCCTCTGCAGCTCCGGAGAAGGTTCGGCCACCGAAGACACCGGTGATCGCGAAGCGTACGGACATTCCCCGCAAGTCCACGTCTGCTCGCAGCCTCAGCGAATCCCCAAGGTCCCGTCCGTCTTCGTCCAGCCTAACTAAAGGACGCATATTCTCGGGTAAAGACGACAGCGAACACAAAGGTCGTTCCAAGCTTTCAATCCAGGCTCAGATTCCGCACGTTATTGTGACGCACTGTTCTGACGTTCCCGTCACCCGAGCCGTTCCCAACAGGGTAGAGAACAATCCAAAATGTCCCTTTCCGATTTCGCTCTGACGTGCGACGCATTGACTCTGTTCGAAGCTCGTGAGAGTGAAGCTCTAACTTCTGAAGTGCCCTTATTTTCCATTAAAATACACTTGCACTGCACAAATCCCTTTGGTCAAATGTCGAGATAGAATACTCCCGGTGTCACAAGGCCTTGACGACACAACCAGGCGAGGACAGCCTAGCCAACATAAGCCACATCAAAGCGAAGCACGAATCCGCTTACGCGGCGTATGTGCGATGCGGGACGTTGTTCGGACAGCGCATCGAGCAGCTCTCGGCAGAGATGGCGAGTCTTAGGCGTCAGCCCACCGCTCCGTCGGGGCCTCCGGGTCATAGAGTTCCTCCGTGTGAGGTGGAGACATTTGATGGCGACAGCCTAGCATTGCCCACATTCCGCGATTTGTTCGCTGCCATTTATATCGCCAATCGGTATTTGTCACAAATGGAGAAGCTCTATCACTTGAACACCAAGACGTGAGGGGAAGCGAGAACCATCGTGGCGAAGTTCCCCTGACAAATGAAGGTGTTCAGGCCGCGTGGGAAAACCTCACCGCACGATACGAAAATAGCCGTCTACTTGTCATGACTCACGCCAGACAACTCCTTCAGATTCCCGCGGTGGCACTAGAGTCGGGCAAAGCATTGCGAGAACTGCAGACTGCGTTCCAAGGGGGTCTTACCGCTCTTGAGCGTTCGGGTGTTAGCACTGAGAATTGGGATGTCTTACTTATCGCCATATGTTCTAGCAAATTGCCGAAGGCCACAATCCTCCTGTGGGAACAATCAGTGCCAAATAAGACTGTCGTTTCCACTTGGTACGATTTGAACCAATTTCTCACCGACCGGTGTCGTGTCCTGGATGCCACCGAAGAACATAAGTCGGTTCCGAGTGTTCAAGCCATCCCCAGTGGCCCCCGCAAATCCTCTGGGACGATGAAGGTTCAAGCGTTTCCCGCGAAAGCTCAGCTCAAACCAGCGTCTTGCAAGTTTTGTCATCGGGAGAATCACCCAATACGACTCTGCCCTAGTTTACTTGACATGCCTGTTTATAGGGGGTTGGAAACCATTAGACAGCAGGGACTCTGTTTGAACTGTTTTGCCCGCGGTCATCAAGTGAAGGTCTGCTCCAGTGCGCATAATTGCCATACCTGCAAGGAACGTCATCATACCCTGCTGCATCCTAGTGATGTGTCCGTCCACGAGCAATCAGCTCACAAATGCGCAAAGTTATTTTGCATCTACCCCAGACTGAGGGCATCGCGGTGTGGAGCACCATATTCGTACGTTCATCGACTCGGGGGCCGATTCAACCTTTCTACCCGAACGTGTCTTCAACTTAGTCCAGCCCTCCTTTTATCCAGTAGACGCCGTAGTTACTGGCATGGGCCAGAGTGATGGAGGATGCGCCGACAATGTGTGTCTGCAAATGCTGTATCCTCCGTGTGACAGGCTGAACAAGATTGAGGTCTCCGCCCTGGTCGTATCCAAATTGTTTTGGGCAATTCCAACGGCTCCATTCCTTAACACGGTGGATGACCCGTACTACAACAAGCCCGCGCCTATTGATATGATTATCGGTGTAGACCTGTTTCCCCACATCCTCGGAGAGCGGATCAAAAAGGATATTGGTGAGTTCGTCGGGCTAGAAACCATCTTTGGATAGGTTCTGTGTGGAGCGATCATGCCTGATCCTCCGGTGGCTCGATAAGGTTTCGCTGCACAAACGCGCGTCAATCCGAAAGCAAAACTTGATGATCTCCCCATCAAGTTTTGGGAGGTGGAAGACCTTCCCGCAAAGCTGGAAAAGGAGGATGACGGATTCTGCAAGCGAAATTTCCAGGAGACCACCCGAAGAGGGAAGGACGGCCGATATATTGTATCCCTTCCGTTCAAAGGTCCGAATAGCGTCGACTTGGGTCATTCAAAACCGATCGCGCTGGCTCAATTCCTGCGGAACGAAGCACGCCTTCTCAAGGATCCCGCCCCAAAAATGCAGTACGATGCCATAATTCAAGAATACGAGGACATGGGCCATATGATTCGCCACCTCAGGATGGAAAAAACTTCTATCTCCTCATCAAGCGGTGTTTAAGCCCGACAGCACCATCACCAAGGTAAGGGTGGTATTTAACGCGTCGAGTCCCACCCGAGGCGTCAGCCTTAACGATGTCTTGCACACCGGGCCTACGCTTCAGGCCGATCTCACCCTTCAGGTAATGAAATGGCGGTTTTTTCAGTTCGTTTTCAACGCTGACATAACGCAAATGTATTGACAAATCCGAGTCGACGCCAGGCAGACCCTTTTTCAGCGGATCCTCTCCCGAGATCGTTGCGGCAGTATTCAGGATTATGAGATACAAACTGTCACGTTTGGGATTAACTGCGCGCCATTTTTGGCGATACCCTCAGGCGACGAAATCCTTCGGAACTACATGTATGTTGATGATGTCAGCAAAGGCGCGAATTCCTGCAGGATTAACCAGGCCTCAGTCCACTCCGCATCCCCCGTTGGCTAAACACCAGCGAAACGCTCTCGTGGGAGCTTCATGGCTTCTGTGACGCGTCACAGAAAGCGTACGGAGCAGCCCTATATGTGCGGGTTCGGTATCGCGATTAAGTAAGCGTCCATTAATTAACAGCTAAGACCCGTCTAGCTCCGGTCAAAACAGTCTCGCTACCTCAGCTGGAGTTGTGCGGAGCGGTTTTGCTAGCCGATCTCTGGGAGTCGATCGTTCCTGAACTCCCAATCCCACCTGCAACCTCCCAGTTTTGGACCGACTCGTCCAATGTGTTGGCTTGGCTTAATAAACCCCCGTGTAGGAAGAGTGAATACCTTAAGGAGCTCCACAAACGGAATAAGTGGATATCACCTTCTCGCAGTCTCCAGACCGGCGACCTCGTGATCGTGTCCGAAGACACCCACTCCAACGAGTGGCGCTTAGGGCGAATTGAGCGCACTTTTTCACAACAGCGCATGGGTCTGTCCGATGACCCGTAGCGAAGCTTATCCTGCTGCAAGACAACAGGAGTCCTGAGCCTAAAGACCCATAGTGACTCCCAATCCCTCTATGTTCCGTCCGAATGTCCTCGTCTCCGTGCATGTTGCTCGTTCCCGTGCCTCGACTAATCCACTTTCCCCTCCGTAATTTTCTTTTCGTTGCAGTTCTTCAGATCGCCTCTCCATAGCGACATGGCCCCCACGCGTCTGCCGCACTACCGCAGCAAGCGATCGGCTCCACGCGGGACGAACCCGTGTCGATGCCGGGTCTGTCGGGGGGTTCACGCACTCCGGCAGTGTCAGCACTTCTTCAACCTTCGAGGGGTAAAGCGTCTCCGGGCGGTGCTTATAAATAAGTACTGCCCCAATTGCTTGGCACACGAGCACTTTTCCGACGAGTGCCGGAGTCGGCATGGGTGCCGACGATGCGAGCAAAGGCACCACACCCCTGCTCCATATGGCCGACCAACCGCCGAGACAACGCTCCGGAGACCGGCGTCGCAGCCAGTCACCCTCCCCCGGACGTGATGCCTCCCTGCTCCAAGCCAGGATGGCGACTGTCATGCCTACGGCAGTCCGGCTGAGGAACGGGTCGAAATCCTTCGAGACCCGTGTCCTCCTCGATGCATGTGCGGCTGAGAGCCGCATCAATCTGTCATTTGCCCGGTCCGTCATTGAGTAAAGGTCCGACCGTATGTTCCGGCGGAATGTTATATCCCAAGCCGAAGAGGACCTGCTCATCCGCGCTCCCATCCGGGAAGTGTCGGCGCCGGTGAGAAATTCGCCGCCCTGATCCTGGCCGAACCCAGACCTCTATCCTGAGGTCATCCAACCAGGTTGTGTGCCCGGTCATAGCGGTACTCCCGCAGCCCAGAGCACAGTGTTCGGATGGGTCGTCTCCGGCTTCTGTGGGATCTAGGCGCTCCAGGACGCTGCCGTCCCCCATCCTACATATGTCCAGGGTGACAATTGTACCATGTTTCAAGAAGGGCGGTATGTTCACGCCACCGGGTGAACAGCAGTGAGGAGTGATGAGGGTTTTTTAATCCTCGGCGGCTACGGTCACTCTGGGGGGAGTGACTTGACTTTCTGATGGGCATCGTCATATTATTAGCGAACGAGCCTTTCATCCAAACACCCGTTCTTTTTCCTTATTTAGAATTTAAAAAATAACTACCTTTACTTTTTGACTTGTCCCTCCGTTCCTTCTTCGTTCCACTATTTTTAAATTTTGCTGATTGCTAAACTTTGAGTGGTTATTCTGGTTACCATTAAATGTTGTCCGTTTATAATTATTTTGCCATAGCTGCCTTTTTGGTAGTACCTATAGTTTCGGACAATTTGTTCAGTAATGGTTCAGTAATCATTGCCTTTTGAATATTCTCATTTTGTACTGCCTCTGGGATATATACTTTCATTTTTCAATAAAAGAAGTTTTTTTTTTTAATCTCCAACCACATTGTTAATTAAAGCCTATCAAGGAGTTAGTAATTCCCAAGTTGCACTTTCGTGCATCAACTTGCTTAAAGACGCATATTTAAATTATTAAATAAGGCAAGTTAAGGCTGACGATGCCGGTGCTAGTCTTCGCACAGACGTGCTCACAATAAGGTGAGTCAAATGGTCCAGGGCAGTCCTTCGGACCCGTCTTCCCCGGTGTGTTTTATTTTTTTGCTGTGTCGTTGCTCAGCTGCTGTTGTCCAGGGCCTATTGGCTCAGGCGGTAACGGTTCCGGTCATCGCACCAGATTTTGTCGTATTGGCAGTGTACGTTCAGCAGCCTCTTCTTTGCATCTATCTTGCTCTGCTGCTGTTTGTAGTTGCCGACTTGGAACAATATATACACCAGTTAACTTTTTTTTTATTCGGGCTTCCAGTCGCTCCACTAGCCACTCTGCCTTAATAATCGGATGCACGCACTTTCGTTTTTTTTACGCAATATTTCGCTTTTTGTTTTATACTCTGTCTCTTACCACTGGTGGGGAAAACAAGAGTTATTTTATTTTTGCTACCTTTAGCTGATCTTAGCATTTACACTTGCATAAGAATTCAGACTTCAAGAAGCTGATTCACTCTCTGAGTGTCGACTGGTGGGGGGAAAAGTGCAGAGTTCCCTTTTCTCGAAGGACCAAAATGATCAATCCGGCTCGAAGAACCAAAATGAATAGAGATTCCCGGAGAGAAGGAAAATTGTCCAGTCTTGATTCGTTGAATTCAAAATATGAACTGATTTTATTTGAAAACTCTTAAACTCTAAGAAGCGACAGTTGTTCTTAAAAATACTTATTCTAATGCCCCACGCTTTCGGGGGTTGAAAATTGTTTATATTTCAGGCTCAGCGATGACTACTTGACACCGCGCCGCTGTTATAATCGTTAGTGTTTTCCACAGATTGTGGATGCATGTTTTGTTTGGTATTAAGCAATAATTGTCATATGAATTTTATGACTTACTTTTGTTTATGTTTCGTTTTGTATATTTCTTTGGTCGACTTCGAAAAGGCCTATAAAAAAATGGGAATCCATACAATCATTGATGAGTTAATTAATTTGAAAATAGGACCTAAAATATAAAACTACGTAAAAAATTTTCTGACAAATAGATACATCAAAATTAAAGTAAACAATCAATTTTCGGAAAGTAAACCGCTTGAAAATAGCATACCGCAGGGATCACCTTTATCCGTAATTCTTTTTCTCATAGCTTACAACAAACTGTGTCGCACCATCTCAGTACACAAAGGATTTGACTTCGTCTCATACGCCGACGACTTCACAATAATTGAAAAAAATAAAAAAAAACAATATAATAGTAAACATAAATCCCCTTTTCACAGATATTCTAAACTGGTGTGAATACTCGGGAGCAAAACTATCTGTAAATAAATGCAAATACATGCACATTTGCAGGAAAAAGAAATGCAATTTTCAATTAAGCTCCCAATCTTACACAACTGTATGAGAGCCAGATTCGAAAAACAAGGCAAATTCAAATGCTATCTGATGTCATGGAATACTTGGAGCAAAGGTATTGCTCGCTAAGTGACATGAGCAAAGAAGAGAAAAAGCCGCTACAAACTGCGAAAGTCGAAGATAAATGTCCGATATGCAAAACTGCCGGACACAAAGCGCATAAGTGCTATAAGTTTAAAGGTTTGACATCTACTGAAAGGTATGAAACAGCCAAAAAGGTGCAGGTTTGGTTAATTTTGAAAATTTGATATTGATAGCTGATTTTCTTCAAAATAATTTTCAATATTTACATCAATATCTTATAAACTCAACATTTCGGGACTATAGTTGGTATTTTTCAAATCCTTTCGTGATCGCAGGTGTCTCAGTGATGCAATAAGTGGGTCCGAAGAGGCTGCTAGCATGTTAAAAAGTTCTTTATTTTGACTAACACGAGAAGTTTTTAATGTATTAGTACGTATACCTGAACCTTTTGCTGTCCTTGTTTTTACATTCCTGTGCTTCTTTGGTTAGCCATTGGTAAACACTGATATTCTATTAAATCCTTTCCGTGAGCCAAAATCCTATGTACCGTTGGGGTAAGTTTTTTTTGCGGACACAATTCAGTCAAAATTTGAGCAGTCTTTGAAGCATAATTGGCAAATTTTTCATCATTTACCATATCTTTGGAATTTATAACATTCAAGATAACAGCCAACCTTTTAATGATCTGTTGACTAACACCTGTTATTAAAGATGTCATTACATTATTGTCAAAAAATCTCCTTGAAGTATTTCCATCATTCGTGTTCCCGTATCCGTGCTTTGGGCAGTCAACTTTCAGTCCTACCTTCTTCCTTCTCCGAATCTTGTATACTCTTGAAGCCAAACTTAATTTTTTCTCGAAATGTGACAGATTTCTGCCGATTGCGATCCATTTTCGCCTTAAGTTAGAATGTGTATATTTGATTTTTACCTTAAGCTTCGTACTAGCGTTTTTGAATGAAACGCCCATCTCCTTAATGAATCCCATTTCAACATCATTTAAGTTTTCATACTCGTGGAAAACTTTCAAAGTTCTTTCATGCTTTAACAACATTTTTGCACAAATAAATAAAACTGTCTTGAATTATATTGACAAATACTATTCAGTCCGGTTTAAAGGTGTTTCCACTTATGGAGTTAAAAAAACTGTCGCAAACGAGAAAAACAATTAGCTCTTTATGTTATAGTTTTTGAATTAACTAGGTAGAACAAAAAATCGGTATTACTCTTTTTGTATTAATTAGGTTAAAAATTTAATATTTACATCCAATTAGGAAAACGGAAATTAAAACGACCGACCTACAACTAGGACAAATTTTCATCAGCTTAAATAACAGCAATGTTAGCAATTTAACATTGTAGAAAGGCATATAAGTTAAAAAACAATTCAACGAACTGTCTTAGCACTAAGTCTTAGAACAATCTGTGCAGCTGCAACGTCGATGTGACGAATTCCATATAAACATAAATATGCTGACACAGCGTCTGAACATGAGCCATAGCATGACCATACGCCTTAGATATTTACTTCTTATGTATTTAGCTTTAGATTCATATTCCCATTTATGTACTTAGGTTTAGTTCTCTTTTATTTTCTTCAACATATTCAGTTTTTGTATAACCCCTTAACAATAAAGAAGCACAACTCCGGCACTTAGCCGTAACACAATTTATAATCTCTAATATATTGCTGATCCACAAGGACGTTGATTCAGATACCTAATCGTATCTGATCCTAATCAACATAAATCAATCCATAAGCTGGATCCCACCAACGGCAACCCCTAACAGGAACCAGTGGACATATCCAACATCTTAACTGGCGTCCAATCGTAAGTGTCCAACATGTAAGTGACTGTTCGGAAAAAATAAAGACAAATTATAATATATATATATTTGAAACCAAACAAATATAAAAATAATAATAAAAAAAATAATAAAAGTGGCGGTGTCAGACACTGTGTTAAACAACTGTCAATGAGTTGGTCCTATAGGGACATTAAAAAAGAATCTGATAGCAACGAAGATATTATAGTACAATCTAGGCCTCAGGCACTCGATCAAACAGAAATGGATCCACAAACGTTAAAAGTTATAATAGAGAGCGCAGTCAGCACCGCGCTTAACGCACAAGAATAACGCATAAGAGGCCAGATACACGCCGAACTCGAACATCTGAGAAACCTAGTAAGCTCATTTAGAATTGAAGCGCCCAAAGTACAGGTGTATGAAAGCGTAACAATTGACCCCAGCATTAGATGTGAGGTTAGACTCGACGCTACGAAATCGGTGCCGAATTTTAATGGTGACCATGAAGAATATGTGTCTTGGTGACAATCAGCCTTAGAGGCATATCGGGCCTACAAGGGATACTATGGGAGTGAAACACATTACCAGGCAGTAAGATCATTTTAAAAAATAAAGTTTGTGGTGCCGCACGCGCAGTGCTTACCTCACATAACACTGTGCTAAATTTCGATGCAATCATTGCTAGACTTGATTGCACATACGCCGATAAAACGTCTCTGCGCGTTCTTAGGCATCAATTAGAAATGGTCAGACAAGGAGACCTAGAATTAATGCAGTACTATGATGAGGTTGAGAAAAAACTCACTCTTATTACAAATAAAATTGCCATGACGCATGAGGAGCAAGCAGCCGTCATTCTTAATACAGAAATTGGGAGCGATGCTCTGCACGCCTTCATGGCAGGCCTGAGGAGGCCTATTAAGGCACTAGTTATACCAGCACAGCCCAAAGATTTGCCTTCGGCTTTAGCACTGGCTCGCGAGGCTGAGAATAGCATAGAAAGGAGCATGTTCGCTGCTACGTATGCTAAAGCAATTGAAGATAGGAGCCACCCAGGGGAAAATAACAAGCAAGGGAATCGCTCAATGCCCAGACAGGGAAAACATTTTGAGAAAAACCCCCATTTTACAGGAAAACAAGTCCAAAATAGACCCCAACAGGGTGAGCAGGGTACCAACCTCAAACAGTAAACAAATTCGAGCCCAAGACCAAGCACAACCGATGGATGTTGATCCATCAGTTTCCAAACTGAGACAGCAGACTGGTTGGGGTAAAACCCGCGGTAGCGCCACTTACGGCGAATCTCAAAAGAGACAGAACGCATCAGAGCGTATGACTGGACAGAGTCGCCAGAATGTTAACAACATTTCTCAAAAAGACTCGGCCCAAGACCAACAATACGCGCGTATAGCAGAGTCCGCCGTCGCAGAGGCTAGCGATGAGAACGACTCCATACCGGACAATGATTTGCTAAATTTTTTAGAGAACGCTCCCAACTGCCGTTCGTCGAGCGACAGTTGGCTGGTAGAACACTAAAAATTCTAATCGACACTGGGGCGGCAAAGAATTATGTAAAACCCGTAAAGGAGTTAAGAAACATAACACTTGTCGACACCCCATTTACTGTGAACTCCATACATGGGTCCAGTAAAATTAAAGAAAAATGCTTCATGAGAATTTTCGGAAAGAATGCCCCGTTTTTCATTTTAGATACCCTTGATACTTTTGATGCCATAATAGGCTTCGATTTGCTAACGCAAGCAGGGGTAACCCTAAACTTACACAGCGGTAGTATTACATATGGCAGTACGGCGGAAGCACTGCAACACCATACTTGCGATAGCGTTAATTTCACACGCATTGATGACATAATAGTTCCTGATAGCGTAAGAGAGGAATTTAAAAAGGTAATACTGAACAGGATCGGCGCATTTTCGACCTCTAACGAGGCATTGCCATATAACACTTCAGTTATTGCCACAATTCACACAACAGACAACCAAGAAGTGTACTCCAAGTCTTACCCATATCCTATGGGTGTAGCCGATTTTGTTAATAACGAAATCGCTCAATTGTTAAAAGACGGCATTATAAGACCATCTCGGTCTGCGTACAACAGTCCTGCATGGGTTGTTGACAAAAAAGGCTTGGACTCAAACGGTAACAAAAACAAACGACTCGTTATTGACTTTCGAAAGTTAAACGAGCGAACCATTGCCGACCGGTACCCAATGCCAAGCATTCCAATGATTCTAGCGATATCTTGGAAAGGCAAAATTTTTCACGACTTTGGACCCTTAAAATCTGGATACCATCAAATTTATCTAGCTGAAAAGGATCGCGCGAAAACGGCGTTCTCAGTAAACGGAGGGAATATACGAATTCTGTCGCTTACCCTTTGGTTTGAAAAATGCCGGAAGCATATTTCAGAGAACAATCGATGATGTTCTAAGGGAACAAATCGGGAAAATATGCTACGTCTACGTAGATGACGTGTTAATATTTTCTGAAAATGAAGCCGAGCATGTCAAACGACATTGACACTGTGCTCCAGCTGCTCTGCAACGCTAACATGAGAGTGTCGAAAGAAAAGACAAAATTTTTTAAAGAAAGCGTCGAATATTTGGGTTTCATCGTCTCTAGTGACGGAACAAAAACTGACCCCGAAAAGGTCAAGGCAATTCAGGAGTACCCCGAGCCAAAGAGCCTCTATGCACTAAGATCGTTTTTGGGCCTTGCTAGTTATTACAGGGCGTTTATTAAGGATTTTGCATCAATCGCAAGACCTTTAACCGACATACTGAAAGGCGAAAATGGAAAAGTAGGCAAGCACATGTCCAAAAAGGTCCCAATCGACTTTGATGAATCGCAACGTCACACCTTTGACCGCTTAAGAAACATTCTGGCATCCGAGGATGTCATACTCATGTACCCAAACTTTCAAAAACCTTTCGACCTCACAACCGACGCTTCTGCCGACGGGATTGGAGCAGTGTTGTCCCAGGGCGGGAGGCCAATAACAATGATATCCCGAATATTAAAGCAAAGTGAATCACTTTACGCCACTAATGAAAGGGAATTGTTGGCAATCGTGTGGGCTCTTGAAAAACTACAGAACTACCTGTATGGAACCAGAGAGTTGCACATTTTTACAGATCACCAACCGCTCACATTTTCCGTGTTACAAAAACACCAAATGCAATTAAAAAGTGGATGGCTTTTATTGAAGAACGTAACGCTCAAATTCATTACAAGCCAGGGAAAGAAAACCTAGTGGCAGATGCCTTATCAAGGCAAAATGTGAATGCCCTACAAGATGAAATTCAATCATGTGCTGCCACCGTCCACAGTGAGCTTTCCTTGACCTACACAATCGAGACAACAGACAAGCCTGTTAATTTTTAGAAACCAAGTAATCCTAGAAGAGGCGCGCTACAACTTGCATCGGAGACTAATTCTATTCGGCAGCAAAACTCGCCATGTGATACAATTCACAGACAAGAACGATCTCCTTGAATCCTTAAAGCTTGTAGTGAACCGTGATGTTGTAAATGCATTCCATTGCGATCTTCCTACATTAGCCGCCTTTCAACATGAATTAGTGCGACTTTTCCCCACAACAAAGTTTTGGCATTGCAAGAACATGGTTACTGATATAACCAACAAAGATGATCAGATTCAGATAGTTAATACCGAACATAATCGCGCACATAGAGCAGCGCAAGAAAATATCAAACAAATACTTCGGGAGTATTACTTCCCAAAAATGGCCAAATTAACCAATGAAATCGTCTTAAATTGCAAAGTCTGCACCACAGCTAAGTACGACCGTCACCCAAAAAAACAAGAACTTGGGCAAACACCTATTCCGTCTTATCCCGGCGAAATACTGCATATCGATATATTCTCCACTGACCACAAGCTATTCTTGACCTGCGTGAACAAGTTTTCCAAATTTGCTGTTGTACAACCCTTATTATCCCGAACAATAACGGATATTACTATCCCCATATTGCAATTACTCAATATTTTTCCAAAAATAAAGACAATTTATTGTGACAACGAAGCATCGTTTAATTCAGAGACGATTACTTCGATGTTAAAAAATCAATTCGAAATAGACTTAGTAAACGCACCTCCATTGCATAGCTGCTCGAATGGACAAGTGGAACGATTCCACAGTACATTGCTAGAGATAGCCAGATGCATGAAAATTGATAAACAACTTAATGATACGACACAGATCATAGTAAGAGCAGCAATAGAATATAATAAAACAATTCATTCGGTTACGGAAGAAAAGCCAATAGACGTTATCCATGCACAACACACTGATCTGCGGGAAAATATTAAAGATAGAATAAGCAAAGCACAACAAGATCAACTCAACAGATGCAACCCAGATAGGCAAAATAGGGTATTTGACGTAGGCGACAAAGTATTTATTAAGAACAATAAAAGGTCGGGAAACTAATTGTCCCCGTTGTGTTCTGAGGGACGCGTACAAGCAGACCTGGGAACTTCTGTTCTTCTTAAGGGGAGGGTGGTCCATAAGGACAATTTGAAGTAATTTTGATCAAGTTCTTTATTTGCTACATCAAGCCACAAAGTCACTATAGTCATTGTTTACATTCCCCACAGGTTAATCACCATAATACTGTCAGTCCTAGCCGCAGCAGGGGCACGCATTACCGACTACTCCAATGCAAATTACATTCCCGTGCTAGACGGCAATGTTTTAATATGGGAGCAACGCAGCTACCTAAGACATTCGACGAACCTGACTGAATTCACGAAAATCATAGACGATGCGATAAAACTGGCTGAATGATTTCCCTTGACGAACATGCGAAAATTTATAGAAGTAGGACATAAAACATGTTAAAAATCTTTTGTCCGCGTTAATGATACACCACAGGATAGCACGAAGTCTAGATTTTTTGGGCACAGCGCTTAAGGTTGTGGCAGGAACGCCTAATGCGGCAGATTTGGAAAGAATTAAAATAACAGAAGCACAGTTAATTCAATCTAACAATAGACAAATAATAATTAACACAGAAACTCAAAGGCAGATTAATTTACTTACAAATACTGTTAATAAAATAATACAGTCCAGAAGTGGTGAAATTACCGATACCCACACTTATACGAATCTTTACTAGCAAGAAATAGAATGCTAATTGCAGAAATTCAAGACCTTATGCTTACTGTCACACTTGCCAAATCTAATATAATACACCCAGCCATTTTTGATCAAGGAGATTTAAAATCTATTTTTACCGAATAGTTCACAACAGTCTCCATTTTTACATTAAAATATTTCAGTCCGATAGTACCATACATATAATTATAGATTACCCTAGAATTAAACTTTTATGTAAGAAGGTCATTATTTTCCCTGTGATACATGGGGACACCTTACTACAGATACACGACAACATAGTGGCAGAATGCGACGACGGAGTGAAGGCGGTCACAGAATGCGTTACCAACAATCACGCAACATTTTGCAAACTGGCTAGGCATGACACTTGCGCTCGCGGACTACATTCAGGGCAATCTGCTATATGTCGCATGCAGCCCAGTCACCTGGAGCCCATTACAAGGGTTGACGAGGGGATAATTATTGTCAACAAGCGTGCGAGTATCAGCGTAGATGATGGCCCTACGTTACACGCCAACGGAACCCATCTTATAACGTTTGAAAAAAGCGCTACGATAAACGGGATCATATACCTCAACCACAACAAGGTCGTAAGCAAGGTTCCTGTCCTGAGCCCATAGCAAGACCATACGCCTTACATATTTACTTCTTATGTATTTAGCTTTAGATTCATATTCCTATTTATGTACTTAGGTTTAGTTCTCTTTTATTTTCTTCAACATATTCAGTTTTTGTATAACCCCTTAACAATAAAGAAGCATAACTCCGGCACTTAGCCGTAATACAATTTATAATCTCTAATATATTGCTGATCCACAAGGACGGTGATTCAGATACCTAATCGTATCTCATCCTAATCAACGTAAATCAATCCATAAGCTGGATCCCACCAACGGCAACCCCTAACAGGAACCAGTGGACATATCCAACATTTTAAATTATATATAAACAGGTAGTATTTGCAAAACAGCATTACGCAATGTTATCATTTAAATAAAAAGAAGCTACAGGCCAATACGCATGCACTCTTCTTCTTCCTTATACCTGCAGCGCATTTTTTAGGCGAGGTTGCCTTAGTTTTATGGCTTACGCATCGTTGTCGCAGGTCTCCGCATATTGGGACCATATACATCTGATAGGTAAATATTTCACCTACCTAGTGTTTGTAGTGCGGTAGTGATACTAGGTGATACCTGTTAGTTGTATTCCACCAAAGTTCAAAAAAAGCCAATATTTCGTACATTTTTTAAACGCTTCTAGTTCAATAACGATTTAAGTAATTATGTAAATTTATGAAACATGCTATTAAAGATAAAACCAAAAAATCCAAGATCGCTTGTTGAAATCGCCCCATATTCAGTTTTAAAGTTTTTTAAAAATTATCATTTTTTCCTATTTACTAAAAATGTCTCAACTTTGGGCGTCTCTAGCACCCATGAATATCAACCGATTTCAAATTTTTTTTCTATTAGAAATATATTTGCATCATATAATAAATCGTTAATTGGAGTAGTGCGGAATGCATTGAAGGCAAGTCTAATGGCTGAGTGGTAAATTGTTTTGAGGTTGCTTAATACTGATTTTGGTGCATATCCATTCAAGTGTATGCCAAAATCGATCTTTGACATTATTACGCATTTAACGACATATATAGCAGTGTTTACATTGCTGGATAAAAGGAAGGCTGGATCGTGTTGATGACCCGTTTGGACAGGAAAATAGCATCGGCCCACAAGTCGATCAACGCACGAATATGGTACACCGCGATAGTGTAGAGTGACAATCGCAGTGCTTTAGAGCCCTCTGCCTGGGGTAGATGCAAAATAACTTTTAGCAATGGTGAGCTGATTGCTCGTGGACGGACGCTCTGTGGCGCCGAATGGTGGAGCTTGCGCAGCGGACGGCGAGGACACGGACAAATCACTGGGATGCAACAGGGTATGATGACGTTCCTTGCAGGTATGGCAATTATGCGCACTGGGGCAGCCCTTCACTTGATGACCGCGAGCAAAACAATTCAAACAGAGTCCCTGCTGTCTAATGGTTTCCAAGTCTGCAGCTCTCGGAAGCTTTACCCGACTTTAGTGCCACCGCGGGAATCTGAAGGAGTTGTCTGGCTTGAGTCATGAGAAGCAGACGGCTATTTTCGTTCCGTGCGGTGAGCTTCCCCCATGCGGCCTGGAAACCCTCATTCGTCAGGGGGGACTTCGCCACGATGGTTCTCGCTTTCCCTCGAGTCTTGGCGTTCAAGTGATAGAGCGTCTGCACTTGTGACAAATACGGATTGGCGTTATGAATGGCAGCGAACAAATCGCGGAATGTGGGCCATGCTAGGCTTTCGCCATCAAATGTCTCCACCTCACACGGAGGAACTCTATGACCCGGAGACCCCGACTTAGCTGTGGGCTGACGCCTAAGACTCGCCATCTCTGCCGAGAGCTGCTTGCGCTGTCCGAACAACGTCCCGCATCGCACATACGCCGCGTAAGCGGATTCGTGCTTCGCTTTGATGTAGCTTATGTTGGCTAGGCTGTCCTCGTCTGGTTGGGTCGTCAAGGCCTTGTGACACCGGGAGTATTCCATCTCGACATTTGACCAAAGGGATTTGTGCAGTGCAAGTGTATTTTAATGGAAAATAAGGGCACTTCAGAAGTTAGAGCTTCACTCTCACGAGCTTCGAACAGAGTCAATGCGTCGCACGTCAGAACGAAATCGGAGAGGGACATTCTAGATTGTTCTCTACCCTGTTGGGATACGGCTCGGCTGACGGGAACGACAGAACAGTGCGTCACAATAACGTGCGGAATCTCAGCCTGGATTGAAAGCTTGGAAAGCTTGTGTTCGCTCGAGTCTTTAACTGAGAGTCTGCGACCTTTAGGTAAGCTGGGCGAGGACGGACGGGACACATATAATGGAGATATATGTGGAATGATATACGAACGCACGAATGCGGATCGAAAACTACACGTAAACAAAGCGGAGTGATTACAAAACAAACTTAGATGGAGTTGTAAGTAACAATGGGAGTATGTATAAAACAAAACACGGGTGATATATATAGATAAAGATATATAGGGCAAAGAATTTAAATTTTTATATGAATATGGATGGAAATGTATATACAGTGAAACCTCGATATAACGAATCTGAGGGGGGATCGCAAAATTATTCGTTATATCTATTGATTCGCTATAGGTACTGAAATGTAAAACCTTTGTATAACAAGGGACTTAACAAAAAATTCGTTATATTGGGTTTTTCGTTATAACGAAGTTCGTTATATCGAGGTTTCACTGTATATATAGATGAGCACAAGAAAGGCTGGAAAAAATATATATATATGTATGGATTTATAAATATGGGCGGGTAGATATATATATATGCGCAAAATAATGGCCGGCAAAAAAAATTCTATATAATTTATAAATTTGGCGCACTCGAGCCGCCTATCGATATTACGACTCGACTTACGTGCCTCCACTACTTCGAAAACAGCTGCCGACCACTGTTTATATATTTGTTTTTTTTTTTTTTTTTGTTTTGGTGATCAATTGTGTTATAATAATTTTGTGGTTGTGCGGAGAAAAAAACAAAAACGAATCGCTTTTACACACCGCGTGTGTTGTGCGCGAAAGGAATAAACCGAACGATCAGTGCATATGGATATATATACATGCAGGCGTAAGTACACAGGTAAGTATATATTGTTTTTTTTTTTTTTAATTCATTTATTAATATTTAAGGTAGGAAACAAAATTATATACAAAAGGACAAAAGATACAGACAGGAAGAGGAAATGAAAAGAAGAATTTGTTTTACTACAGGGATCCTGCGGGACTGCCTTGTGGTATTGCTTCGCAGGTCTGTAGTGGGCTGCCCCTCCAGTATTGCGCTCTCTTTCCAGCTCTCGCAGTTTGCTCATCGCTGATGCAGCATATGTGCACACCGCCGACCACGCCAATTGGGATGTGACCATCAATTTTACCAGGTTGGAAGGTGTGGGCTCTTCTCCAAAGACGGCCGTTAGCCTTTGCCTCTCGTTGGTAAACCTCATGCAGTAAAAAATCACATGTTCAGGGCTTTCTTGTATGCCTTGTCTACACAGGGTGCATTCCGCACTGGACTCGTGTCCCAATTGGAACAGGTATGACCTGAAACATCCATGGCCGCTAAGGAGCTGGGTCAGTTCGAAAGTGACTTCGCCGTGTCGCCTGTTTACCCATGTGTGTAAGTCCGGGATAAGCTTGAAGGTCCATCTGCCCTTCTGCGATGCTGCCCAGCGTGACTGCCATTCTGCTAGGCTTGATCGCCTGGCTTCTGCAGTTGCCACCCGTCTGGCTGAAGGTGACCATTCCGCGTCCGCCCATACTGGCGCGCCGTAGAGCATGGTCGACCTGACGACGTTCATCAATAATAATCGTTGAGATTGTCCCGGGCCTCGTGTGTTGAGCATGATTCGGGATCTTCCCAGTTCAGCCGCTCTTGCACTAGCGTGCCCCATGTGTTCTCGGAAACAGAGGCGTGTATCCAAGAAAACACCTAAGTACCGGATTGATCTAGCTGAATGGATTGTGCATGTGTCTAGCACAATTTTTGCCTGCTCTACCGTTTTTCTGCTGCTGATAAGGACTGCTTCCGTTTTCTGGTCTGCAAGTTCCAGTCCTACGTTCGCAAGCCACTGTTTTGCTAGGCCAATCGATGTGACCGTCTTTTCTTCTGCTTCTGCGAGCTGCTTTGCCACCACTATGAGAGCCACGTCATCTGCAAAACAGATGATGTGGCAGTCAGTCGGGAGGCTTATTCGTAGGATGCCGTCATACATAGCATTCCACAAGATCGGGCCAAGCACCGAGCCCTGTGGAACTCCACCTCGTTCTTCATGAAATCGATCGCCACAACTTGTGCTATATCGTAGCTTGCGATTACGGAAATAATCCTTTATTAAGGCAATTAGCGGATAGGCACGTGAAACATACTTAGCGCCACGATAATGCGACTCCAGTTAGCTGTGTTGAAGGCGTTTTTCACATTAAGTGTGGTTACTAGGCAGTATTTTTTACCACCGTTTTTCTTTTTTGGGCATGCCTCTCGCGAATCGGACACATGTCCCAGCCAACTTGTATAGAGCCTTCTTTTAGCAGCGTAGCTGCTATAGTACGCGGCATACTTAAAATGGCCATCTGTTTGCCTCTGAAGGACTTGCGCAGGCCCCTTATAGTCACTTGCCCGGCATCATCGCCAATTTTCAATTGCATTGACTTTCTTATTTCGTCATCTGTTGCTAAGTGGTCGAGGTTACGCATTTCAAGCCATACCTCTGTTCCGGCTGCTCGAACTGAAGCTTGTTGGCCCAGGACCTGGCACAAATCTTCAGTCAACTTTTTGCTGTTGGCCTTCCCACCCCCTTGAGTTCGAGAAGTAAATCGCCCGTAGCCGTTTTCCTTGTCCTCTTGACGTTATTTTTAACTTCATCGAGCTTGCCATCTGGCCTTCTGGTGACCAAGCTCAAGATTTCGGCATATGTGCAGCCCTCATTTGCTTTAATTAGGATAACCTCCGGTCTGGCTTTCCTCAAAGTTGGCTTACTCACTCTCTTTGGCGAGACAGTCTGCCCTTCGTCAGCTCCATGGGCTGCCTGCGGTTTGGGCGTGATGGCTTTCTGCAGATTGCCTGGCTCCGGATCGCCGCGTGTGGTGTTCTGTGCCATTGCAAGCTGTCGCTTTGAAGGGGTATTGCGCTGGGCAATTGCTTCCTCTCTCTGCCGTTTGGGGGTGTTTCCTGCCAAATTTATTTTTCTTGCATCGCTTCTGGACTGACTAGCATTCAGAGGCGACGTTTGAGTGGCGATTTCGCTCTTTGTCGCCTTTACCACCGATTTGTTGCCGATTATTATGTGGCATAATGCTTCATGTAGCTCCTTCATTCGCACTATGGCATTTTTAGTGCCGAGATTTGTGTGGCGTACCGGTTTTTTGCCATCATCTCCTTTATTGAACATCGTGTCCATTTCCCAAATGAGCGAGCCCAGCTCATTTAGCTCTACCACATTGCATACAACTTTTGGAGAAATGGTAGTCTTCGGGCTGCTGGGAGTCATTGCCGGTGTTCCATCCATTCCTGATCGGTTAGCGTGGATCGCCAACGTCTCAGACTCCACAAGAATTGCCTTGCCAGGCGGCGAACGCATAATTTTTGGCCGCTTAGCAAATGCCGCATTCATATCTTGCATCAATGCTTCATCGCAGCGAGCTTGGTGATCCATTGATAGGACAAAACGCTCAACGGTTCAAGCGAGACTGCAGTGTGGCGCCACCTGCCAGGGCGGCTCAGTTTGAGCTTTTGGCGCTAATCAACACTGCCATCACACCTGTTTGAATTTGTTGCTGCAACGCGGTGGAAAGAAAGTGGAGAAATTTGGCAAATTTCTCTCAGTAAAAGTTGCGAGAGGCGGGAAAGAAAAGAGTGGCTAGTTCCCCCCTCTCCGCTCCCCCTTATTCCTGGGGTTGATTTGGCCGGTTTGCCAACCAAAAAGTGATGGAATGGGGACTACCAGCTGGAGTACAGGGAATCCGTGCAGTGGTAAGCTTCGAAGTCCAAGTTGGAGCACTCTGTTTATATTTGTAATATTTTTAGAGTCGCGGAAACCACCGAAAGAGTACAAAATCTACGGAGTCTCAGTATTTTGGCGCACTTGTAAGTTTCACTCGTATATGTATTGTCCACTGGTAAGTATATGTATGTATGTATGTGTGCATGCGCGTTGTTCACAAAATGTAAGTAACTTGTTATATAGCTAAGTCGATCGGAAATTCAATGCTCTTGTTGGGTTCCTTTCCTCCCCCTTTTTTTTGCTAAATAAATGTGCGACACCGAAACGGATTATGTGTATGTAGATATGTACATATGTGCGTGCATCACTATATGATGATGTATGTATGTATGTAAAAGTGCACCGGTTTGCGAATACGCGCGTGAGGAAATTAATTGGCCAATTGAAATTCAAACACACAAGAAATCGCGGTGAATACTTTAATTACTATTTTTTGTTGTAAATCTGCGACACCGAAATGAATTATGTGTATATAGATATGTACATATGTGCGTGCATCAATATATGACGATGTATGTATGTATGTAAGAAAGTGCACCGGTTTGCGAATACGCGCGTGAGGAAATATATTGGGCAATTCGAAATAATTCGAACACATAAGAAAGCGCAGTGAACACTTTAATTAAATTTTTTCTCTCCTTTGTTTTTTATAACACCTTAATAATTTTTTGTCTTTTACACTTTTACGCGGACTTGGCAAACGGCTGTGGGAAATACATGTACATGTGGGTGTGAAAAAATAAAAGTGGAATTGGACAAGTGCGAAAAAAAGGATGCGTGGTCGTGGAATGAAAAAAAAAAAAAAACGATGGACAAACACACTAAGGAATGAGAACTACCATGGAACCTTGGGACAGGTCAGGTACAAGTATATAAAAGTGTGGAGGTCGCTATGAAAGAGCGGGAAACCTTACACTTTTATTAGTATGTATGCGCAAATGAAGTGTGAATAAAGAAATTTTGTACTTAGCAGGAATTCCGCCGATGCAAGCTGGGGGAGCGGAAGGATAGCCGGCTCGAAGGACCAATGTTCGTGGAGGGGCAGAGCGACTTGCGGAGTGCAACTTGGCGGGTGCCAATTTCTTCTGGTTCTGGTGAGTTTGGGGTGAAATTAAAACGCGCGATAACTTTGCTTAAACTAATGATGATTTATTTGATTCACAAGGTTTATTGAATTCCCGACACACACGAAATGGTTCGGTTTGAAAGAAGTGACAATCGCGAAAAAATATAAAAAGAATAAGGAAAAAGAACGGGTGTTCGGATGATGCCCATCAGAAAGTCCAGTCACTCCCCGCAGAGTGACCGTAGCTGCCGAGGATTAAAAAACCTTCCTCACTCGTCACTGCTCTTCGCCGCTCACTGCTGTTCACCCGGTGGCGTGAACAGGTGTCAAGTAAAAAACACCAGCAAAAGCGAAAACAAACTAGGCACAATTAATTAATAAAATTAAGGAAAAACAATTAATATTAATATAAACTCAGGATCTTTGCAAAAACACGACCGTCACTTCAGAGAGCAGAAGCTTTTCACTTGATGATAAATATAGTACACCCATAATGGGCTGCAAATGTAATTATTAAAATGGCATCATCAAATGTTGATTTTAAGTTAACAAATATATTGCTATTGATAATTGTCATTATATTGTGCGCTTGTACAAAGCTTATCTATTAGACAATAAATGTGTTCAAATAAGGCATTATGCCAAGCTAATGATCTAGATAAGATCAAAAAAATATATGCACAAAAGCAATTATCATGAGAACATGTTTGAAAAAAAACAAAATAAATAAATACAGAACAAAACAGAACTTTTTTTTTTTAAAAGTCCACCTCTGGTCTGAACGACAGGTCAAGGGGGTCACATCTTTGAATATACTTGGACTGCGTGCTGTTATTTAGCAGATTAACGGCCAGTGTGTTTTTATGAGTTTCCACTGTGGAACAGTGTCGAGTACCATATTTACGAATCTCGCTCTTGTTTGCAGAGATGTTGAGGTCTCTGTTAATTACGGAATTGTTTCTACAGTTTTTCGGAGGAGTTTACTCTAAAATCGTTGCAGGATTTCAACGTTTGAGTTGGACGCCGTGCTCGAGAACTCAATACCGAAGGTCCATACAGGTTTAACGTTGGCCTTGTAGAGTAGCATCTTATTGATTATACTGAGCTGAGATTTATTTCCCAAGTAGCATATTGGACTGCTTCCGGCTTAATTAAGTTCTTTTGGCCTTGAGATGGGCTTTCCAATTGAATCGCCTGTCGAGGATGTAGCCCAGGCATTTCACACAATCCACCCTCCGAAGACTTAACTTTCACTCGTTGCAGAGAACGGACGTTTTTTTTTTGCGCTTATCAACTTTTATTTTTTTCTCGCGATTAACTTATTTTCTATAACTTATTAACAAATTCATTACCGGCTAATATTTCCAGCATCCGAATTTTATTTTCATTTCGCGAATTCTTGCTGTCGCTTTTGTGCATTTGTTCAAATTTAAATAAAATCAAAACTTACAGCAATACTTGCGTTAGCGGTGTTGTTGTTTTGTTTATCTCTTTTTGCTTTTGTGTCGTTACCGTTTTAACTAACTCTCGCGCTCTTGCGTACAAATTGTTATTGCATGTGTTCAACTTGACGCGCTCTCCCGCTCTTTCCTATTCTTGTTTGATTTGCGCTCTCGTCTTTTGCCTACCCGCGACTCTGTGATACGTGTTTTTGTTTTTGTGTATTTTTGTAATTTCTTTTCTTTAGTTGTGAAGGCTTACTCTGCACATTAACCCTTGTGTCAGAACTGGTCAGTATATTCTTATACACAGATTTTTAACATTTAGAATTTTTATTTTTTTGTATTTTCCTTTTTTAATTAAATTAATTAAATTTTGATAAAATGGTTGTCTGCTCAAAAAATAATTGCATAGTGGCCACTCATCCGGTTGACTCCCATGATTATATTCTTTGTTGGCTGTGTGACAATGCGGTTCACGTTAAGTGTGCAGGTTGCACAGGCAGAATCAAGGAGTCTATTGCTAAAGGCGGTGGCTTAAAATATGGATGTGATGCTTGCCGTGGGGTCGAGAATGAGATGCGCTCTTTCATAAGGCGGACTAGAGATAGTTTTGACACTTTGAGGGCATGTTTTAATAAACTCCAAGCGGAGTTTAATGCGGTGGAGACTCAGTTCAGGAGTTTATGAATGAGTCTCCGAAACGTAAAAGGACCAGTCCTTGGGGTGTTTCAGTATCTGTAGATCCGCCAGCGTTTCTTATCGTCCCCGACCGGTCTAATGCACCGTCCACTCCTAATGTGCAGCAGTTGATATCGTTTAAGAGCCCGGTTGTGAATGCTATTAGTAATGAATTACCGGTATCACCTGGGAATGATCTCTTAAAAACGATGCCTATTGTAGTGTCCGATGTGTCCGGGCAATTACCCATTCCAATGGAAATTGCCGATAGTTCCAAAAGTATTGAGGGCCCCGTAAACAAGTTGACTGCCGCAGTGGGTGACTTGTCCAACGTTACTGCTACGGCTGATGCTTCGGGACCGCGGCCTCTCGTTGGCATACCACCAAAGAAACATATATTTGTTTCTAGGCTAGACCCTGTTGTCACATCTGATGATGTAATAGCCTATATTCGGAAGAAAGTTAACGTCTCGAATATTGCGGTGGAGAAGTTTAAATTTTCTTATTCTCGGGACATTTCGTCCTTTAAAATTAGTGTTTCTCCCAATATTTTCGACACTATATGTCGAGAAGATTTTTGGCCGAAACATATAATAGTTAAGGAATATACTGTAAGAAAGAAAAATCGGCAACCGATTCGCTTGCCAACAACAACAACTAATACTATTCCTGCCACATCAGCATCTGCTGGTGTGTCAAAAAACTAGCTTCGTCCCTTAACCTGGGTTACCAGAACGTTAGAGGACTGAAATCCAAACTTCCTAATCTCTATGTAGATAGTCTTTCTTTTGAGCATAACATTCTAGCTTTTACAGAGGCGTGGCTTAAACCTGACATTGCTGATGCATCGGTGTTTTCCACAAACTTTTCTATATTCAGACGTGACCGGATTTCTCGCGTAGGCGGGGGCGTTCTAATAGCTGTTGATGCTGCTTTATCATCTGAAATGATTCAATTTTCTAGTACCCAGGAGATTGAGTTTGTCGGTGTTAAAGTAAATTTTAAATCTTTTAATGCTTTTATTACTTGTTCCTATATTCCACCATTGTCAGACATGGTGGTATATTTAAATCATTTAGAGGCAATTCAGTTTGTCTCCTCTTTAGTTTCCAGTCAAGACATGCTCATAGTTGTAGGTGATTTTAATTTACCCGCTTTAGTATGGTCACTAACAGATGAATCTACCATGTTGCTGCCCTCTTTGTCACATGACTTTATTGACGGCCTTCTAGGCTTATCTTTATCCCAAGTCAATCCTGTCTTAAATTCTAATGGAAAATCGTTAGATCTTATTTTTGTAGAGGATACTTCTTATTGTGAGGTTTCTAGGATCGAACCATTTGTTCTTCCAGAAGACAAATTTCATCCTACATTAAATTTAAAAATTGATCTGCCCTTGCTTTCACCATTACTTGGTTCAAATGAGTTTCCTTTAACTAGGTGCTTTCGTAAGACCGACTTTGTCACCCTTAACGAAAACATTACTAATACCGATTGGTCTTATCTGTACAATTGTAGAGATATGAACTCAGCTGTTCGTTTTTTCAAAATTCATGATGCTTAATACACAATGCTATAAGGATTATCTTCAGCGGTGTAAGCTTCAGTTTTCTTCTGACCCTAAACAATTTTATAATTTTGTCAATTCTAAACGTAAGACCTCCGTGCACCCATCTTTTTTGTCTTTTCAAAATAAAAAAGCGAGCACTGATCAGGCAATTGCCGATATGTTTGCGAGTTTTTTCAAAACAACTTATTCCTCAACGGAATATCGAGCAAGTCCGTATCCTTATCATTTAAAAAAGGCTAATTGCATTTTCAATCCAGTGTTTGATGAAAGTTCTATTCTTAGCGAACTTAAATCAGTTAAACCCGTTTATTCTCCGGGGCCAGATGGTCTTCCTGGATGTGTACTCAGGTTCTGTGCAAACGCTTTATGCAAACCCATTTTAAAATTGTTTCTATTGTCTGTCGAATCTTCCTCTTTTCCATCTATTTGGAAGGAGTCGTATATCATACCTCTGCATAAAAATCGCAAAAAGTCCGAAGCCTCTAACTATAGAGGTATCTCAAAATTGTCCGCTATTCCGAAAGCTTTTGAGAAAATTATAACTTCTCAATTGCAACATTTTTGCAGTTCTATTATTTCGCCATCCCAACATGGGTTTGTGAAACGTAGATCTACAACCACTAACCTTTTAGAATTTACATCAATAATTATTAAGGGGTTCAAAAATAGTAAACAATCTGATGTTATATACACTGACTTCAGCAAAGCCTTTGATTCCGTTAATCATACCCTATTACTTTCTAAGCTGAGCGACATTGGGTTTCCACACCTTTTCCTCTCTTGGGTTCGAGAATATTTAACAAATAGAAAACAGAAGGTACTTTTTAAGTCTTCTTTTTCCGATTCCATTCCTGTGACTTCTGGTGTACCTCAAGGTAGTCATCTTGGCCCTCTGCTTTTTACACTATTCATTAACGATCTTCCATCAGTCATTGTTCATTCGCATGTGCTTATGTATGCTGACGATGTCAAGCTTTGTCTTACTTATAAAGATACAGATTCATTAAGTCGGCTACAAGCTAATCTTAATAACTTTCAATCCTGGTGCCAGTTTAATCTACTAAATCTTAACACTACCAAATGTAAGGTAATGACTTTTTTTCGTAACTCTCCTCAACTGGTCACTTATTTTCTAAACAATAGTCCTTTAGAACGTCTAAATAATATGAATGATTTGGGCGTACTTATGGACCATAAGTTAAATTTTAACACCCATATTTCCACCACGGTCGCAAAGGCCATGAGTGTCCTAGGTTTCATTAAAAGATGGTCAAAAGAATTTGATGACCCCTATACAACTAAAGTTCTTTTTACTTCGCTTGTCCGTCCTATTTTAGAGTATGGATCTTGCATTTGGTCACCTTAATATGAGTCGCACCAGATTAGACTTGAATCCGTTCAAAAGCAGTTCTTGCTATTTGCTCTTCGTGGCTTAAGCTGGGATCGCAATGTCAATTTGCCTTCGTATTCTAGTAGACTTCTCTTGATTAACCTTCCTTCCCTAACTAACCGTAGAATTATGCTTGGTGTTATTTTTATGCACAAGCTCCTAATTGGTGATATCGACTCGCCTGAGTTATTACCATGTAGACGGAGTAGACATCCTTTGATCCCTTTATCCCTTAGTCGTTGTTCTTCTAACTATGCCCTGCATGAACCTTTTAGGGTCCTCTGCTCTGATTACAACCTTCTATTCCCTGTAATTGGCTCAGAGCTTTCTATTAATATGATTAAAACTTCTATCCTATCCCATTTAGTTAATAGATAGCTATAGTATTTTTTAGTTATTTGTTTGTCTGTTTATTCTATTGTGTATTTGTCCACGCGATTCGTGCCGTGCGTTATACGGCTGCACCCCTCGGTCGGTCGGGTGGGCAGCTATCTGCTTGGGCTCGCGCGTAACAGGCTTTGTCCTGGTGTCGTAGGGGCCACTTGAACGTACTGCGCATAGTATCGTCAACGTCCGCTATTAATAATAAAAAAAGACGCGTGCCATGATAGTTGACTGATGCCGTCGGAAGCCAATTTGATGTTCAGGGACCATGTTGTGTCCAATTGTGGCAATACTCTGGCCAAAAATATTGTTCGAATACCTTGGAGAGTATTGCCAGCACACTGATTTAACGGTACGAGGCGAGGTCATACTCCGGTTTTCCTGGTTTCGGAAGCATTATAATCTCTTCGCACTTCCGTGACGGCGGCAAACACTTGATGGTGACTGCGTCGATGCAATCATAGCCAGTGCTTTTTTTCGTCTTAATGCAGTTGATTTCGAATCTGACTTCATCTGGAGTGACTCGATCGATCGGGAGAGCCATTTGGTATGGGAAAGACGAGATGGTAACCACGTGTTCTCCAGATGTGTCGCAAACTCTTCGGTTCTCCTCACTGAATCTACACCGCATGCAGGGTCGTTTTTTCCAGTGGGTTGCGCCTAAGGTGCCAGGTATGTCGCAGGCTTATCTTCTTCCGCAGGGCATTTGTGATTGGGGATGAATGGGGTTGACTGTCTCTAAACGGCGGCGTACATGCATAAGCGGCCTCCCAGATGTCTCGCGATAGCTTCTCCACAGCTTCATCAATGTCTTCTCTAGTGTTGAGGCAGGCGTCGTGCTCAGCGATCTCTTCAAGCATAGTTTTAAGGGAGTCTATGTTAAAGTTTTTTTTTCTAATTAGCTCGGTTGTGCGTTTCATCAAATCAAATGGAATTCGTACCCAGATCTTCACAGCACTATGGTCTGAATGTAAGTTGAATTTTTTGTGTGATGGCAAAGTCCGGGATCTTGATCGGATCTGTTGGGCAATATATTAGTTGACCTGAGGAATGGGTCGTCCCCCACCAGGTGTGCTTGGCATTGAAGTCTCCGCCAGCCAGAAACCTTGATCCGAAGCTGAGTAGCCTTTGCAGAAACATCTGTGTGTCTACTGAATGCGACATAACATCTCTGGCATTGCCACTTGGGTGATTGGCACGTACAATGTCATATCCGTTGATGTGAAAGAATGATTGGTCTGGGAGGTGAGTTTCTGAAAGTAACATGATAACATGATGACATTGTTCTTCATAAGGTACAGATCGACTTGTGGCCTGCTTTTACATAGGCCGTTTCCATTCCAGATGACTATTTTTAGCCCTATTTGCAGAAAGACGCCATGATTGTTTGCATTAATGGGTCATCTGTTCCATCTGAGATTGGAGGAGTTTTATTATTTGCTAAAGATTAAAGATATTTGAGGGACCCTGTTGAGTAGCACAGGAACATGGTTGGTAGTCAACACGGGGATACTTACTGTGGCCTGATTTTTGGTTACTCCAGCATAACTCATTCTAGGTTGGGAATAGCTGGATGGAAAGGATTACGACATGGTGCTTCTGGGCGCAATTGTGTTTTGGGTGCGTACGATTGGACGTGCGTTGCCTTGATCCTAGAGTTTTGTGGCTTCCTTATACACCCGAGATGCTCTGTACGAGGAGTACTCCTTAGGGCACTTGCCTGGTTCGTCTTGCTTGGTGCATTTAACGCATCTGCTCTGTTTTCCACAGAAATTTCGACTGTGATTGAACTCCTGAAACTTGAAGCATTGTGGGACTGCATTATTTTTCCTGGGTGGCTGGGTCGTCGCTTAATTGTTCGTCGCTGGCTTAAGGTCGTTGAATAGCAAGCAAACAAAAAAACACCAGTAAAACAAATATTTAAAATTTTAAATAACAAATGCATTTATGTGTTTATTGTTTTTTTAACATGTTCTTCTGTCTATCGTGACGCCCATATATGTGGCATTGCTGGCAGTCGAAATTGTTTCATTGTTGAATGTTAATGCAGGCCACGATAATGATCTGAGGGCAAATGTGATTTGAATTGACTTGGTGGTATTTATAGAGATGCAAATTCAGATATAGAAAAAGTAGTTTTGGAAGATTCAATCAAAACCATATCTATATATATAAAAGAAACGAGGGGTTTCTTCAACCAATTGTAACTTAAGAATTGCAAAACCAATTTTCATGGTTATTGCGAATAGCAGAATAGCAGAATATCTTTATATTGTCTGGACGTTGACGCGTACAATGCGAAGTACGTTCAAGTGGCCCTTACGACACCAGGACATAGCCTGTTTCGCGCGAGCCCAAGCAGAGCGCTGTCCACCTCCCGCCCGACCGACCGTGGGGGCGCAGCCGTATATCGGACGGCACGATCGCGTGGACAAATACAAGTATAACGGACAAACAATTAAAAATTAGATTAACTACAGCTAATTACGAGCTAAATGTGCTAAAATAGAGGTTTTCACAAGAGAAAGAGAGGCTTCTGAACTGATTACGGGATACAGAAGATTGTAATCAGAACATAGGACTCGAAAAGGTTCATGCAAAGAATAGTTAGAACTACAATGTTTTAAAGATAGAGGAATAAAATTTCTAGTAGGTCTACGGGGTACAGATAGGTTTAACTGGTTCAATAGCTCAGGAGAGTCTATTTCACCTATTAAAAGTTTATGAATAAAGATAGCACCAAGCATTACTCTACGATTAATTAATGAAGGAAGATTGATTAAAAGAAGCCTACTGGAGTATGATGGCAAATTGACGTTGCGATCCCAATTTAGACCACGAAGAGCAAATAGCAGAAATTGCTTTTGAACAGATTCAATTTTACTTTGGTGCGTCTCATATTGAGGTGACCATATGCAAGATCCGTACTCTAAGATAGGACGGATTAATGAAGTATACAGAAGTTTGGTTGTGTACGGATCGTCAAACTCTTTTGACCATCGTTTCACAAACCCAAGAACATTCATAGCTTTACTAACTGTAGCAGAAACATGAGAATTAAAGGTTAATTTATGGTCCATAAGAACACCTAAGTCATTGACAATATCTAACCGCTCTAAGGCAGTGTCGTTAAGATAATAAGTTGCTAAGTGTGGAGTGCATCTATAAAAAGACATAACTTTACATTTAGAGCCGTTAAGGTTTAATAGGTTGGTTTCACACCAACTCTGAAGATTATTTAGATCCGATTGAAGTAGGCAAGAAGACGATATGTCTTTAAAACTGAGGTAAAGCTTAACATCATCCGCGTACATAAGCACCCGAGAATGTGACACTACCAATGGAAGATCATTTATAAAAAGAGTGAATAGCAATGGACCCAAATGACTACCCTGAGGTACTCCAGAAGTCACTTGGATGGTCTTAGAAAATGAAGACTTAAAGAGGACCTTTTGTGTACGCTTAGAAAGATATTGAAGAATCCAATCTAGCAAAAGGCTGGGGATGCCAAGTGCATTTAACTTATATAAAAGTAGAGTGTGATTAACAGAGTCAAAGGCCTTGCTGAAGTCAGTATAAATGACATCGGTTTGCACGGCAGTCTTGAACCCTTTGATTGAGTGAGATGTAAATTCTAATAGGTTAGTAGTTGTCGATCTACGTTTTTTAAACCCATGTTGGGATGACGAAATGATTGAGCTACAAAAATGCTGCAATTGAGACGTTATTATTTTCTCAAATGCTTTGGGTATGGCAGACAATTTAGAAATACCCCTATAATTGGAGGCTTCGGACTTTTTCCCCTTTTTATGAAGAGGAATAATATATGATTCCTTCCAGATGGACGGGAAGGCGGAATATGTAACGGACAGTGTAAACAACTTAAGTATTGGTTTACATAGGGCCTCTGCACAAAACCTTAATACGCAGCCTGGTATTCCATCAGGGCCAGGTGCATATATTGGTTTGACGGAACTAAGAACGCTAAAAATCGAACTTTCTTCAAACACAGGGTCTAAAATGCAATTAGACGATTGCAAGTGATAAGGATAAGGAGGATTTGCTTGATAAATCGAAGAGGAATAAGTTGTTTTGAAAAAATCAGCAAACATATCAGCAATTGCCTGATCATTGTCAGCTTTATTGTTTTCGAAAGACAAGTAAGACGGATGCACTGATGTCTTACGTTTTCCATTGACGAATTTATAAAATTGCTTAGGATCGCGAGAAAACCTAAGTTTACATCTCTGAAGATAATCCTTATAGCATTGTGAATTCAGCACCATAAAATTTGATCGAGCAACTACGTATAGGGAAAAATCCGATGCTTTACCAGATTTTTTAAATCTTTTATAGCATCTTGATTTTACGTTCTTCAAGTTACATAACTCACGAGAGAACCAAGGAGGTTTATCAGACCATCCTTGAGTCACATGCGGGACACAAACATCAAAGAACGACTCAAGAGTATTATAGAAGACAGAAATGGCAGAGTCCATATCCGTGCAAGTATACAGATATGTCCAATCATTAGTTAATAGGAGTTTTTTAAGTTTAGTAAAATTTGTCTTGCGAAAACATCGGGTTGGAGGCATCAAATTATTATATCGAGTCATAACCCCAAAAGGAAGGTCAATGGTTACATCCAGAGTTGGATGAAAGTTGTCTTCAGGGATAACTAAGGGATCAGTCCTGGAAATATCGCAGTTGGAAGAATCCAACACAAATACGAGATCTAGTGATCTGTTCCGACTATTTCGGACAGGATTTATTTGAGTTAGGGACAACTCAAACAGACCATCAATGAAACAATGTGACGAGGAGGGCAACAGTAATAAGGAATCATATGAGAGGGTCCAGGCAATCTCAGGTAAATTAAAATCTCCCAGAACAATAAACAAGTCTTTGTCAGAGATATATGATGAAACAAGTTGAATAGCTTCCAAATGGTGAATGTATACTGCCAAGTCGGACTGTGGTGGAATATACGAACAAGTAATATAGGCAGAAAAAGAATTAAGGGAAATTTTAACACAAACAAATTCAATCTCCTGATTGGAAGACTGTACAATTTCAGACGAGAACGCCGAATCAACAGCGATCAAAACACCACCACCATTACGGATAGTCCGATCATGTCTATATATTAAATATTTTGAGGGGAGAATTGAAGCATCGGCAATATCAGGCTTCAGCCAAGTCTCAGTAAAGGCAAGAATATGAAAGTCAAAAGCTAAACTATCTACATAGAGTCTAGAGAGTTTAGACTTTAGTCCCCGTACGTTCTGATAGGCCAGAGTTAGGGACGAAATTAGTTTTTTGACTCGCCAACAGGTGCAGACGAGCCGGAAGGAACGTTATTCACAGAGGCAGGTAGCAGGCTAATCGGAGGCCGATTCTTCTTTTTTATTGTATACTCTTTTACAATGAGGTGTTCCGGCCAAAAGTCTTTATGACATATTTGCCCAAAAAGATCTGGGGAGACACTTATTTTAAAGGACGAAATGTCCCGAGTATATGAAAAACGGAACTTTTCCACAGCAATGTTTGGTGCTTGAACTTTGCCCTGGATGTAGGCTATGACTTCTTCAGAAGTAGTATTGGGATCAAGCCGCGAAATAAAAATTTGCTTTTTGGGTGGAACTACAACAAGGGAACTAGAAGTGCCAGGCACAGCAGTAGCAGCAACAGCAGATGCAGCAGCAGCTGAAGCAGCCAACACTTTACTAGCTCCTCTTGTAACTACTTTATTGGCAATATTCCTGGAAACGGATGTTTGCCCGGACGGTTCGGAAACTACAACCGATATCGTGTTAGTAGGTGGGATACTGTCTCCAGGGGAAATGGGAAGAGACTCCACACCTTCCAAAGCCGGACTCATAAACGATATCAGCTGCTGTGCATTTGGTGACATAGGGTCATTGTCGGGAGCCGGAACTGGTAGACAACGATGTGCCGACGGACTGAGGGACGCGCCCTGAAATCTGGCCCTCTTTCGGGTCGGAGATTCAATCAAAAGTTTAGAACTTCTGAATTGAACCTCCATCGCCAAAAAGCTCTTCTTGGAGCTTATGAACGCCAGCTGACAGAGTTTTAAAGGCATCCCCAGTTCGTTTCATAAAACTTCGCATCTCGAGCTCCAAGCCACGACACGAATCACAGCCCCATTTAAGGCCGCCACCCTGTGCAATGCTATCCCGCACCTTGACTGTATAACCAGCACATTTAAAGTGCATTACATTGTCACACAGCCAACAGTAAAGAAAGTCTTCACTGGTCTTGCTGGGATTATTGCAATTATATTTGCAACAGACAGACATTATTAGCTAATTGATTTATCGCAATCAAATTATAAATCAATATGTAAACAAAAAAGGAAAAATGTTAAATTAAGAGAGGCGTATACAAACCAAAGCAAAAGCTAACTGCAATATACGAATTAGAAAGAGAAGAAAAAGAGAATATTTATTATTTTTTGTAAACACAACAACAAAAACTTGTCACAAGCGCGAAGTTAACGGCCGCGAGCGCGATCAAAAGAGAAAGCAGAAGAATAGAGAGCACCAACACCACACAAACAAAAACAAACTATGAACTGTAAATTGAGAGCGCGGGTGGGAGCAAGGAAATAGAACGAAATCAAAAAGTAAGCAGCGCAACAACAAAATTATATTTGCGTTTGTTAAAGTTTTGATATTAATAAATATAAATGTTAATAAATTTAACACAAACTTCGCGATGAGTATAGTGAATTATTAAAGATTGGAAAAACAATGAATTTAAATTGAATATTATAGATTAACTTTAAAAGAACGAAAGACAGTAATTAAGCGAGAGCGCAAAAAAAACACGACCGACTTCGATGAGTGACAATATGTATAAAAAAGAATAATAAACAATAAATAATTGGCGGAAAAGACCTCAAAACAGCCCATTTGTTCTCCCTATTCAAACGTGTGCAGTGTTATTGTCTTAAAACAACACAAACAACACACAATATATTCAATTAAAATTGAATATAGGCCACTGCCGCTATGATGCAAAAAATGCCTTCGCTTTGGACACCCGACAACGATTTGCAAGAATTTCACTGAAACGTGCAAAAACTGCTCAGGACAAAAGCACACCATCGAAGGAGAAGTTTGCCAAAGGCCACCAAATTGTATGAACTACAGCAAGAGTCCCCAAATGAACCACCAACATAGCCCACTCCATCGCAAGTGCGATTGTCTCCAAGAACAAATCTAACAACCTTTCCTCTAGCTATAAATGATCTTAATTTAAATAAAATAAAATAAGTACACAGCAACTGAAGTATTCGTCTTAAAAGAAGTGACAGACCAACCCAATAATAAGTGATTGGGGCCGTTTGCAGTATGCCCAGCATTTTTCTTTAGTAATAGACTAAGAAAAATCAATCACTTTTCACTCGTTGCAGAGGTCGGACGTGTTTTTTTTTGCGCTTATCAAATTTTATTTGTTTCTCGTGATTAATATCTTTTCTTTAACTTTTAAACTCAACTCGGTTTAATTAAAATTTTAATATTCGAATTTTATTTTCATTCCGTGATTTCTTTCAGTCGTTTTTGTGCTTTTTGTTTTAATATACATAAATTAAACTTACAACAATTACTTGCATTAGCGGTGTTGTTGTTTAGCTAATCTCTTTTGCTTTTGTGTCTTTACCGTTGTAACCACCTATCGCGCTGTTGCATACAAATTATTGTTGCATACATTCAATTTGACGCGCTCTCCCGCTCTTTTCTATTCTTGTTTGATTTGCGCTCTCGTCTTTTGCCTCGTCTCAGTGATTCGTGTTTTTCTTTTTGTGTATTCTTGTAATTTGTATTCTATAGTTGTGAAGGCTTACTCTGCACATTAACCCTTGTGTCAGAACTACCTTTAAAATTTTTTATTTTATTTCTTATTCCCTTGTTGTTCTAAATTAAATTAAATTATTTTATATAATGGTTGTCGGCTCAAAAAATAATTGCATAGTTGCCACTAATGCAGTTGACTCCCATGTTTATATTCTTTGTTGTCTGTATGACAATGCGGTTCACGTTAAGTGTGCAGGTTAGATCCGCCAGCGTCTCTAATCGTCCCCGACCGGTCTCATGCACTGTCCACTCTTCAATGCACAGCATTGATATCGCTGTAGTGAATGCGAATAGTAAGAAATTACCGGTATCACGTGGGAATGATCTCTTAAAAACGATGCCAATTTTAGTGTCCGACATGTCCGGGTAATTGCCCATTCCCATGGAAATTGCCGATAAATCTAAAAGTATCGAGGGCCCCGTGAACAAGTTGACTGCTGCAGTGGGTGACTTGTCCAACGTTGCTGCTGCGGCTGACGCTTTGGGACTGCGGCCTCTCGTTGGCATACCACCAAAAAACATACATATATTTGTTTCTAAGCTAGACCATGTTGTCACATCTGATGATGTAATAGCCTATATTCGGAAGAAAGTTAACGTCTCGAGTATTGCGGTGGAAAAGTTTAAATTTTCGTATTCTCGGGACATCTCGTCCTTTGAAATTAGTGAGGAAGAAGAAGAAGATTTTTGGCCAAAGCATACATATAATATTTAAGGAATATACTGTAAGGAAGAAAAATCGGCAACCGATTCGCCTGCCAATAACAACAAGTAACACTGTTCCTGAAGCATCAGCATCTGCTGGTGTGTCAAAAAACTAGTTTCGTTCCTTAACCTGGGTTGCCAGAACGCTACTGGACTAAAATCTAAACTTCCTAATCTCTATGTAGATAGTCTTTCATTTGAACAAAACATTCTTGCTTATACGGAGACGTGGCTAAAACCTGAAATTGCTGATGCATCGGTCTTTTCCACAAACTTTTCTATATTCAGACGTGACCGGATTTCTCGCACGGCGGTGGCCTTCTGATAGCTGTTGATGCTGATTTATCATATGAAATGATTCAATTTTCTAGTACCCAGGAGATTGAGTTTGTCGGTGTTTAAGTAAATCTTAAATCTTGTAATGCTTTTATTACTTGTTCCTATATTCCCCTATCGTCAGACATTATGGTCTATTTAAATCATTTAGAGGCAATTCAGTTTAGTTTCTAGTCAAGACATGCTCATAGTTTTAGTTGATTTTAATTTACCTGCTTTGTCATGGTCAGTAACAGATGAATCTACAATGTTGCTGCCCTCTATGTCACATGACTTTATTGATGGCCTTCTAGGCTTATCTTCATCCCAAGTCAATCCTGTCTTAAATTCTAATGGAAAATCGTTAGATCTTATTTTTCTATTGGATTCTTCTTATTGTGATGTTTCTAGGATCGAACCTTTTGTTCTTAGCGAAGATAAATTTCATCCAACATTAAATTTAAAAATTGAGTTCCCCTCACTATCACCATTACTTGGTTCAAATGAGGTACCTCTAACTGAGACTGACTTTGCCAGCCTTAATGAAAATACATTTACTAGCGATTGGACTTATCTGTAGAATTGTAGAAATATGAACTCAGCTAATCGCTTCTTTTATGATACTCTGAATTCACTATTTGATATTTGTGTGCCTCTTGGTAGGGAGGAGCGGCTTAACAAACCTCCCTGGTTCTCTCGAGAGTTATCCAATTTGAAAAATATGAAGACTCGATATTATAAGAAGTTTAACAAAACGCGTCGCTCATCAGATTACGGTCTGTATACAGTTACTCGTTCAAAATTCATGATGCTTAATACACAATGCTACAAGAAATATCTTCAGCGCTGTAAGCTTCAGTTTTCTTCTGAACCTAAACAATTTTATAATGTCGTTAATTCTAAACGTAAGACCTCTGTGCACACATCTTTTTGTCCTTTCAAAATAAAAAAGCAAACACTGATCAGGCATTTGCCGATATGTTTGCGAGTTTTTTCAAAACAACTTATTCCTCAACGGAATATCGAGCAAGTCCTTATCCTTATCATTTAAGACGGGCTAATGTTTTTTAATCCAGTAATTGATGAAAGTTCTCTTCTTGGTGAACTTAAACTGGTTAAACCTGTTTATTCTCCGGGGCCCGATGGTCTACCTGGATGTGTACTCAGGTTCTGTTCAAACGCATTATGTAAACCCATTTTAAAATTGTTTTTATTGTCTGGCGAATCTTCATCTTTTCCATCTATTTGGAAGGAGTCGTATATCATATACACCGACTTCAGTAAAGCCTTTGATTCTGTTAATCATACGGTATTACTTTCTAAACTGAGCGACATTGGATTCCCACCCCATTTCCTTTCTTGTGTTTGAGAATATTTAACAAACAGAAAACAGAAGGTACTTTTCAAGTCTTATTTTTCCTATTCCATTCCTGTGACATCTGGTGTACCTCAAGGTAGTCATCTTCGCCCCTTGCTTTTCACTTTATTTATTAATTATTAATTATTATTATTTATTATTGTAACGTAGACGGCCTGGGTGGCAACTCGGATAGTAGGCAAACTGTCTCCATTAAGTAGCGGTCCCATTTTCTACGGCTGGGCACACTAAAAACGGCGCCACAGGGAGGGATAGTTTGTTTGGAGCTAGCGCGGCCAACTTAACGAAAAAAAGATGAAGAGAGGGAGAGAGAGAAGGGCTTGAAAGTTTTTCGCTCCCTCCACAAAGGCAAAACACGTTACATTGGTGTCAGGTGTGGGGTTATGTTCGGTTACTGCGAAGAACCTCACCACGTGTAAAATGCCTAAGAAATCGGCGCAGGCTCGGAACAGTAGAATGGAGGAGGACAGCGGCAGTTCTATTATTGCTATAGCACAATCAGTGGAGGCGGTGACTAAAAAGATCGACCGAATGTGCGAGGCCTTACAGCGGTCCTTTATAAACGCACAGCCCACAGCGGTGCCAGGGCCCGTTTCGCTGCCGGAACACACCACGTGGGATGGGTTACCTCAACCAAGGCAGGACGCGCTGCCACGGGCCGCTTCCACCACCTACGGATCGGCGTGGGCGCGATCACCCCCGTGCCAATTTAATCCTGGTTTGTTGCCGTTGTTTGATGGAACTGGATCTTGGGGCGAATTTGAGCGACTGGTAGACAAGGTGGCGAATTACTATCAGTGGCCAGAGGATGAGAAATGTTTGGCAGTGGTGTTAAATCTGCGCGGTCGCGCCTCAACATTTTATGGCACCTTGCCTACACAACGTACACTTACCTACTCAGCACTGTGTGCTGCCATGCGTCAACGATTCATGCTAGACTGCCGGTCGAGCTATCAACTGTTGCGCCATCGGATACAAGGACCCAGGGAATCCTTGCCCGATTTCGCATTGGAATTGGAGCGCTTGGCCCAATGCGCTTTTAGTGGAATGCCCGGACATATGTATGACCAGATTCTGGTGCAACAATTTATTGACGGTATGCGCGAAAGTCCGCTACAGGGATTAGTAATTTCTAGTCGACCGACTCAGCTACAAGAGGCATTGGACGTAGCGATGCGAGTACAAGCCCAGTTTGGACGCACACACGGTAAACCGGTTCTGCACAGTCAGGTGGTCGAGAGTGGAGACATCCATACACCAAGACGTCGCCGACGAAGACGAGGTCGCAGCCAGCTCACGAAAGAGGCACCGCTAACAACAAGTCACCATTCGGAAAACAGCAGCATGCCAATGTAGCGGGGCGAACATTGGCAATAGTAGATAACGCCCCAACCCAACGATACAGCTATTCCAAATCCCACACCAGTGAATGTACCGGTGGCCCTCAGGCGTGACGAACGCATCAGTCGCCCACTAACGCCGAGCCCCCAGGCATCACGAACGGAGACGCTAGATGAGGGTGAAAGCGCGGAACCGGCTGGGGAAAATAGTCTGGCCCCTATCGTCCGTCCGGATACCCGAAATTTAGCCACCAGTACCAGGAAAGTTCGCCATTCTAACGTTTCCACCGTTAATGGAGTTGAGCGGTCTGCCATATTTGAGCATTCCGTTCCTACCATTTTGGAGCCATCCACCGACCAGAACAGCAGGCATCCAACCACGCCGTTTCACGAGTCACTATGGACAGAGCCCGCGGTTGGAAGCGAGAACTCTGGCTTGAACGAAGAAACCGTATTGGCGCGATTGTTTCGTGAACCTTTGGCCGCCGTCCCAACAAATATATGCGGTAAATGCCCTACCGAAGTAAACAGGAAAGATGCTACCATCTTAAATGGCCGACGTGGGACGGGGAATCCTATCCAAGCTACGTATTCGCCTGTACCAAATGCTAAGGACAGCTTACATTGTATTGTTTTCTTTCAGCAGAGGCCATTGCCAATAGTGCTGGATACCGGCGCGGCAGTCTCGGTGTTGAATTGGCGAGATGTGCGTCAGCCAATACGAACCTCACCATGCCAGGTAACCATGTATGGTATGGCGTCATCAACGCTCACCTTCACTGAAGAAACGATGGTAGAGTTGCAAGTGCTGCGCAAGCCCCTGACTCATCGATTTGTCCTGGTGAATGATTCTACGCCTACACTGCTGGGTACTGATTTTTGGCTAGAACACAAGGTTGTAATCGACTTTGATAAGATGCACCTAAGATTCCACTGGGGTACCATGCCCTTGTTCCGCGCCTCCGAAGCGCCACGAAATCCGATATACTTGATGACTCCCGTCTGTTTGGCGCCACGCTCCGACACGCATGTCAGATTGCAATGTGCGACGACTAAGCCGGCGTTACCAAGCCTACTGAAGGAAGACTGTTACACAGAGCTGCCGGACGATATCGTCCTGAGCACCGGCGTCGTCCAACCAGTGGATGGCCAATTTTCTGCCAGGATATCGAATCTAAGCGCACACGAGAGAACGCTGACACCCACACTAGTTTTGGGCGACTTAGAAACCGTAGAAGTGGTATTACCCGACAGATGCGAAGATGCGAGCTCAGATTCTGTCGATTTGGACCGATTCGGGGGAGTGGACCTGCCGCCTACCAAACAACTAATGCTAAAGGAACTATTGAATCGCTATCGGCATATTTTTGCCCGAAACGATGACGAGACTGGTCAAACCAACTTAGCCTCTCACCACATCGATACGGGGCCAGCACGCCCTATTAAACAGATGGCCCGAAGAATACCCCTGGCGCGCAAAGCTGAGGTGCAGCAACTGGTTGCTGACATGGAGAACAGAGGCATAATTCGCCCGTCCGTCAGTCCGTGGTCGTCGCCGGTGGTGCTAGTCAAGAAGAAGGATGGAGCGACACGATTTTGTGTGGATTATAGGCGCCTAAATGAGATAACCGTCAAGGACTCATATCCGCTGCCCAAAATGTACGACATCCTATCAACGTTGTACGGCTCCCAGTGGTTTTCGACGATGGACTTACAAAGCGGATACTGGCAGGTGCGGATGGACGAACCCTCCCAACCAAAAACCGCTTTCGCTTGCGATGCTGGACTTTTCGAGTTCAATGTGATGCCATTTGGGCTTTGCAACGCCCCCGCCACATTCGAACGTTTGATGGACAATCTTCTGTCTGGGGTGATGTGGAAGTTTGCGCTAGTCTATCTCGACTATCAAGGGCTGGTCTTAAACTTAGTCCGAAAAAGTGCAGCTTTTTTAAGAAACAAGTTAGTTACCTAGGCCACATCGTGAGTCGTGATGGATTACAGGCGTGTCCCAACAAGATTGATAAAGTGCTGAGCTGGCCTACACCTCGAAATACCAAGGAAGTGCGATCCTTTTTGGGGCTTTGCTCGTACTACCGCAAGTTTATCCCCAACTTCGCTACTATCGCTCGACCGCTCCACCAGCTGACTGAGAAACTTCGACGCTTTGAATGGGACACTCACTGCAGTCACTCCTTTGACACCTTGAAGCAGTGCCTAACGACAGCCCCCGTCTTGGCTTTTCCTAATGTTACCGGTCCTTTTATTCTAGACACGGACGCTTCGAATTCTGGGGCGGGAGCGGCGCTCCATCAACTACAAGATGGACAAGAACGAGTAATCGAGTATTATAGTAAATGTTTCCAACCAGTAGAACGTAACTATTGTGTAACACGTCGAGAGCTCCTCGCCGTAGTCCGTGCCACTAAACACTTTCATCATTATTTGTATGGCCGTCCGTTTCTCGTACGGACCGACCATGCATCTTTACAGTGGCTGTACAACTTCAAAGAACCAGAAGGGCAGATGGCACGTTGGATAGAACGTCTGCAACAGTACGACATGCAGATTCAGCATCGAAGTGGTACACAACATGGTAACGCTGACAGTCTCTCTCGCCGACCTTGTAGCGACTGTCCCACATGCGAAAGAGTCGAACGGAAAAATGGAGTGGCCGTGTTGTTTACCCAAGTCCTGTTACCCAACCTGTGTAAGGAGCAAGAGGCCGACGAGGCCCTCGGTAAGGTGCGCGATTGGATGAACAAGTCCGAACGCCCGCCTAAAACTACATTGTGGGGCGAGAGCCCAGAAATTAGAGCTTTGTGGCATCTCTACGACCGATTAGCTTTGGATGAAATTGGAGTGATTACCATAAAAAACTCGGAGGACATACCGGTAGCCCTTATGCCTCGCTCACTGGTAGATACTGCCATTCGAGGCGTGCACGACTCTCCATGTGGAGGTCACTTCAGTGCTAAAAAGACTTTAGCTAAAGCGAAGAAACGATTTTACTGGATCGGCCAAAGTGCCGAAATAACCCTTTGGTGCGCACGCTGCACCATCTGCAACGCACGCAAGGGACCACCTCGAAGAACCGTCGGTCGCCTGCAACCAAGCCTAATGGGAGCCCCTTTCAATCGTCTAGCGATTGACATTCTAGGCCCTCTACCAACTACGCCTCGCGGGAACCGCTACGTCGCGGTCGTTATGGATTATATTACCAAGTGGCCGGAATGTACAGCCGTACCGGACCAGACAGCCGAAACTGTAGCTCGAGCATTGGTACAAGAAGTCTTCTGTCGATTCGGCGTTCCATTCGTCTTACACTCTGATCAAGGACGCAACTTCGAAGCGGGGGTATTCCAGGCCTGTATGCGGCTGATGACTGTTGAAAACACACGTACCACGCCGCTGCATCCACAGTCAGACGGCATGGTGGAACGCTTCAATCGCACGTTGCTAGATTACCTGGCAATGTTTGTATCGACTAGCCAGCATGGCGTTATTGGCCTACAGGTCAGCGGTTCATGAAAGCTCCGGTTATTCGCCCGCAATGCTAACGTTTGGAAGAGAACTTAGGCTGCCCAACGATTTACTATTTGGAACACCAGCTCCTGTCCCTACGGAAGTCCCGGAATTCTTGGCTAAGCTGCAAAATCAACTGCGGGTGGTAAATGCGAACGCTCGCCGCCAACTGCTAACGGCTGCCCAGACTAACAAAACCCGCTACGACCTACGATCGCACCCTCAGGAATTCCGTCCTGGCGACGAAGTATGGCTCTATTCTCCAAGCCGAAGAGTAGGCGGTTGCCCAAAGCTACAATCCGATTGGATTGGGCTCGCTACAATAGTACGTCGGATTTCGGATCTTGTCTACGAAATTCGACCCCCTGAAAAAGAGTTACCAGAACCGTGCATGTGAACCGTTTGGCTGTTTACCGTCCCGATCCTCGCAACGACTTGGTAATCGGGCAGGAGCCTCGAGTCTAAGGAGGGGGTAATGTAACGTAGACGGCCTGGGTGGCAACTCGGATAGTAGGCAAACTGTCTCCATTAAGTAGCGATCCCATTTTCTACGGCTGGGCACACTAAAAACGGCGCCACAGGGAGGGATAGTTTTTTTGGAGCTAGCGCGGCCAACTTAACGAAAAAAAGATGAAGAGAGGGAGAGAGAGAAGAAGGGCTTGAAAGTTTTTCGCTCCCGCCAAGAAATTGAATAAACGAAAGAAACTAATCGTCTCTGTTTTCTTTGCGATTCTGCCGAATTATCTGAGGCCTGACGAACGAACGCCCAACCGTAAACCAACCGCTCGGCCACGGGTGGCGTTATTTTGTTCCATAAAGGCAAAACACGTTACATTACACGGTCGCTTTTGCCATGTTCTGGGTTTCACTAAAAGATGGTCAAAAGAATTTGATGACCCCTATACCATTTAAGTTCTTTTTACTTCGCTTGTCCGTCCTATTTCACAGTATGGATCTTGCTTTTGGTCACCTCAATTTGAGTCGCACCAAATTAGACTTGAATCCGTTCAAAAGCAGTTTTTGCTATTTGCTCTTTGTGGCCTTAAGCTGGGATGGAAATGTCAATTTGCCTTCGTACTATAGTAGACTTCTTTTGATTTACCTTCCTTCCTTAATTAACCGTAGAATTATGCTAGGTGTTATTTTTATGCACAAGCTCCTAATTGGTGATATTGACTCTAGGGTAAATCTGTCGGTACCATGTAGACGGTGTAGACATCCTATTATACCTTTAACCCTTAGTTGTAGTTCTCTCTAATTATGCCATGCATGAACCTTTTAGAGTCCTCTGGTCTGATTACAACCTTCTATTCCCCGTAATCTGCTCAGAGTCTTCTAGTAATATATTTAAAACATCTATCCTTTCCTATTTGGTTCATAGATAGCTGTAGTATTATTTGTTTGTCTGTTTTTCCATTGTGTATCTGTCCACGCGATTCGTGCCGTGCGTTATACGGCTACACCCCCTCGGTCGGTCGGGTGGTAGGTGGCCAGCTATCTGCTCGCGCGTAACAGGCTTTGCCCTGGTGTCGTAGAGCCACTTGAACGTACTGCCCATAGTATCGTCAACGTCCGCTAATATTCTGCTATTGTCACATAATTGGCACATAAACATTTTTGCTATGAAAACCCTTTTTTCGGAAGATTGATGTTTTTTTTTTTAAATTTTTGGATGTAATATTTTATTTGGCTCATGCTCTTTGAAGGGGTTTTCTACCTTGTGTTATTAAAAAAATGCTATATTTTTTTTTTTTTTTTTGCATTTCCGGATAGATATGTGTTTCAAGAATACAGTGTAAAAATTTTAAGTTGAAATCTGTAAAATAACGAAAGTTATCGGTCGTTAAGTGGAGCGGTGTCAAGCGCAGTGGGCCGCACCGCATTTTTTAAAAACTAAATTCTTGGAGCTCATGGAAGTCTTACAGCGCGCAAACATTAACCAATCGCGATTGGCTCACTCCCAATGATGGACCGGTGCCTCTGAATGATCGTTAAGATGCTGCTGGCATGGAATAATTTCTTAACAATGCAATCTTCGCGTCAATGTTTGGCCACCAAGCATAACTTCGCGCTAACGCCTTAATTTGTACAATGCCTAGATAAGCGGCTTGTAGAGCAGGTAGAATTGTTTCTCGGGATTTTGACGGAATTACCGCGCGATTTGGAAAGAGCTGTAGCCGACGGCAATGGTATAGATGAGCATTATCAGATTGCTCTAATTTCATGTCAAGCCATCCTCTTAACACCCCGTTTGATACGAAAGTATATGGCGAAAGCCAATAAGGGGTCCTTGGATGTTTGAGAGGCAATCAACTCAGCACTTACGATTGACGTTGCTGCTAATTCGATCATAAGCACATCATCAATGCTAACAGGGTCTGATGCTGCAGTGGGCAACGACTAAGAAATTCAGCATTGCCCATTTTCGATACGGAGCGGTGTACCAGCTCGAATGTATATGCTGACTAAAAAAAAAAAAACAAAGACAGACGTAGCATCTGATTTGAAATAATGGTTGGAACTGCTCTTGATCTAAAAAAACCCAACAGAGGTTACCACAATATCATCAAAATATGGTAAGACTCCACAAATATTCGGTACAACATCTCAATACAGCTTTGAAAAATGCCTGGTGCAGGTGAAATGCCAAATTGCAATCGAGAATCTTTTAATGCACCCTTATGGTGTAGTGAATGTTTGCAACAACGACGAGTTTTTCGTCGACTAATAGCTGCTGATAAGCTTGAGCCAAATCAATTTTAAGCGAAAATCGGTCTACCTTCGATGGATGCCAGCAACGTGTTGATGGCCGGTATTTTGGTGGCAGTGCGGCTTAATAGCTTTGTTTAAAGTTAATTTATAGTCGCCGAAAATACGAATCGAGCCGTTGAGACCATATGGAATTTGGCATGGAGGTGGTCGCACTGGTGATTGGCGGACCAGTCTAACATCCAAGTTTTGTTGAGAATAAGTGATCTGTACGTCACTGCCCACTGAATGAATGCCCTTGATAGTGATCCCTAGTGGGTCAAACCAGTTGTAACCCAGAAGGTCGTTACAACCACTTTTAGTGACGATGACTGGAAGATTATCAATTTTACGACCGTTGTAATGAATTGATACATCCAAAACTCTTAGTATCTGGATTGGGTTGTGTTGGTAGTCATTAAATACTAAATACTTAGTCCTAAAAAAATTATTGGCATTCCATTCTGAGCAACGTACATACTGTGCCTGCACCAACAAACAAGACTACTTTGCGTTTGTCTGCCCGAGATATAACGTTACTTTGCAATGGGAAGATTCATATAGAGTTTTGTCAAAATACAAATGTGCTTTTACAAACTTTCAAGTCAAGAGTGGGACTTTTTTTTGGACTTCGGAATTTTTAACTCTTCTTTTAAGTGTCTACGCCGACACGTGACGTCTTCTCAGCATAGCAATGCGTTCCTTTTCCGACTACCATTAAAAATTTGTAGCGTTAGTAGCAATTTTTTTTTTAACAGCTAAATATGTGAGATACATATGTGGGATAATCACAAAAGTGTTAGAAACGACACAAAAATTAGTAAAATTAGCAGAAATTTTTCGTAATTCTAGGTATACAGCTGTGTACAAAAATATAGTAGCGCATCACCTTACAACATTTATATTAATTTTTCGACATTATAAACATTAAAAATTACATTTTTTTTCCTATTTTTCAAAGCATGGGATATAAAGATGAAAATAGTGATTAGATTCCGTTTGTTATACCCTTGCAAAAATGGTATATTAATTTTGGTCAGAAGTGTGCAACGCATAGAAGGAAGCCTGTCCGACCATATACAGTATATATATTCTCGATCAGCACGACGAGACGAGTTCAAATAGCCATGTCCGTCTGTCTGGATCAACGCAAACTTCTCCTAGACCGTTAGAGCTACAGAGCTGAAATTTTGCACGTAGGCTTGTATATACTGCAGGGGTTGTATATCTCGGATTCAGCCGGATCGGACCACTATATCATTTAGCTCCCATACAAAAGTCAAAGACACGAACAGTGACTTTTCTGAATAACTTCGCTATTTTCTGAGCTATAAACAACTGTGTCAAATTTGATCAAGATTGGGTGACTATATCATATAGCTCCCATAGGAAGAAGGTCAAAAACAGTGTCTTTTGTCAATAACTTCGTTACTTTTGACGCGATTGCTGTCAAAATAAACATTTGTTAGCTTAATATATGTTAATGACTGTGCCGAATTTGGTAAAGATCGGGTAACTATATCATATAGCTCCCATAGGAACGATCGGTGGAAAACAATGACTTTCATCAAAATGTTCCTTATATCGTACGCTAAGATTGAAGGCCGTTCTTTCGCAAACATTACTCTTCTTAGATTAAACAGTTACTTTAGATGAAAGAGTTACTAAAAAAAATTGCAAGGGTATACAAACTTTGACGCCGTCAAAGTTAGCCCCGGCCCTATGGTTTTTTATTTTTTAAAGGGTATCCAGTGTTTTTGAAGTTTTTTTTTTTACAAAATATCCTACTCGACATATGTTAAAAGCATTATCAAATAAAATTACAGTATATTAGCCCCTATATGTCCTTTGGTATCAAGCCAAATGATGGAAATTCTTATTTAAGTACTAAATTTTTTTTTTTTTTAAGTTAGTTGGATTTATTTATGCCAACATAAAACCCATTTTAAGCCGAATTGATTTAGCTCATACATAGCTATAAAGGCAATTGTAATAAGCATATTTTAGGCCTGATTAATCCAATGAGGAATACATTTCAATGAAGATGGACATATAAATCAGAATAGAAACACAGAGACAATGACAAACCTTTTTGGTATATACGGAGAATATCATCCTTAAGTATTGTTCCACCAGTAGTAACCATAACACAAATATCAAGATGTTTCGTATGTAATTCGTGTTTGTATGTAATCTTTAGTAGGATCTATTTGCTCTAAAACAGCCATTTTTGGCACGAGCCAGCACATCTTTTCCACTTAAAGCGATAGGAATCGCAGCTTCTTGAATTGGAGACGGCCGCTCCCATCCTTTTTCGAATATTCCCATAAGAAGCTCTCTTTTTAGACAAAATTCCTCAAATTCGTTTCCTCGGGTATCAGTCACATCTTAAAAATATTTTTTTTGTTATTATGGTCTAATTAGTTATTACATTTTTAATAACTTACTGTGGTCTTAAATCTGTTGTCTTTGGGAGGAAGTTTTAATTTTGATTTACATCCCATATCATCGTTACTTATAATTTGATGATCGTTTATAACTCTGAAAAAATATTGAACCAAAATATATAAAAAATTGTATCACATTTTACAAAATTATGTGGTTTTTTTAATTCAAAAATTTGTTGTCTACGTATTCTAGGCAATTTCTTTTAATTACCCTTTCTTGTTTACCCACCAATACTACGGGTATTGAGATTCGTGTTATTTAAATGCACAAGCTTTTAAATGGCGCCCTAGAACCTTTTAGGGTCCTTTGATCTGATTACAACTGCGCAATTGCAACATCTTTGCAGCTCTATTATTTCGCATCCCAACATGGGTTTGTGAAACATAGATCTACAACCAATAACCTTTTAGAATATACCTCTATAATTATCAAGTTGTTCAAAAATACTAAACAAACTGATGTCATTATACACCGACTTCAGTAAAGCCTTTGATTGTGTTAATCATACCCTATTACTTTCTAAACTGAACGACATTGGATTCCCACCCCATTTCCTTTCTTGGTTTTGATAATATTTAACAAACCGAAAACAGAAGTTACTCTTCAAGTCTTATTTTTCCTAATCCATTCCTGTGACTTCTGGTGTACCTCAAGGTAGTCATCTTGGCCCTCTGCTTTACACTTTATTCATTAACGATCAGTCATAATTCATTCACGTATGCTGACGATGTTAAGCTTTGTCTTACTTATAAAGAAACAGATTCATTTAGTCGGCTACAAGCTGATCTTAAACATTTTCAATACTGGTGCCAGTTTAATTTATTAAATCTTAACACTACGAAATGTAGGGTAATGACTTTTCAACGTAACTCTCCTCAACTGGTCTCTTATTTTCTAAACAATAGTCCTTTGGAACATCTAAATAATATGAATGATTTGGGCGTACTTATGGACCATAAGTTAAATTTTAATACCCATATTTCCACCACGGTCGCAAATGCCATGTTCTGGGTTTCACTAAAAGATGGTCAAAAGAAATTGATGACCCCTATACCACTTAAGTTCTTTTTACTTCGCTTGTCCGTCCTATTTCACAGTATGGATCTTGGTTTTGGTCACCTCAATTTAAGTCGCACCAAATTAGACTTGAATCCGTTCAAAAGCAGTTTTTGCTATTTGCTCTTTGTGGCCTTTAGCTGGGATCGAAATGTCACTTTGCCTTCGTACTCTAGTAGACTTCTTTTGATTAACCTTCCTTCCTTAATTAACCGTAGAATTATGCTAGGTGTTATTTTTATGCACAAGCTCCTAATTGGTGATATTGACTCAGGTAAATCTGTCGGTACCATGTAAACGGTGTAGCATCCTATTATAGCTTTCTTTTATTTTTCTTCTAATTATGCCATGCATGAACCTTTTAGAGTCCTCTGGTCTGATTACAACCTTCTATTCCCCGTAATCTGCTCAGAGTCTTCTAGTAATATATTTAAAACATCTATCCTTTCCTATTTGGTTCATAGATAGCTATATAGTATTGTTTGTCTGTTTTTTCTATTGTGATTATCGCCGTGCGTTATTCGGCTGCACCCCTCGGTTCTTTTACATGTAATCTGCTCAGAACCTTCTAATCCTTATCCTTCAGATATAACTTTTCTAATCGCTTTGAACAATTCCGCCTATGTTAAGACCGCGAACAGATTTGAGATTAACTATCATATTTAAAAAAGGATGCTTTCTTTTTTTATATCCTAAAACAGGACCAACCAAGGGTGCTTTTCATTAAATGTTATTAAAAGTTGTGTAAAATTATTGTCCTTCACTATTTTCAAAATATACTCATATCTATACAGATCAAAATGCTTTAACCACAAAATGGTTAAAATATTAAGAAAGTCACATAGGTTTTCTGTCAGTTCACAAACGACGACATTAGAGGCAAATCAACAAATATTAGGAACAACTTGTACTTAAGCATATGAAAAAGCTATATTTTGTAATTTTTCGGTTCTTATACCAAGCACCCAAAAGGTTAAATGTTATACAAAAAGGTACGTTTCACAATTATAACGCCACCCATATTTCAATTATTCGTCTAACGGTACAATTCTCGATGTTACAATGTTCTACTGAAATACTTGTTGGAGTACAACAACAACATATACGAACTTTGGGATTAATAGGAATAACGGTACTTTTCTATTACCGAAAATTTGATTTTGAGGTTGTTTCATAATGATAGCTCCACTTTCAATCAATGCGTTTATTTACTACAAATGTTAAAAATTCGAATTTTTTCTTTTTAGGAACAATTAAAATTTGCTTACCATTTTTGGAAATGACATTAAATACCCTAGCTGTTGATGCTGCTGTATCATCTGAAATGATTGAATTTTCTAGTACCCAGGAGATTGAGTTTGTCGGTGTTTAAGTAAATCTTAAATCTTGTAATGCTTTTATTACTTGTTCCTATATTCCCCTATCGTCAGACATTATGGTCTATTTAAATCATTTAGAGGCAATTCAGTTTGTCTCCTCTTTAGTTTCTAGTCAAGACATGCTCATAGTTTTAGTTGATTTTAATTTACCTGCTTTGTCATGGTCAGTAACAGATGAATCTACCATGTTGCTGCCCTCTATGTCACATGACTTTATTGATGGCCTTCTAGGCTTATCTTCATCCCAAGTCAATCCTGTCTTAAATTCTAATGGAAAATCGTTAGATCTTATTTTTCTATTGGATTCCTCTTATTGTGATGTTTCTAGGATCGAACCTTTTGTTCTTCCCGAAGATAAATTTCATCCAACATTAAATTTAAAAATTGATTTACCCTCACTATCACCATTACTTGGTTCAAATGAGGTACCTCTTAACTAGGTGTTTTCGTAAGACTGACTTTTCCAGCCTTAATGAAAATAAAATTTTTTACTAACGATCTGGACTTATCTGTAGAATTGTAGAGATAAGAACTCAGCTATTCGCTTCTTTTATGATACTCTGAATTCACTCTTTGATATTTGTGTGCCTCTTGGTAGGCAGAGCGGCTTAACAAACCTCCCTGGTTCTCTCGAGAGTTATCCAATTAGAAAAATGTGAAGACTCGATATTATAAGAAGTTTAAAAAAACGCGTCGTTCATCAGATTACGCTCTGTATACAGTTACTCGTTCAAAGTTCATGATGCTTAATACACAATGCTATAAGAAATATCTTCAGAGCTGTAAGCTTCAGTTTTCTTCTGAACCTGAACAATTTTATAATGTCGTTAATTCTAAACGTAAGACCTCTGTGCACCCATCTTTTTTGTCGTTTCAAAATAAAAAAGCAAACACTGATCAGGCAATTGCCGATATGTTTGCGAGTTTTTTTCAAAACAACTTATTCCTCAACGGAATATCGAGCAAGTCCTTATCCTTATCATTTAAAAAAGGCTAATGTTTTTTTAATCCTAAACCTAAACTGAGTTCACTTTTCCTCACCCCATCTACCTATTTTCTTGGGTTTGAGAATATTTAACAAACAGAAAACAGAAGGTACTTTTCAAGTCTTATTTTTCCTATTGCATTCCTGTGACATCTGGTGTACCTCAAGGTAGTCGATCTTCGCCCCTTGCTTTTCACTTTATTTATTAACAATCTTCCATCAGTCATTATTCATTCGCGTGTGCTTATGTATGCTGACGATGTTAAGCTTTGTCTTACTTATAAAGAAACAGATTCATTTAGTCGGCCACAAGCTGATCTTAAATATTCTCAATCATGGTGCCAGTTTAATTTATTAAATCTTAACACTACCAAATGTAAGGTAATGTCTTTTTATTGTATTTCTCCTCAACTGGTGACTTATTTTCTAAACAATAGTAATAATATGAATGATTTGGGCTTACTTATGGACCATAAGTTAAATTGGATGCATAAATGATACATCAAAGGTCCTTAAATTGTGGCTTAAGGAAGAAAGGCTTCAAGTTGTTGAATGGCCACCTCAAATGAATGTGGAAATGTCAAAAAAAAAGTTTAAAATTTTTTAAAGATTTGTGGTCTGGAGTCCAGGAAGCGAGGTATTCCATACTATAGCGAGTAAAACATGTCTGACTTTGGTGAGCTCTCCATAAAAACTGAACCGCTCTCATTCTTTTTTTAATAATTCTCTCTGTTCTTTTCTAACTAAGTGATAGACCTAACTTATCGTACTGTACCACTGCATATAACTTAAAACTAATTTGTAACAAAGAAAAGAGTACAATATATTTAAAGCTAATCATATTGCACTGGGGGAAAGAGTAAGATATACTTAATACTAATACATATAGCTACAATTCGGCCATTCTGACAGTAAGGATCACTACGACGACCTTTGCTTCTCGTATTATAGCTGTGTGTACTGTTGTCATTCTTAGTGTTTTTCAATTTACTTATTTCTTTGCTTAACATACTGACTTTTTTTTTAACAGAATTTTCATTTACGTTTAGGTTTGTATTTTATTTTTATCTGTTCATTCCTATTTTCATCTTTCTTTATATTTACGTTAACATTAATAGTTTCATCTGACCAATTGAACCATGGCTTCATATTTGCTGTAGTCCAAATTCCAGTATAACAAATCTTCGACTGGTGAAATCCGTCGACGTCACCTACAACGTATCAATCATTTTCGAGGCACTTAACGATTTTAAAGAGTCCTTTGAATCTCGGCACTAATTTTTTGGATACACCTTTGTGAGTGTCAAAATTTTTAACTACCACATAGTCGCTTGGCACTATAGTCTTGAAGTTTCTTTTCTTTTTTCTTTAGCTTTTACTCGTACCAATTCTAAGTTTTGATACAAACCACTTCGTATGGCACATCAAGGTTTAGTTATATTGTGGATATGATCTTCTTGTTTTCCATTTCTTGACGAAAAGACTTTACACTTTAGGCATTTATTTATATGTTGTCCTACATTTTTTTCGTAACTTTGGAAACCAATACAACATTGTGATAACTTCTACAACCTTGTCTATGCATGTGTGGCATAAATCATTATGATATTTAAACAGGATATGTGATTCCATATTTTTCGGGACGTAATAAGCAAGGCAACCATTTGGTAGTTTTTTATAAATTAAACCCTTTTGCATTTCATACGAACTGTGTTTAGACTTTTCTAACACTAACATTAATTATAAAATTTCATCATTTTGGTTCTGTGTTTTTTTTTTTTTGTTTTGGCTTATCAAATTTTATTTTTTTTTCGTGATTAATAACTTTTCTTTAACTTTTAAACTCACTATCGTCTTTTTGCCTATATTTGCCGAGACTGTAATACGTGTTTTTGTATACTGGTCGGTATATTTCTCATTCATTTCTTTCATTCCTTTGTTGTTCTAAATTAAACTAAATTATTTTATATAATGGTTGTCGGCTCAAAAAATAATTGCATAGTTGCCAATAATGCGGTTGACTCCCCATGATTATATTCTTTGTTGTCTGTGTGACAATGCGGTTCACGTTAAGTGTGCAGGTTACACAGGCAGAATCAATGAGTCTATTGCTAAAGGTGGTGGCTTAAAATATGGATGTGATGCTTGCCGAGGGGTCAAGAATGAGATGCGCTCATTCATTGAGGCGGACTATGGTTTTGACACTTTAAGGGCTGGTTTTAACAAACTATTCTTGTTTTATTTACTGCGGTGGACACTCAGTTTATGATACTATCGCTTTTAAATGAGTCTCTGTGAATCTTAAAAGAACCATTCTTTAGTTGTTAGGTTTATTTGTAGAACCGCCAGCGTCTCTTATCGTCCCCCACCGGTCTCATGTCACCGTCCACTCTTCAATGCACAGCTTTTATATTGCTATCGTGATTTTGCGAAATAGTAAGTAAATTACCGGTATCAAATGGGAATGATCTGCTTAAAAACGATGCCAATTCTTAGTGTCCGATGTGTCCGGGTAATTACCCATTCAATTGGAATTGGTCGATGTAAATGCTAAGGTATCGAGGGCCCCGTAGTAACAAGTTGACTGCTGCGAAGTGGGTGACTTGTCCAACATTGCTGCTGCCGGCTGACGCTTTGGGAGATGCGCTCGTTCATGAGGCGGACTAGAGATAGTTTTGACACTTTTGAGGGCAGGTTTCTAACAACCTCCAAGCGTGAAAATAACCTATCTTGGGGTGTTTCTTTATCTGTAGATAGATCCGCCAGTGTCTTTTATCGTCACCAACCAGCCTCAGCCAATGTCTTCTCCCATTATGATATCGTTTAAGAGCCCAGTGGTGATTGGTAAAGGAATTACCGGTATCACCTGGGAATCATTCCTCTTAAAAACGATGCCAACGATTCGCAACCTGCGAATAACAACAACTAACACTATTCCTGGCGCATCAGCATCTGCTGGTGTGTCAAAAAACTAGTTTCGTCCATTAACCTGGGTTACCAGAACGTTAGAGGACTGAAATGTAAACTTCCTAATCTCTACATAGATAGTCTTTCTTTTGAACATAACATTCTTGCCTTTACGGAGACGTGGCTAAAACCTGACATTGCTGATGCGTCGGTCTTTTCCACAAACTTTTCTATATTCAGACGTGACCGGATTTCTCGCGTAGGCGGTGGCGTTCTGATAGCTGTTGATGCTGCTTTATCATCCGAAATAATTCAATTTTCTTATACCCAGGAGATTGAGTTTGTCGGTGTTAAAGTAAATCTTAAATCTAGTAATGCTTTTATTACTTGTTCCTATATTCTACCATCGTCAGACATTATGGTCTATTTAAATCATTTAGAGGCAATTCAGTTTGTCTCCTCTTTAGTTTCTAGTCAAGACATGCTCATAGTTTTAGGTGATTTTAATTTACCTGCTTTGGCATGGTCACTAACAGATGAATCGACCATGTTGCTGCCCTCTATGTCACATGACTTTATTGATGGCCTTCTAGGCTTATCTCTATCCCAAGTCAATCCTGTCTTAAATTCTAATGGAAAATCGTTAGATCTTATTTTTGTATGGGATTCTCCTTATTGTGATGTTTCTAGGATCGAACCTTTTGTTCTTCCTGAAATAAATTTCATCCAACATTAAATTTAAAAATTGATTTACCCTCACTATCACCATTACTTGATGAAAATATTTTTACTACCGATTGGTCATATCTGTACAATTGTAGAGATATGAACTCAGCTATTCGCTTCTTTTATGATACTCTGAATTCACTCTTCGATATTTGAGTGCCTCTTGGTAGGCAGGAGCAGCTTAATAAACCTCCCTGGTTCTCTCGAGAGTTATCCAATTTGAAAAATGTGAAGACTCGATATTATAAGAAGTTTCAAAAAACACGTCGTTCATCAGATTACGCTCTGTATACAGTTGCTCGTTCAAAATTCATGATGCTTTATACACAATGCTATAAGAATTATCTTTAGCTCTGTAAGCTTCAGTTTTCTTCTGACCCTAAACAATTTTATAATTTCGTTAATTCTAAACGTAAGACCTCTGTGCACCCATCTTTTTTGTCCTTTCAAAATAAAAAAGCGAGTACTGATCAGGCAATTGCCGATATGTTTGCGAGTTTTTTCAAAACAACTTATTCCTCAGCGGAATATCGAGCAAGTCCGGATCCTTATCATTTTAAAAAGGCTAATTGTATTTTTAATCCAGTAATTGATGAAAGTTCTCTTCTTAGTGAACTTAAACTGGTTAAACCTGTTCCTTCTCCGGAGCCAGATGGTCTACCTGGATGTGTACTCAGGTTCTGTGCAAACGCATTATGTAAACCCATTTTAAAATTGTTTTTATTGTCTGTCGAATCTTCCTCTTTTCCATCTATTTGGAAGGAGTCGTATATCAGTCCTCTGCATATAAATCGCAAAAAGTCCGAAGCCTCTAACTATAGGGGTATTTCAAAATTGTCCGCTATTCCGAAAGCTTTTGAGAAAATTATAACTTCGCAATTGCAACATTTTTGCAGCTCTATTATTTCGCCATCCCAACATGGGCTTGTGAAACGTACATCTACAACCACTAACCTTTTAGAATTTACCTCTATAATCATCAAGGGGTTCAAAAATGCTAAACAAACTGATGCCATATACACCGAATTCAGTAAAGCCTTTGATTCTGTTAATCATACCCTATTACTTTCTAAACTAAACGACATTGCATTGGATTCCCACCCCTTTTCCTTTCTTGGGTTCGAGAATATTTAACAAACAGAAAACAGAAGGTACTTTTCAAGTCTTATTTTTCCTATTCCATGCCTGTGACATCTGGGGTACCTCAAGGTAGTCATCTTGGCCCCCTGTTTTTCACTTTATTTATTAACGATCTTCCATTAGTCATTATTCATTCGCGTGTGCTTATGTATGCTGACGATGTTAAGCTTTGTCTTACTTATAAAGAAACAGATTCATTTAGTCGGCTACAAGCTGATTTTAAACATTTTCAATCCTGGTGCCAGTTTAATTTATTAAATCTTAACACTACCAAATGTAAGGTAATGACTTTTTATCGTTATTCTTCTCAAATGGTCAAATTTAACGTCTAAATAATATGAACGATTTGGGCGTACTTATGGACCATAAGTTAATGATTGTTCTGGGTTTTAATAAAGAATTTGATGACCCCTATACCACTAAAGTTCTTTTTACTTCGCTTGTCCGTCCTATTTTAGAGTATGGATCTTGCATTTGGACACCTCAATATGAGTCGCGCCAGATTAGACTTGAATCAGTCCAAAAGCAGTTCTTGCTATTTGCTCTTCGTGGCTTAAGCTGGGATCGAAATGTCAATTTGCCTTCGTACTCTAGTAGAATTCTTTTGATTAACCTTCCTTCCTTAATTAACCGTAGAATTATGCTTGGTATTATTTTTATGCACAAGCTCAATTGGTTAATCCATGTAGCCAGAGTAAACATCCTATTATACCTTTAACCCTTAGTCGTTGTTCTTCTAATTATGCCATGCATGAACCTTTTAGAGTCCTTTGCTCTGATTACAAACTTTTATTCCCTGTAATCTGCTCAGAGTCTTCTATTATCACACTTAAAACATCTATCCTTTCCTATTTAGTTCATATTTTCTGTCCACGCGATTCGTGCCGTGCGTTATACGGCTGCACCCCTCGGTCGGTCGGGTGGGAGGTGGGCTAGCTATCTGCTCGCGCGTAACAGGCCCTGGTGTCGTAGGGGCCACTTGAACGCACTGCCCATAGTATCGTCAACGTCCGCTAATATTCTGCTATTGTCACATAATTGGCACATAAACATTTTTGCTATAAAAAAACCTTTTTTCGGAAGATTGAAGATTTTTTTTTAAATTTTTGGATGTAATATTTTATTTGGCTTATGCTCTTTGAAGGGGGGTTTCTACCTTGTGTTATAAAAAAATGCTATAAATTTTTTTTTTTTTTTTTGCATTTCCGGATAGATATGTGTTTCAAGAATACAGTGTAAGTTGAAATCTGTAAAATTACGAAAGTTATCGGTCGTTAAGTGGAGCGGTGTCAAGCGCGGTGGGCCACACCGCAAATTTTCAAACGCGCTTATCTCAAAACTAAGTTCTTGGAGCTCATGGAAGTCCTACAGCGTGCAAAAACTAACCAATCGCTATGGAATTTTTTACACATGTTCCTTAGGATATTGTTCAGCGGTGTTAGTAGAATTGTCAAAAAATATTCAAAATTGTAAATTTAATAAATTTTCTAAAAGTCAAACCAATTTTCCGAGTCAAACCATTGAGACCAAATTAAAACTTGATTTATTGCAAATATTTGATTCCTACTCAGATCAACTGTCATTTGCGTGCTATGTGGAAAACAAAGCCTCGAAAGACGGAAGTGAATGTAGTGCTTGTAGTCCTTGGCAATAATTTTTTTACATTTTGAAATTTGTTTCCCTGCAACTCAATTCATAAATACACAAACACAACATTATTTCTCTTTTTACTACAATTTTTTTTTTCTTCCAAGCCCTTAATCCCAGGTACACCAAACATGGTGGAGTTAGAATCATGTGTTGGGGGCATTTTCTTAGCACGGTGTGGTCCCGCTCGTAAGGATTGAGGGCAATATGGACAAATTCCACAAATATATAGTTCCAGTATATATATACTAAAAAATACAATGGAACCTTTTGCCTTCGACAACATGCCTGTGAGATGGACATTTATGCAGGACAATGACCCCAAACATACATGAAAGGTCCTTAAACACTGGCTTGAGGAAGAAAGGCTGCAAGTTGTTGAATGGCCACTTCAAATGAATGTGGAAATGTCAAAGAAAAAGTTTAAAAATTTTGAAGATTTGTGGTCTGGAGTCCAGGAAGCGTGGTATTCCATACTATAGCGAGTAAAACACGTCTGACTTTGGTGAGCTCTCCATAAAAACTGAACCGCTCTCATTCTTTTTATTTAATTCTCTCTGTTCTTTTCTAACAAGTGAGACACCTCACTTATCATACTGTACCACTGCATATAACTTAAAACTAATTTGTAACAAAGAGAAGAGTAAGATATATTTAAGGCTAAACATATTACACTGGGGGAAAGAGTAAGATATACTTAATACTAATGCATAATAATAATAATACATATACATTATTCGGCCATTCTGATAGTAAGGATCACCTGATCCTAGTCTTCATTACGACGACCTTTGCTTCTCGTATTATAGCTGTGTGTACTGTTGTCATTCTTAGTGTTTTTCAATTTACTTATTTCTTTGCCTAACATACTGACTTTTTTTTTAAAAGAATTTTCATTTACATTTAGGTTTGTATTTACTTTTATCTGTTCATTCATATGTTCATCTTTCTTTATATTTACGTCAACATTAATAGTGTCATCTGACCAATTGAACCATGGCTTCATATTTGCTGTAGTCCAAATTCCAGTATAACAAATCTTCGACTGGTGAAATCCCTCGACGTCACCTACAACGTATCAATCATTTTCGAGGCACTTAACGATTTTAAAGAGCGCTTTGAATCTCGGCACTAATTTTTTGGATACACCTTTGTGAGTGTCAAAATTTTTAACTACCACATAGTTGCCTGGCACTATACTCTTGAAGTTTCTTTTCTATTTCTTTAGCTTTTGCTCGTACCGATTCTAAGTTTTGATACGAACCACTTCGTATGGCACATCATGTTTAGGTATATTGTGGATATGATCTTCTTGTTTTCCATTTTTTGACGAAAAGACTATACACTTTAGGCATTTATTTATATGTTGTCCTACTTTTTCTTTGTATCTTTGGAAACCAATACAACATTGTGATAACTTCTACAACCTTGTCTATGCCTGTGTGGCGTAAATCATTATGATATTTAAACAGGACATGTGATTCCATATTTTTCGGGACGTAATAAGCAAGGCAACCATTTGGTAGTTTTTTATAAATTAAACCGTTTTGCATTTCATACGAACTGTGTTTAGACTTTTCTAACATTGACATTAATCTTAAAATTTCATCATCTTGGTTCTGTGTTTTTTTTTTTTGCGCTTATCAAATTTTATTTGTTTTTCGTGATTAATAACTTTTCTTTAACTTTTAAACTCACTATCGTCTTTTGCCTACCCGCGACTCAGTAATACGTGTTTTTGTATACTGGTCAGTATATTTCTCATTCATTTCTCATTCCTTTGTTGTTCTAAATTAAACTAAATTATTTTATATAATGGTTGTCGGCTCAAAAAATAATTGCATAGTTGCCAATAATGCGGTTGACTCCCATGATTATATTCTTTGTTGTCTGTGTGACAATGCGGTTCACGTTAAGTGTGCAGGTTACACAGGCAGAATCAAGGCAGAATTAGAGGACTGAAATCTAAACTTCCTAATCTCTATGTAGATAGTCTTTCTTTTGAACATAACCTTCTTGCTTTTACGGAGACGTGGCTAAAAACGTGACATTGCTGATGCATCGGTCTTTTCCACAAACTTTTCTATATTCAGACGTGACCGGATTTCTCGCACGGCGGTGGCCTTCTGATAGCTGTTGATGCTGATTTATCATATGAAATGATTCAATTTTCTAGTACCCAGGAGATTGAGTTTGTCGGTGTTTAAGTAAATCTTAAATCTTGTAATGCTTTTATTACTTGTTCCTACATATATTCATTTAGAGGCAATTCAGTTTGTCTCCTCTTTAGTTTCTAGTCAAGACATGCTCACAGTTTTAGTTGATTTTAATTTACCTGCTTTGTCATGGTCAGTAACAGATGAATCTACCATGTTGCTGCCCTCTATGTCACATGACTTTATTGATGGCCTTCTAGGCTTATCTTCATCCCAAGTTTTTTTTTTTTTTTTTTTTTTTAACGTTTAATTTATTTGTTGAATCTACTCTTAAATTAGAGCCTAACAACAAGTTTGAGATATTTTTCTTAATCTAGTACTTATGATATATCCAGGGGATATTGCAGGCGGCCCTAATCATTTATTATTGGGTTGGTCTGTCATTTCTTTTAAGACGAGTTCTATTATTAGTTCGCGTAAGGGAATTGGCAAGAACATTAGGGTGTACATCCAGTTTCGCAGAATACTTTAGTTGTTAACTACCTATTTCATATTTTACGTTAGGTATATTTAGATCATTTTGAATGTTGTCGTTCCGTATGTACCACGGAGCCCCAGTGATTGATCTTAAAATCTTCGACTGCGCCCTTTGTATAATGTCGATATTGCTGGTACTTGCATTTCCCCATAGTACGGCGCCGTAAGTCCAGATGGGTTTCAGTACGGAGTTGTATAGGAGGACTTTATACTCCAGACGTAGAGGGGACCGAGCATTGATGATCCAATGTAAGCTACTCGCTTTCAGTTTAAGCTGTAACTTTTTTGCCTCGATGTGCTTGCGCCAAGTTAGTCTTCTGTCTAGGTGGATACCAAGGTAAGTGACATCCGCGGCTTGAGGAATTGGTACGTCGTTTAGCATTATAGCTGGACAGTTTCTTTTGTTAAGCGTAAATGTAACATGTTTGCATTTTTGCTCGTTGACCCGGATACGCCAGGTTGCTAGCCATTCCTCTACCACCTTGAGGTGTTCCTCTAATTTTGCAGAGGCTTGTATTGGGCATTTGGATCTGCTGAGGATTGCCGTGTCATCGGCAAAAGTGGACGTTGTAAGTCCTAAACTCGTTGGTAAGTCTGCAGTGTACAGCAGGTAGAGCAATGGGCCGAGCACACTGCCTTGCGGTACACCAGCTTTGCCATTACATCTTACGGCGAATTTTCTATTGTAAAGGTAAGATTCCATGAGTTTGTGGGTGTACTGTGGGAGTTTCTGCCGGATTTTGAACATTAGACCCTCCAGCCAAACTCTGTCGAAAGCCTGGGCAACGTCGAGAAGGACAGCCGTACAGTATTCTTTTAGTTCGAATGCTGTTCGTATTTCGGATGTTATACGATTGACTTGTTCAATTGTCCCATGTTTTTCGCGGAAGCCGAACTGGTGTGAAGGGATTGTGTTCTCCGACGCCAGAAATGAGTTTAGACGAATCTGCAGGACCTTTTCAAAAAGCTTCGAAAGACATGGCAGCAAACTAATTGGCCTATAGGATGATGGTTGGGTTTTGTCCTTTCCCACTTTAGGAATCATGATGATAATGGACCTTTTCCATGCTCTTGGGAAGTAGCCAATTCTTATTATAGCGTTGAACATTTTGCAGATGTATTGTATGGCGATGGTAGGGAGTTCTAGGATCATTTTTGGTGTGATTAGGTCATGGCCAGGGGCTTTGTTCGGCTTCATGTGGTTTTTAATAACTGCAGTGATCTCATCCGATTGGAGTTCCGAGTACTCACTATCCGTTAATGTGCTTGAAGGGGGAAGTACAAATGAGTTTGATGTTGGATTTGGCTGGAAAACCAGTTTAAGGTGTGTGGCAAATACGGATGCCCTCTCTTCGTCACTGCGGGCCCATCCACCGGTAGGACCCCTTATTGGTGAAACTGTCTCTGTAGGAGCGCTTAAAGTTGGGTGGGCTTTCCACAGAGGACGTTTAGTGCTGGATGGACTGAGCTTTTCTATGTATTTCCTTTGAGCCCAGATTTCCTCTTGTCTTAACTCCTTGGAGAGGTTGCGGCTGGCATGCCTTAGGCGAAGTTTTGCTGCTGGTGATCGAGTAACCTGCCATTCTCTTCTTAGACGTCGTTTTTCCGTTACTAATTGTTCTATCCGCCGGTTCGTAGGCCTGGCAGCAGGTTTAGCGTAAGTAGAGGCATGTGGAGTAGATACTCTTGCTGCAGCTCCCATCATCGACTCAAGTGTAGAGACGCACATGTCAATGTCCTCTGCAGCGTCCAGTTTCGGCGAACAGTCAAAGTGGGCACTCATGTACATTTTAAATTTAAGCCAATTTGTTTTGTTGTTTGTAAGTATATATGGGAGATCAAGTACTTGAGGTCTTGTTAACAGTGTGAATAGCACTGGAGAGTGATCGGAGGTTAAATCTAGCAGTGTTTCCGCAGTGATCCGATTACGCGGAACCTCTTGGTTAAGTAGGCCTACCCGGTGAGACGCAATCCATCTTATTGAGGGGGTTGACTATTGTTTTGTACAACTGCTTGCCTTTAGGATTTACCAGGCGAGATCCCCAGTGCGTATGTTTGGCGTTATAGTCCCCTGCTGCAATGAAGCGTTCTCCGAGTGTGTTAAAGAAACCGGTGAATTCCTTTTCAGAGATTGAGAAGCGTGGTGGGCAGTACAGGGCAGCCAACGTAGTGTTGCCGCAGCTGGTTTGGACGGTTATAGCAGTTGCTTGAAGGTGCTGTGTTTCGAATCTGTTGAGAAACGAGTGTTTTATAAGGTTTTTGATTAGGATACCAGTCCCGCCATGAGCTTTTCCGTCTGGATGGTTTGTTGCGTAGAAGGCATATTTTGGTATTTGAAAATTATTTTTTGATGTTAAATGTGTTTCAGATATCAGCATGACGTCGATTTCACTTGAGTCTAGGAATAGTTGCAGTTCATTTTTGTGCTTGGAGACGCCGTTAGCATTCCAAAGACATAGACTTAGGGAAGCCATTATTTATTCATCCCAAGTCAATCCTGTCTTAAATTCTAATGGAAAATCGTTAGATCTTATTTTTCTATTGGATTCTTCTTATTGTGATGTTTCTAGGATCGAACCTTTTGTTCTTCCCGAAGATTAATTTCATCCAACATTAAATTTAAAAATTGATTTACCCTCACTATCACCATTACTTGGTTCAAATGAGGTACCTCTAACTAGGTGTTTTCGTAAGACTGACTTTGCAAGCCTTAATGAAAATATTTTTACTAGCGATTGGACTTATCTGTAGAATTGTAAAGATATGAACTCAGCTATTCGCTTCTTTAATGATACTCTGAATTCACTCTTTGATATTTGTGTGCCTCTTGGTAGGCAGGAGCGGCTTAACAAACCTCCCTTCAGTTCAGTTTTCTTCTGACCCTAAACAATTTTATAATTTCGTTAATTCTAAACGTAAGACCTCTGTGCACCCATCTTTTTTGTTCTTTCAAAATAAAAAAGCAAACACTGATCAGGCAATTGCCGATATGTTTGCGAGTTTTTTCAAAACAACTTATTCCTCAACGGAATATCGAGCAAGTCCTTATCCTTATCATTTAAAAAAGGCTAATGATTTTTTAATCCAGTAATTGATGAAAGTTCTCTTCTTGGTGAACTTAAACTGGTTAAACCTGTTTATTCTCCGGGGCCAGATGGTCTACCTGGATGTGTACTCAGGTTCTGTGCAAACGCATTATGTAAACCCATTTTAAAATTTTTTTTATTCTCTGTCCCATTTTCCTCTTTTCCATCTATTTGGAAGGAGTCGTATATCATATACACCGACTTTAGTAAAGCCTTTGGTTCTGTTAATCATACGGTACTACTTTCTAAACTGAGCGACATTGGATTGCCACCCCATTTCCTTTCTTGGGTTTGAGAATATTTAACAAACAGAAAACAGAAGGTACTTTTCAAGTCTTATTTTTCCTATTCCATTCCTGTGACATCTGGTGTACCTCAAGGTAGTCATCTTCACCCCTTGCTTTTCGCTTTATTTATTAACGATCTTCCATCAGTCATTATTCATTCGCATGTGCTTATGTATGCTGACGATGTTAAGCTTTGTCTTACTTATAAAGAATCAGATTCATTTAGTCGGCTACAAGCTGATCTTAAACATTCTCAATCCTGGTGCCAGTTTAATTTATTAAATCTTAACACTACCAAATGTAAGGTAATGACTTTTTATCGTAATTCTCCTCAACTGGTCACTTATTTTCTAATAGTCCTTTGGAATGTCTAAATAATATGAATGATTTGGGCGTACTTATGGACCATAAGTTAAATTTTAACACCCATATTTCCACCACGGTCGCAAATGTCATGTTCTGGGTTTCACTAAAAGATGGTCAAAAGAATTTGATGACCCCTATACCACTTAAGTTCTTTTTTACTTCGCTTGTCCGTCCTATTTCACAGTATGGATCTTGCATTTTGTCACCTTAATTTGAGTCGCACCAAATTAGACTTGAATCCGTTCAAAAGCAGTTCTTGCTATTTGCTCTTTGTGGCCTTAAGCTGGGATCGAAATGTCGATTTCCCTTCGTTCTCTAGTAGACTTCTTTTGATTAACCTTCCTTCCTTAATTAACCGTAGAATTATGCTAGGTGTTATTTTCATGCACAAGCTCCTAATTGGTGATATTGACTAGCCTGAGTTATTGGCTCAAGTAAATTTGTCGGTACCATGTAGACAGAGTAGACATCCTATTATAGCTTTAACCTTTAGTATTTGTTCTTCTAACTATGCCATGCATGAACCTTTTAGAGCCCTCTGTTCTGATTACAACCTTTTATTCCCTGTAATCTGCTGAGAGTCTTCTATTAACAAACTTAAAAGATCTATCCTTTCCTATTTAGTTCAAAGATAGCTGTAGTATTATTTGTTTGTCTGTTTTTTCCGGCTGCACCCCTCGGTCAGTCGGGTGGGAGGTGGCCAGCTATCTGCTTGGTCTCGCGCGTAACAGGCTTTGCCCTGGTGTCGTAGGGGCCACTTGAACGTATTGCCCATAGTATCGTCAACGTCCGCTAAAAAAAATAACTTAAACTTTTTAAAGAGTATTCAAAAAATATATTAAATGTTAAAAAAAAAAAACATAACTTGTCCCTGGTCGGGCGCCATGAAAAATCAGAAGAGTTTTTATGAGTATCTAATTTCGTTGTATTTCGTTAGTATATAGCTGAACCGTTAATTGACGTGATTTGAAAAAAAGACAAAAAGAATGCGCTCGCTTTAAATGGTAGTTTTCGACTATATTTATTCTTCAAATTTTTAACTCAACTCCAACATCAACGAGCCAACGATAAAAAAAGAAGATTAAAAAGACTCCGTCCATCAGATATTCAAAAAGACAATGGAACTGTATGCTCCATCCTCCGCGAAGGAGCTGTTTTCATTAGACCTATGTGTACTTATTTCAATATCATCAATATATCATTTATTACAAAACACTCTGTTAATTAATTCCAGACCAAGCTAAAATACAGGATTAAGGCCGAACTGCGAACCAAGCGACTATAATAAATAAATAAAACTTACTATCATTAAAAAGAAAACTCCAACATCAAACATTAAGCAACGACACAAACAATGCACAAAGCGCTCATCTGCGCTAATACGAACCATTACCATGTGTGTTTATAATAAATAATATTGGTTAAAACGAAGTTCTCGCTCGCTTTAAATATTTCTAAGAACTCACCAGACCAGAAAAAATTCACACCCACCAACTGTTGATACTTATTGGATCTAACCTCCCATCCACAAACATTGTTCCTTCGAGCCGGATATCCTTCCGCTCCTCCTGCTTGCATCGGCAGAATTCCAATAAAAGTTTCAGGTTTCCCGCTATTCCATAGCGACCTACACTGTTTTATATACCTGTCCCAAAAGTTATACGGTATCTTCCGACCCATTTTGTGTTTGTCGAGTGTTTTTTATATTCCAAAAAAATCGCAACCAATTTATCTCCATCCACATATGTGTATGCATCCATACATATGTAAATTTTTTTCACACACATGTACCCATGTTTGCCAAATCTGTACAAAAATTTAAAGTTATCAAAGTGTTACGAAAAAATCTCGAGTGTGTGTCCAAGTGCTGCTCACCTGTAATCAAATTCCCCAAACGCATCTGTCTTTTGTTCACCGATCGCAATATTTAAATCCTTGTACGAAATAATTTAATTTGTCCAATTTTAATTATCACTACATACGCGCGTATCTATATATGTACATACATATTCTGGTAGAGCTAAGCGCTGCAGTGACTCAATTATGCACATCCAGCTCGCTTCAGACATCAAGAAACGCATTCAACTCAGCGAGCTGGATATGCATAATTGAGTCACTGCAGCGCTTAGCTGTACCAGAATACCCGGTTGCAATGATTCGTAGTTATTTCGAAGACCGCATCCGGGACAGAGGCCAACAGGAATATAAAATAACAGGCGGAGTCCCACAAGGGTCGGTGCTTGGTCCAACCCTGTGGAATGTCATGTATGACGCAGTGCTTCGTCTGGACATGCCACCACGGACGCAAATCTTTAGATTCATAGATGACATAGCAGTGGTTACAGTTGCAAAAGAGCTGAGAGAAGCAGAGGTCAGGACCAACGACGCTGTGAAATCAATTGTATCCTGGATGCAAAGGAATTCTCTGTCTCTGGCTGCACACAAAACAAAGGCCGTATTAATTAGCAGCAGGAAACGTGTGGAGGCTGCAACTATTAATGTTGCAGGTTGCGTCATCCGCTCCAAGCCGGCGATTAGATACATATCTCGGGGTGATGGTCGACCGTAGGCTAACATATAAGCACCATATTCAACATATAGCCGACAAAGTTGCAAGGGCAACATCGGCCATAGCAAGGCTAATGTCCAACCACGGAATGTCACCACTTGACATTGTGGCTTTAGAGGCCAGAAGTAACAGTGCAGCAGCTCAAAAAAGAGAGGTGTCCCTTCGTACATAGCAGGACCGCGGGGGCCATTCTCCCCAACAGACGCTGGACAAACCGCCGAATACCTAATGTGCTGAAATAGGGGAGTCGGCCGCACGGCCAAACGGATTTTTATTTGACGCAACTCCTAACGGAACACGGGTGTTTTAAATCGTACGCAGAGCATTTTTTTTTTGTCTGTCCGGGATTCACAGCTGAACGGGAAGAGCTAAGCCAAGGCATTGGGAGACAGTTCATAGTCCATGACTTGATGGATATCTTACTTAGCTCGCAAAACAATTGGCTCGTAGTTAGCCACTTAGCTGCAGTATCATCAGTGCAACCAGAATTCAAACTCTAGATGAGTATCTAGATGAGGCAAAATGTACGAAATTTAACTTAACATAATTGTTATTTCGCTAAACAATAAAACACTTACACTTTCTTAAACCATACGCGTATTGATGTATGTACATATGTATATACGTGCACCTATTTTTACGGAGCCATACAACACCACCCCGAAGTCCAACAGCCTCTCCTCTTCCTCTGCAACTTCTGAGAAAGTTCGGACTCCGCGAAGCGTACCGACATTCCTTGCATCATATTCGACATCACGCAGATGTATCGGCAAATCCTAGTCGATCCTATGCACCCCTCTTTAGCGGATCCTCTACCGAGATCATCACAGAAGTATTCGATTCTTTGAGCTCCAAACAGACACGTTTGGTTTTAACTGCGCGCCGTTCCTGGCGATCCGAGTAGTGCTGCAATTGGCACAGGATGTGCAACCAATGTATCTTCTGGCGAGCAAAATGCTTCGGTGCTACATGTAAGTAGATTATGGCGAAGCCTGCCCTCACACCAAAGCAGTATTGCCATCCAAGAGCTCCAAGCGGCCCTGCGGTTTACGGGTCGCATCGAAAGTGGACGTTCAACAAGAAGGAAGTACTCCCGGCTATTCACAGAGAGCACCTACTGCGAAAACCTTGAGCATTCGCTGGCAAGCCGCCGAGGACATCTTTTCGTTCTCCGTCACTGATCCACCACTGAAGAAGTCGATCTCCAAGAGGGAACTACTGTCCTCTTCGACCCTGCCGGCTGGTTAGCTCAGTATGTTATTTGAGCGAAGATCTTTATTCAGCAAATATGGTTAACCGAACATATCTGAGATGACGCTCTCCCGCCACCCATTTTGCATCATAGACACGAGTTCTTGCACGACTTCGCATCCCCGTTGGCTTAAAAAGACCCGGTCAGCACAGTATCGCAGCCACTGCCGGAGTTGGGCGTAGCAGTTTTGTTACTCGATCTCTGTCAACGTTCGCCCCCGAACTTCCAATGCAACCATCAACTTCGCAGTTTTGGATTAATAAGCCACCGTGTAGTTGATCCATCTTTATTGCCAACCGTCTATCTAGCATCTTCAAAAGCACCAACGCCTGGCGCTGATCACATGTGCGTTCCGGGAACAACCCCGCAGACCCACTAACGAGTAATTGGCCAGCAGCTTCTGGTGGCATGGACCGGACTGGCATCGGCGTGATCCCGAGTGCTAGCCACTAGTAAACTTCCGGACACTCAGCTGCAGCAACGGTTCCAGTGCCACACCGCCCCGACCGCTCTACTCGATAACGTCAGCGAGCCGTACTCAGACTATGGTAAGGCCCTTGGAGTCACCGCATACATCCTACGCTCTGCTACCAAAGGGGTTACGTCCCCCTCCACGGTCCATCTCACGAATTGCTATCCGCCTAACCAGCCTTGATTCCGATCCCACAGCGTCGAGAATCCCTCCCACCATCCAGAACTTTGCTCAATCAGAATCCATTTCTCGACCAACATGGGATACTCCGGTGTAAAGTTTGCGTCGTTCATCGTCGGCAACAGCAGACTGCGTCATCGTGCGTTTCAGCACAAAGGCAATCCAAATCTGTTCAAAGACTGCGATCTAATGGTCCAATGTATGACGTACTCGGCTATGACGCAGGATATAAGTTTTATCCCTCTGCTGGGGATAAAATATTCGAGGACAATCAGTTTAGTATTTTTAATGTAGAAGAAACCAATTCTGATATAGATGTACCCTCAGATTTCGAAAATGATGTGCGAGCAATGATCAACGACTACAAGGCTGTTAAATACCCAACTGTTGAAGAGAAAACCCAAAGTGCTGCAGAATCAACTAATGCAGTTAGTCTACAGATTGTCCCAGATGATATTATCTCGCCGTTTCGGCAAGCACCAAGTCGTCTACCAATTATTGAAGCTGCAGCAGTAAAGCAACAAGTCGACGAATGGCTCAATGCAGGAATCGTTCGCCGATCGTCACCCAATTTTGCCAGTCGAGTCCTTGTGCTGAAAAAGAATGAAAGAAGAATGATGGCAGCTATAGAATCTGGGTGGGTTTTCGAAAGCTAAACATTATGGTGTTGAAGGATGGGTTTCCGCTTCCGGTAATTGACGATATCCTAGAGAAGCTGCAGGTCGCAATGTTTTTCACAGTCATGGACTTAGAGAATGGATTTTTTCACGTGCCGATTGAAGAGACAAGTAAAAAATACACAGCATTCGTGGCCAAGGAGGCATTATTCGAATTCAACAAGGCTTTTTTTTGGATTCTGTACTTCGCCTTGTGACGAATCACATTACTCGTTAAGCTCAACTACTGTTTGCCGACACCAAAGAAAGAGTAATGAAATCGAAAGTGAATGAGAGGCACGGGGATCGTAACGCGTGCCAAAGCGCTCTGCCTATTTATATCCTAACGGTGAAAACATACGATGCGTATTGTTCTTTTCACTGCGATTGTCACTGGCTAAGTGATTTCTCTCCCATTTTATGTCTCTGTTAAAACCCACCCTTGCTCTGCCTATTTATATCCTAACTGTGAAAGTATACGATGCAAGGGTGGGTTTGAACAGAGACATAAAATGCGAGAGAAATCACTTAGCCAGTGACCATCGCAGTGAAAAGAACAAATAATAAAAAACAGCAGAAAAAAAGGTCAAGGACAGTCAAGGATTACACCAGGTGAGCCCATTACTTAGTATTCCCTTTTAGCTAGAGTGTGGTAGGGACCCTTTTTAGCCCCATGAATAACCAATGTTTAGAAATTAGTCAATTATAAATAAAATCTGATGCGTTACTCTTAGTTGACTCGCTATGCATTTTATTTTCTGTTATAAAATCTACGCCATACCCTATTCTTTCCCCCTTTCCCCAGTCCCCAGTCAGTGGACTCAGTTATTCAGTTATTCTCCTGCAGACGAAGTCAGTCGCTGATCTCAAGGCTGGTGAAGAGGCAACGGATCTTGGCCAAGCGGGCTTCGCTTGACAGAGAAGATCAGTCGTTGCAGTTTTTCTTCAACGCCCCCATTCTATAATTCCACTAGTGCTTCTCCTCACGTCTCCCTCTCCTCTCCCTTTCCCAGGCCAAGAGGCATCGGATCTTGGCCAAGCGGGCTTCGCTTGGCAGACAAGATCAGTCGTTGCGAATCCTCTTGGATTCTCCTCATACCCTTTCCCATTCCCCTTTTTCTCCCTTTAGGTGGCCTCCATTTAACCCATAATATTCTCAAGGTCTGAAGAATCAAATAAATTTTCTGTAGACTGGACTCTGGAGACTGATAATCATACCCCAGCCACAGCTCCCTTACATATGGCGCCCGAGCAGGGACCTTGAAGAGTATTATGTGTAATATATACACTTTATAAAGAGTATATATATATATTGGAGTTCACATAGTAGTGGAAAATTTCTTTTATATATTCGCGGTTAGGGTATTTAAAGATCGCATATACATATCGCATATGTACGTCGTCATTGTGTCACGCGTTTTTTAGTTTTACTTTTGCACACTACAGTTAGAGACGTGAAAGGGACAGAGACATACGAAGCAGCCACTAAGAGTGAGAGTAGACAGTTCACCGTATGATTCGTGGCGTGTGTGTGCGAGCTATGAGCATTCTCTTGCCATCTCCCTCCCAATCTTAGTACACTTACACATAGCTCCGATTCAACCTTTTTTTTTTTGTCGTTCCCTCACTCACTCCGATTTGTAAGTACAGTGGCACATTGGGTTTAGTAGTATTACAAAAAAAACGACGATGTTCGTGTGCACTGGCCCTTACATGTGTGATGCCGGATCGGATCGTGTGAATGTGTACGAGCGTCACTGACTCTCTTGCATGTGTGCGCTCACGATACGAATTGTAGACATTAGCCTGAAAATGTGAGTGTGTGACGATTACGTCACACATTTCCTCCAAAGCAAAAAAAATTTGGATTCGCTTGTGACGTACATATGTGTGAAAAGGCGATTCATGGACATTGCACACATTCGTATGGCTATACGTATGGAAAACTATGCATGGGTATATCGCCTACATTGAACACACATGAGGAAAAAAAACCCTTCGTTTTTTAAGCAGACTCGTGTGACTATCATTTTAATGACGGGTACAGTGAAATGAGAGCAACAAATTAAAAAAAAAAAAAAGATATATATAACACAAAGTCATGCCATGCTAGGTAAGAATATCGGCAGAGTCTCCGGCAGGGGGTCGACAGAGTCATGAGCAGAGTCATCAACAGAGTTTTCGACAGGATTAATAATATCGTCAACAACGTAGTTCTGAGAGGATTATTTATGGAGTCAGCTACGGAATTACCGACAGAGCTAGCGATAGACTCATCAACGGAGCCATCGACAGAAACACACATTGAAAGCAGTTTTGTTAAAAAAAAAAAAAAAAAAAATGTTTAACTACAAGAGAGAACAAACAGCAAAAGTTGCCAGAAGTGGATAGAGCGTCAAGGTGCCTCTCTCAGAGAGTCAATAGTGGGGAGTATTCTATACAGCACTTTAAATTGAATGGAACCTGGGTATGGGTAACCTAGAAATCGAACACTCTCCCATAATTCAGTTTGAGAGATAGAAGTGTAAAGCACGAGGGGTCATTTAAGTCAAAACATATGCATAGGCAAGATAACATCAAAAAAAAAAAGTGCTTAAATTCGGAAGGATAACAACTTAACAAAGCTCATCAATCAGGACTACTTATCAATACAAGGATTTACAACGGAAGGATCAACAAGGTTTTGGGACAGGGACATTCACCGCTAAGATGAACTAAGCTTCAAGGATATCTCAGCACCCAAGGAGATTAATGCAAATGACATCAGAAAATTCAGCAGCAAGGACAACTACTTTCCCGAGGAAATTCAAAACGTTAATCGGACTTGACTCTTATTTTCTTGGGTGACATCGCGGGAGATTTAATCGCTTCTTCAATAACCATATTCTACATTCACGGATTATCCCAATTACAATCAACAAACGGGATCTAATTCTATCACCAGGCAAGATCTTTCTTATATATTCGAACCAACGCGATTTCAAATTATTTAAACCGAAAAACACATGAAAGTTTCCAATCGTGGGGATAACTCCCATTTACGCGTCACCTTTACTTACTTTTCTTTGCACAAACATACATATATGTATATATCTATATTTTCTGACCCCTTACCCTCCAGAATCTATTAAAAATCCAAGAGTAATAATAAATATATATATTGGGTAACTCACACATCTAAATATCATAGTCTATCGCTTCACCGTAGCCATCTTTACACAGTATCACGTAGCCGACTTGGCGAACTTCCAAGTCCTTTAGCTGATTAAGAATATGATTTAAATTACGGCCCAGAGTCCTTATTTATATACCAGAAATGGGCGTTCATTGGATAAACCATTGTCGAAAGGCAGAGTTGGAAGTCCTTTGCGATGAATTTGGATTAGACACTTGTGGAGTAGTGGAGAACCTGAGGAATCGTTTACGCGAGTTCGCCTCAAGGGAGGATCATCATCCCGACGTATTGAGTCGACTTGCTGAAATCGAAGCCCAATTTAGCGCCGGGGACAAGAAATTAGATGTAAAACCACAGTCTAGAGCACCCTCGCCCACTCCTGATGGAATTGTTTCCTAACTACCGGTGCCACAGTACACTGACTATCGTTCTGAATCGCATTCTGGTGATTGCTCCGGTTCTCCGACACCTTTCGGTATTCATGGCTCAAAAATCAACATCGAACCCAGTGAGCGGAATCGAGTCCATGAATCTCTGGTAGGCTGTACCAATGGGAGCTATGCCTTGATTGCGTAGCTTTTAACCAAATGGGGAATTGGCCTTAGCGGATCTACCGATACTATTTATTTAATAGAGACTCGAGCGGCGACGTACCGTTTGAGCTTGGAGACATTGCCTCTGATGATAGCCATCTTATTGACCGGACGGGTCGAAAGTTGGTGGCAAACCAGCGGGCATCCGGAGATGACATTGGTCGATTTGAAGTCTGCATTTTTAGAGATCTTTTCCCCCCGCGCTATTTTGAGAAACGCCATCAGGAACCAATCAAAGAGTATCTAGTCGACCTTCGACCTTCGTCATAACCGACGAAATAATTTCGAAACATTACCCGACTTAACCAAGTTGGTGGTAAATTTTGAGACTATCCGATCGGAGCAAGGTAGCGATGACCCCGCGCATTCTTGGAAAACGAACAACGTTATTCAAAATAAGCCCTTTGATCAAGCAACCTCCATCCTAAACGAGACTGCTATATGTCAACTCTCCGAAGCACCCGTGGATACCGGCACAGCTTGCCGCAAATATGCGGACGCTGGTCACTTCGCACAAGAATGTACGAAGAACCGTGTGTTCAAGAGTTTTATAAAGGAGAAAGTGGCTCTTTAGCACTTCGCTACGTTCCTCCTGGGAGACATTCATACTAATATTACCTTGCCGATAATACGCGTGCAGCGATTACTAGTTTTCTCAAGGCAAGCATCGGTCTCGGGGCACAGACCATACTTATGAACTTGTTAGCAATGCCTTTGATGATGGGCCTTCTTATCCTGGGAGTAGATTTCCTTCGGAACATAGGAACTTCCATACGTTGTGGACGTTATCTGCTACATTTGCCCACTTTGGATAAGCTCAACAGTCCCGTCAAGTCTATAATTCATCCATCGCTAGTGTCGGATGACCATACCTGGTCTAATGTCCTTATAAATCGACTGGGTCCTGGAGAAACGCCCGCTACGCACAAGGATTCTTCTGACTCTCAGCATAGCAGCAAACCAGTACGTCAGTCGTTCTTAAAAACCCTTCCGTCCCGGCAGGAAAAAGGAACCTGTAACCGAGATGAACGCCCGATTAGCTTCAGTAGAAGCTGAGATTGGTGACGAGGACTTAAAGCCAGAGCAATCATCCAGTATGGGGCAGGAAACAATAGAGCCAGATCTTCAAGCTACTCAACGGTTTTACCGAAATGTCATTGTCCTCAAGCACGACCGACCAATGAAGCAGAGATATTATCCTCACAATCCTCCCCAACAATAGATTATTAATGAAACAGTAGAGGCACTACTGAAGGAAAACTGTATCGAACCATCCAAGAGCCCTCAGAGTGCGCCCCTTCGTGTTGGTAGGTAGGAAAACTGGCGACACTCGTATGTGTATAGACTTTCGACAACTGAACGCTCAGTCAGTACGCAACGCATATCCCTTGCCTCAAATACACCATATTCTAGAGAAATTGAGGAACGCGAAATACATCTCCACCCTAGATTTAAAGAGTGGGCGAATACCCTTAGAGGTCAAAAGTAGATGTTTTTGACGTCGAGAGAAGCCAATTTAAGAATCAACCGAGACAAATGTCGTTTCTTTAAAAAACGGATCCAAATTCTTGGTCATGTCGTCAGCGAGGATGGTATTCATAAGGACCCTGAGAAGGTAGCAGCTATCCGTAAGCTCCCGCCACCAACCAATGTTCGGGAATTACGTCGATGTCTCGGGATAGCTTCTTGGTACCGTCGGTTCGTACCCAACTTCTCCGGTACGGTGCAACCTCTCACGAACCTTTTAAAAAACGAATGAGATGGTTTTGGGATCTGGAACAAAAACAGGCGTTCGCCGCACTCAAGACCCGTCTCACTACCACCCGTGGCTTAAACTGCCTCGATTTTGCTGTACAGACCGATGCCAGCGAATTTGGTCTCGGCGCGATGCTCACTCAGACTATCGACGGTGCTGAATTAGTCATTGCCTGCGCTAGTCGACGGCTTTTGAAGGCGGAGGAAAATTACTCGGCTACTGAGAGAAAATGCTTAACAATAGTTTGGGCAATCAGGAAATATGGCTGTTATTAGAAGGCTATCGATTTGATGTAATCACTGACTATTTGGCTCTGAAGTGGGTAAACTCAATTGAAAATCCTACGGGGCGTGTGGCAAGATGGGCGCTAGAATCGCAACAAAACGAGTTCGAGGTACATTATAGACGGGGCAAGTTGAACGTAATTGCCGATGCCCTATCGCGACAGCCTTTGGGTGCGCTGCACTTGGCTTGTATTAAGCGGATCCGAAATAGTGGCTAAGACTACGGCAGCAGGTCATGGAACGCCCGGTGGATTTTTTAGGATATGTACTCGAAGACGGGCAGATTTATCGTCGGCGAAACCCACACCTAGATGACTACGATTCTCCACCTTGAAAATTATGCGTTCTCCTGGAAGATCAAGAGCAAGTACTCAAGGAATGTCACAATGCAGTCACGGCCGGCCACTTGGGAATCAGGATTACCCGATTCGGTAACCCTGGCACCCTCATGAGTGATAATGGTACCCAGTTCACGAGCAAGGTTTTCAAAAACTTTTGTAAGACGTCTGGAATTACCCCCCAGCACACAGCCCCATATTCTCCACAACAGAATCCTACCGAGCGTGCCAACAGGACCTTCAAGACCATGATTGCACAATATCTGGAGAAGGGGCAAAACAATTGGGATCAATGGCTTTCAGAAATAACACTAGCTATCAACTCTAGCGTCAATGATACCACCGGATTCAGCCCGGCCTACATCATATTAGGTCGGGAACCCCGTGTGCCCGGCGCACTTTATTACCAAGTAACGGATGTCTCTGGTAACGAACCCCCTAGTCCCGCTGAGCGCGTCAGACGAATGGAAGATGTATTCATGCTTGTACACGAGAACCAACTCAATTCCATTCAGAATCAAAAGAAATACTACGATCTGAGACTACGCGACTGGCGTCCAAGTATCGGAAGCATGGTCATGCTCAGGCAACATGTATTGTCTAATGCCAATGAAGGATTCAACGCAAAACTGGCGCCTAAATATTAAGGTCCGTATAAAATAATCAAGTTTCTTTCCAGCAATGTCGTAAGATTACAAGCCCACGGGCGTGAGCGACGTACCGCAGGCCTAGCTGACTTGAAGGCCTTCAATAGTGATGACAGCGAACTCCAAGAACTCGGTCTTTCTGAAGACATCGGCCTCGGGACACCTCGTACCCACGACCCGCACGAGGCCACCAACTAAAGTTTTCAAGGGGGACGATTGTTGGTGGGTGCGACTGCCCAACGTCTCCCTCCGTCGTAAAAAGCGCTCTTTGCGCTGATGCTCGGCGTAAATTATCAAAACTTTATATCTAAGTTTTAGTAACAGCATGTTTGTAAACCGCACTCTTAAGGCCTCGTTCGGTAAACTCAGAATTCAGGTTAGTTTTAAATAACTTTTTATTTCGCTGCATGTCACAGTCAGGATAAGACGACGGCGAGGAGATGGTCGCCGTATGCGAAAGGGAGCATGGCTCTGTCACACCCGTCATACCCGTTTCAACACAAGACAGCAACCTACCTGATAACCTGGTGCATCTCTGCCGGATGGAGGTGACCACAACCGGCGCCCTAGACGAGCAACTTTCCGCGAGCCGTGCTTAGCAGACCGGACGAGGCTCAGTCAACCTCGGTGATGATCCGACCGGAGCAGGCCTTTATACTGTCGCTATTCATGCTCCCGCCCCCGGCATCTGCCTCTTCTTCGGGACCGAACACCAAACACTCAGAGTTGCCTGGCCCTATCCGTCGCACACCGGAGGACCGTATCAGCTTGTCCGGTGGGAAAGACCAGTTCGGAAGAGGCGATGGTCTCGGACGCAGCGACTTTTTTACTGCGACCCCAGTACCCGTGAAACCTCCGGCCATGGCATTGAACAGATACCACGAAGGTGTGGTTACGCCACCATTTCCCCAAGCAGAGTTGTTCGTGCTTCCATACCCTGGACCGGATCCTGAAGTAGTACTCGACGTTCCCATGGAGAACTACAGAGCCCCTGTCGGCTCTGACTATACAACTAAGACCGACTCATCAGCCCCATTTGTATCGGATACCCCTTTGCGGCCCGTGCACAATCGCCCCAGGATCCACGCAGACCCGCTCGCACCGGGCACCCCTCCGCGGTACGTGTGTGAGTGTCCTGAGAGACGTCAGACTCCAGGAACCGTAGACGCAGAAATTCCGGACATATATGCCCCTTAACGACCCCACGTGTTCGCCAGACAGGTACCACGCAGAAGAAGACGCACTCTGGCCAATACGATGAGAAGATGCCACTGGATCTTTCGGTGTCTCGCCCTCAGCCATCAATCTCCACGTGAAACGGTGTCATTACTCCGCTAACCAGCAGCAGCTCAGACCCGACTTGACGGGCCCCCTTACGTCGATCTATGGCCATTTATGAGCCCGAGGCCGCCCAAGCGGCCCCCAATTGGGTCCCCTCAGAATGGGCGAGTCGTAGTCCATTTCGTCCGCGCGAATTAAGGACACCGTATGCCGAGTCACAATACTTGGCCAGCTCTCATCATCGTTCTCCTTTTATTTAGTATCTTAGACCAAACTAGTCCCATGTAGGGCCTTTTTGTTAACTTTCTTTAACCTAACTTCTCCCATGGGGGTACATTAAAATATTTAAATATGAAATAAACTGTAGTTAATTTTGCTTTAACCATACAATTCTCACGATCGACGCCTCTTTCGTTCTGGCTACCGTGTTTGTGTGGTGGCAGCGTCGCGAGAGGCAACCTCTCAGCAGCAGACGCTGCGCTGCATGCCGACGCCAAAGAAAAAGCAAAGAAATCGAAAGCAAAAGAGAGGGACGGAGATTGTGGCGCGTGTCAAAGTGCAAGACGCATCGTATGTTTCAACGTTACGATATAAGTAGGCGGAGCAAGTGTGAGTTTGGTATATAGGCATAGGATTAGGGAAAATCACTTAGCAAGTAACCAACGAAGTGCGAAGACAGAGTGAAAAGGTAAGCAGCAGTCATAATACAAAGATATTTGCTAAGCTATGTTATAAATCAAGTGAGCTCATTATCCAGGACTCCTTTTTAGCTTTGAGTGCCGTAGGGACCCTTTTGGGCACATGAACACATTATTGTCTAGAAATTAATTACAAATCGCCCATACGACTACTACAGTTAATTACGAGCTAAATGAGCTAAAATAGAGGTTTTCGCAAGAGAAAAAGAAGCTTCTGATCTGATTACGGGATACAGAAGATTGTAATCAGAACATAGGACTCGAAAAGGTTCATGCAAAGAATAGTTAGAACTACAACGTTTTAAGGATCAAGGAATAAAATTTCTAGTAGGTCTACGGGGTACAGATAGGTTTAACTGGTTTAAAGATATTGGAGAGTCTATTTCACCTATTAAAAGTTTATGAATAAAGATAGCACCAAGCATTACTTTACGATTAATTAATGAAGAAAGATTGATTAAAAGAAGCCTACTGGAGTATGATGGCAAATTGACATTGCGATCCCAATTTAGACCGCGAAGAGCACATATCAAAAATTGCTTTTGAAGGGATTCAATTTTACTTTGGTGCGCCTCATATTGAGGTGACCATATGCAAGATCCGTACTCTAAAATAGGACGGATTGATGAAGTATACAGAAGTTTAATTGTGCACGGATCGTCAAACTCTTTTGACCATCGTTTCACAAACCCAAGAACATTCATTACTAACTGTAGCAGATACATGAGGATTAAAGGTTAATTTATGGTCCATAAGAACACCTAATTCATTGACAATATCTAACAATATCTAACGACATAACTTTAAATTTAGGGCCGTTGAGGTTTAGTAGGTTGGTTTCACACCAATTCAGAAGATCATTAAGATCCGTTTGAAATAGGCAAGAAGACGATATGTCTTTAAAACTGAAGTAAAGCTTGACATCATCCGCGTACATATGCACCCGAAAATTTGACACTACCAATGGAAGAAGTGAATAGCAGTGGACCCAAATGACTACCCTGAGGTACTCCAGAAGGCACTTGGTTGGTCTTAGAAAATGAGGACTTAAAAAGGACCTTTTTGTACGCTTAGAAAAGTATTGAAGAATCCAATCTAGCAAAAGACTGGGGATGGCAAGTGCATTTAACTTATATAAAAGCAGACTGTGATTAACAGAGTCAAAGGCCTTGCTGAAGTATAAATGACATCAGTTTGCACGGGCCTCCGCGCAAAATCTTAATGCCTGGTATTTCATCAAGGCCAGGTGCATATATTGGTTTCACGGAACTAAGCACGCTAAGAACCGAACTGTCTTCCAACACAGGGTCTAAAATGCAATTAGACGATTGCAAGTGATAAGGATAAGGAGGATTTGCTTGATAAATCGAAGAGGAATAAGTTGTTTTGAAAAAATCAGCAAACATCATTGTCAGCTTTATTGTTTTCGAAAAACAAGTAAGACGGGTGCACTGATGTCTTCATTGACATCATGATGATCTTCAATGATGTTTTCCATTGACGAATTTATAAAATTGCTTAGGATCGCGAGAAAACCTAAGTTTACATCTATGAAGATAATCCTTAGAGCATTGTGAATTGAGCACCATAAAATTTGATCGAGCAACTACACATAGGGAAAAATCCGATGCTTTACCGGATTTTTTAAATCTTTTATAGCATCTCGATTTTACGTTCTTCAAGTTACATAACTCACGTGGGAACCAAGGAGGTTTATTAGATCATCCTTAAGTCACACGCGGGAGACAAACATCAAACAACGACTCAAGAGTTTTATAAAAGACAGAAATGGCAGAGTCCATATCCGTGCAAGTATACAGATATGTCCAATCATTAGTTAACAAGAGTTTTTTAAGTTTGGTAAAGCTTGTCTTACGAAAACATCGGGTTGGCGGCGTCGAGTTATTATATCGAGGAATAACCCCACAAGGAAGGTCAATGGTTATATCCAGAGTTGGATGAAAGTTGTCTTCAGGGATCAGTCCTGGAAATATCGCAGATGGAAGAATCCAACACAAATACGAGATCTAGTGATCTGTTCCGACTTTTCCGGACAGGATTTATTTGAGTTAGGGACAACTCAAACAGACCATCTATGAAACAATGTGTCGAGGAGGGCAACAGTAATAAAGAATCATATGAGAGGGTCTAGGCATCCTCAGGTAAATTAAAATCTCCCAGAACAACAAGCAAGTCGTTGTCAGAGAGATATGAGGAAACAAGTTGAATAGCCTCCAAATGGTGAATGTATACTGGCAAGTCGGACTGTGGTGTAATATACGAACAAGTAATATAGACAGAAAAAAAATTAAGAGAAATTTTAACACAAACAAATTCAATGTCCTGATTGGAAGACTGTACAATTTCAGACGAGAACGCCGAATCAACAGCGATAAAAACACCACCACCATTGCGGATAGTCCGATCATGTCTATATATTAAATATTTTGAGGGGAAAATTGAAGCATCGGCAATATCAGGCTTCAGCCAAGTCTCAGTAAAGGCAAAAATATGAAAGTCAAAAGCTAAACTATCTACATAGAGTCTAGAGAGTTTAGACTTTAGTCCCCGTACGTTCTGATAGGCCAGAGTCAGGGACGAATTTAGCGAACAGGCGCAGACGAGCCGGAAGGAACGTTATTCACAGAGGCAAGTAGCAGGGTAGTCGGAGGCCAATTCTTCTTTTGCATTGCATACTCTTTTACAATAAGGTGTTCCGGTCAAAAATCTTTATGACATATTTGCTCAAAAAGATCTGGGGAGACACTTATTTTGAAGGACGCATTGTCCCGAATATATTAAAAACGGAGCTTTTCCACTGCAATGTTAGGGGCTTGAAATTTGCCCTGGATGTAGGCTATGACTTCTTCAGAAGTAGTATTGGGATCAAGCCGCAAAATAAAAATTTGCTTTTTGGGTGGAACTACAACAAGGGAACTACTGTCTCCAGGGGAAATGGGAAGAGACTCCACACCTTCCAAAGCCGGACTCCTAAACGATATCAGCTGCTGTACATTTGGTGACATAGGGTCATTGCCGGAAACCGGAACTGGTAGAGAACGATGTACCGACGGACTAAAGGACGCGCCCCGAAACCTGGCCCTCTTTCGTTTCATAAAACTACGCATCTCGACCTCCAAGCCACGACACGAATCACAGCCCCATTTAAGGCTACCACCCTGTGCAATACTATCCCGCACCTTGACTGTATAACCAGCACATTTAAAGTGCATTACATTGTCACAGAGTCAACAGTAATGAAAGTCTTCACTGTTCTTGCTGGAATTATTGCAATTACATTTGCAACAGACAAACATTATTAAATAATTGATTTATCACAAACAAATTATAAATCAATATGTAAATAAAAATGAAAAATGTATATACATATGTTAAAAGAGGCGTATACAAACCAAAGCAAAAGCTAACTGCAATATGCAAATTAGAAAAAGGAAACAAGAAAAAAAGAGAAAATTTTTTGTTTTGTTTTGTATTACAACACACAACAACAAAAACTTGACACAAGCTTGAAATTAACGGCCGCGAGCGCGATCAAAAGAGAAAGCAGAAGAATAGAAAGCACCAACACCACACAAACAAAAACAAACTATGAACTGTAAATTGAGAGCGCTGGTGGGAGCAAAAAATAGAACGAAATCAGAAACTAAGCAGTGCAACAACAAAATTATATTTCGTTTGTTAAAGTTGTGAGGAACATTATAATTAACTATAATATCCCACACAATAAGCCAGCAGCAACACAATCAAACGGTGCAAAGGATGCACCAGATACAAGATATAGCCGAGACACAAACCAAACGTACCTGATGGATCGAACCGATTCAATATAAGTGGTCTACGATCAAACTTGGCCAGTCGAACCACACGCAACCGCTGGCGATTTCGTACAAGCGGGAAGATGCGTGGGAAGCATAATGCAAAAACCGATATGCACACATATGCGATGGGCAACCAAGTCCAACATGGCTCGATCGAACCAACTCGAACCCATGACGTACGATCAAGCATGGTTCGATCGAACCACAGGCGACCGCTGGCAATTTCGTACAAGCGGGGAGATGCGTGGGAGGCATAATGCATAATGTCGACTGTATAAAAGTCAACGGGATACGATGGGCGGCCAATAGAAAGGCGACGCCAATGGGTGAAAGTGATGGAAGCACATAGATGCAAGGGAGCTAGACAAGGACAAGAAAATAAATGGGCGCGCAGCCACAAAGAAAGTGGACACATATGCGTCAAGAATATGGGACTTTCACCACGCATGGCAACAAGTGGATGCGTGGGTGAAAGTGGACGGCCGATGGAAAATTACCAGCTGTATAGCGGTATTACACCAGCCAGTGCCTGAGGCCAGAGGAGCTGCCTATATAAAGGCGGCACAAATCAGAGTAATCATCAAGTCATCAAGGCATGATCAAGTAACAAGTAATTAAGGCCTTACGAGTAACCTTAAGAACTTATCAGGGAAACACAAGGAGCAGCAGAGAAACTAGGAACTATACAGGCCTTACGAGTAACCTGTACAGTTCATAATAAGGATAACAAACACCGTACGCAGCAAAGGGAAGGCAAGAAAGGACGATGAGGGATTCGAAGCGACTCACCAACGCTGCCCAAGTCCAGAACTACCGTAGAGAAACCGTCATATACAACCGAGCCCACTAATAATTTTGAATACACATACGTATCAGCACTAGCAACTGAAATCAAACGTGTTTTTAATTTCATGAGTATAGCGTTTATTAAAAATTGGTAAAGGCATTGAATTTAAATAGAATATTATAAATTAACTTCACAAAAGAACGAAAAACAGTAATTAAGCGAGAGCGCAAAAAAAAACAAGACCGACTTCGATGAGTGACAATATGATATTGATGACGAATAGATCTGATGTGTTTTTTAATGATGAACTCTGCGGGTTTCTTTTTTCCATATAATAATACTAATCGGCACGCTTTGCTTATTTAAACTACGTCCACCCTACCCCTTTCCATTTACCCTTAATCTGTAATACTCTGCAGTGAAGATCAGTCGTTGCAGTTTCTCTTCACCCTCATCTCACCCTTCACTTCTCATCCTTAAAACCCATCTGTGCAGGAGTTCCACAAGATTTTATACACACTGTTTTCAAGCGATATGGCAACTCCTACCGAATCCACAACTAACGGAATGACGATTGCTACGTATGCTGATGACACGGCTGTTCTGTCCAGTGCATACGACCCAGAAGATGCGACGGAAGCGCTACAAATAGATCTACACGAATTCCATGCAAGGACCAAGCGATGGTGCATCTCTATAAATACAACCAAGTCAATACAAATCACATTTGAACTCAGATAATTATCCTACCATGCATTAACATTGAACAATGAAAAAATTCCGACTGCCAGCCATGCCATATATTTGGGCGTCACGATATACAGGAGATTAAATTGTAAAAAGCATGTTAAAAAAACAATAAGCAAATGTACCAGAAAACTCAAAATGGATGCTCAGAGGGTCGAGGGCGTTGTACGCTTTTTTTGGCGCGTTTGCCGTGGCAGTCGATTATCTCGCAAATACTTTTGGCACCCATCTGGACCGTCTAAATCAATTTATTTTCGTCTGAAAAATTACATTTCGAAACTCGAGAGCCCAAAATTTGTGTGTTTGTGTTAATAATTTTTAACAACTTTAATTTCTGTTTCTAACCTTTGTTGGTTTTTTTTCTTTTTCTCTCTCTTTTCTTCCTCTCTTTTCCACCTTAATCTCATTTTTTTTCTTTCTTCCAAATCACAAGCAACGCTCATTTGTTGTTCTCTCCCAATTTCTTTGTGTTTTTGTTGCAGTGTTTTTGTTATTGTGATTTCTAACTCCCGCGCTCGCGCTCTTTGACTTTTTTCTCGTTTTCCTTTCACTCGTCGACGTTATTTGCGCTCATATTGCATTCTGTTGTGAGTCTGTAATATAGACTCTATATCTCTTAGTCTGTTTTTCATTTAACCCTTGTGCACCCTCAAAATCTCTCATTTTTATTATTTCTGGACCTCAGAGTGAGTTATATATTTTATTACCAAAACATTTTTAATTTTTAATTGTTACCCATTTTTCTTATTATCTTATAATGCCTGTTTGCTCGCTTAAAAATTGTTTGCACCCCGCCCACCCCTGAATAGCTTTATTTACTGTTGGTTGTGTAAAACTACAGTAAATGCTAAGTGCACCGGCTTTACATGCAGGGTGAAGGATCCCTTAGATCAAAAAAAGGGTCTTAAATGGGGATGTGAGTCATGCCGGATCGTGGAAGATGAAATGGAACTTTTCATGCGGATTTCAACCTGATGAGTCTGTCCGCCAGTTTTCTTAAACTCTCGCAAGAGTTTAAAGCTGTCGATTCTCAGCTTAGTAGTATAACGCTACTGACTGAGTCTCGAAAGAGTAAGAAGGCGGGAGAACAGACTCCTGATTTGTCCTTGCGTTTGCCGGTCTCCACATCTATATCGGTTCCGACCCCTTCTCAACCAATGCAAACTCCAATTCCGCAGACGATGTCAGTAGTGTCCGTTTTGTCTGGGCAAGAATCTACACCCACGGATTTTGCGGACAGGGATTCTAGTGATAGCAATATCGGAGTGCCACTTGTTGCAACTGATGTTACAATTAATGCGGTAGCTGATGCTATACCTGGAATGCCGAATCCATTGATGGGAGTGCCACATAAAAAACACATTTTTCTTTCGAGAGTTCTCCCTGATGCTACATCGGATGATGTCATGGCCCACATTCGGGCTAAACTGAATGTCTCCAATATATACATAAAAAAGTTTAAATTTTCATATTCTAGAGAAATTTCATCTTTTAAATTCAGTGTCCCAATTGAGTTCTTTGACTGTATCTGCAGTTCTAGCTTTTGGCCGAAAAGCTCAATTGTGAAGGAATTTACATCCAGAAAAAGGAAGACGCCGGGCCAACAAGGATTCCTTCACCATCTATTCCATCTATTCCCACTCCTTCATAACCTATTCCTTCTTCTACATTATCAAAAAACTAATAACTTCCTTCTCTGTCGGCTATCAGAATGTCAGTGGCTATAATACTAAACTTACTTAACTCTTTGTAGATAGTCTGTCTTTTGATTTTGACCTAATTGTCTTTACTGAGACTTGGTTAAAACCTGACGTTTTTGACGCCACAGTTTTACCCTCTAATTTCAATATTTTTAGACGTGATCGTACTGATCGTAGGGGTGGTGGAGTTCTAATTGATGTAGATTCCACCCTATCATCGGGTCTGATAGCAATAACTGTCTCAAGTAGTATCCAATTTATATGCGTTAAGGTATCTTTTATTCGTTTTTCCATTAATGTTACCTGTTCCTACATTCAGCCCCAATTGGAATAGCTACACTTAGAATCTATGAAATTTATACTTCAACTACTTTCTGATAGAAACTCTTTAATTGTCCTTGGGGACTTTAAATTGCCCGCTATAACTTGGTTAAAACTTAATGGTATCAAAATGTTGCTGCCCACTGGGTGTCACGACTATATTGATGGTCTGCTTGAGCTTTCGTTGGACAAGCTGAATTCGATTGTCGCACTAAACAATGCCTTTCTTAATACCGACTGAACTAATTTATACACTTGTACGGATATGAATTCCGCCATTTCTTTATTTTATACCACTGTTAACCCGATCTTTAATGACTATGTACCCCTAGTAACCCAAAAATCACCATGGTTTACGCCGGAGCTGTGAAAACTGAAGAATCTTAAATCAAGGTATTACAAAAAGTATAAAGTCACGGGTCTATTATCGGATCTTTGTCTTTACTTGGTTGCTAAATCGAATTTTATTGTTTCTAATTCTGAATGCTATAATAATTATTTACAACGTTGCAATTCTTTGAAAATCCTAAAGAGTTCTATAGTTTCGTTAACTCAAAGCGAAATTCTATCTCCCTTCCATCGCATGCAGTTTTTAATAATGTTCCGGCCTCTTCTGATTAATCTATTTCTAATTTATTTGCTAACTTCTTCTCGACTACGTACATATCCACTAAGTACAACTCTAGTTAGATATATCCATATCCTATAACGAAATCCAACTGCATTCTTAATCCTATTATAACGGAAAGTTCGATAGCTAAGGAACTAATGACGATTAAGCCGGTATACTCACTGGGCCCAGACGATATTCCCGCTTGTGTCCTGAGGTTCTGTGCGGAGTCATTGTGCTCGCCTTTACTTAAGCTTTTTGAGTTGTCCGTTACACTGTCCGAGTTTCCAACTATATAAAAAGAATTCGTTTATTTTACCTCTTCACAAATGTGGCAATAAATCCGACGTCACTACTTACAGAGGAATTTCTAAATTGTCAGCGATACCTAAACTGTTTCAGAAAATTATGACGTCTCAAATACAGCATTTATGTAAATCTATTTTTCCGCCATACCATCATGGGCTTGCCAAAAATAGGTCTACCACAACTAACCTTTTAGAGTTTACATCTTTTGTAATGCAAGGTTTTAAGAAACAAATGCAAACTGATGTTGTATTTACGGATGTCAGTAAGGCTTTCGATTTGGTAAACCATGCCTTACTTTTACATAAGCTTAATTTAGTTGGCTTTCCGGATGCTCTGCTTGCTTGGATTTCACAATATCTAAGCAATAGGAGGCAGAGGGTTCTTTTCAGGTCCTCTCTTTTTAAGATCATTTGTGTTAAATCGAGAGTCCCTTGGCCCATTACTATTCACCATTGTTATTAATGATCTCCCCACCGTTCTTTTGAATTACAGAAATCTTATGTATGTCGATGATGTAAAAATCGCTAATCGCATCGAAGACTCTCTCTCAGGTCATCCCTTTCAAGCTGACCTGAATGCTTTTCAGGGGTGGTCTAGGGCTAATTTGTTATTGCTAAACTTTTCTAAGTGCAAAATTATGTCTTTTTATAGAAGTTCTCCCCAATTAACGAGTTTCTTTTTAAATAATTTCCCGTTAAAAAGAATTAATAATACTTATTTGGTTGTAAAAGATTTGGGGATCTTAATAGACCACAAACAGTTTTAATCAGCATATATCGACTACTTTTAGTAGGGCTAAGAGTGTTCTTGGCTTTATAAAGCGCTTGTCGAAAAAGTTCAAGGATCCATATACTACCAAAATACTTTTTACTTCTTTAGTCCGCCCCATATTGGAGTATGGATCTTGTGTTTGGTCTCCTCAATATGAGTTTTATCAAAACAAATTAGAATCTGTACAAAAACAGTTTTTACTCTTTGCCTTTCGTGATTTGCGCTGGGATCCAACTGTACAACTTCCATCTTATTCTAGTTGACTTCAGTTGATTAACCTTCCGTCTTTAACTAATCGTAGAACTTTGCTTGGTGTAACATTTCTTTACAAACTTTTGAATGGTGAGTTTGACTCTTCCGAGCTATTGAGCCAAATTAACATTTCTGTTCCATCTAGAAGGACCCGCAATTTCACACCGCTTATACTTCCCACTTGCACAACTAACTTTTCTCAGCATGAACCTTTTCGTATACTACGTAGTGACTACAACAGACTTTGGCACGTTATCGGTTTCGGGTATAAAAACTGCGATCTTGTCCTTCCTCGCTCGTAATTAGTTGTAATCATCTTTATTTTAACCTATCCTGTTTTCTTTTTGTATGTAACCTATTATCTTATTACATTTAATATTTTCTATTTCATTAGTTTAATTTTATGTTTATATATGTAGTACGTCTACGCCCTTACGTCGGAGTGGGTAGAGGTTGTAACATTAGCTTTACTTAGGGTCATTCGTAACAGGCCCGGGCCTGGTGTCATATAGGTCACTTGTTCGTACTGATCGTTGTACGACTACGTCTAAATATTAAAAAAAAAAAAAAAAAAAAATAGTATGATAACATATAAAACGGTGATAACGGTACCGTGAATGGTGGCGAAAGAAGAATTTTGCAAGAACATTCTTGCAATAGGGCCATATATTAAAATTATGCGTTTAAAAAATAATTGTTTGATTAGTTTTAATAGAGATATAAGCAAAACCCATTGTGCACATCTACTTATTTCCATGAGGTATGTAGTATGTTATCAAATTTGGAAAACAAAGTTTTTTGGTTGCTGACCTTTCAAGGGGCAAAATGCTTAATGCTTTTTAAAATTTTGGTTTTAAAAAAATTAAAAAAAGGAAAAAAAAACCAAATCAGAGTACGAAAACAATACAACACGATTCACTCTTGTGTTGCATTGTGCCTGACTACTGCGCTAAGCAGTCTACAGTCGCGAGGTCTGAAACAATTTCTGCTGACAACGGCACTTGTTGTTGGGTACTTATATCCAGTCCAGGTAAAGCCGTAACGTATTAATATGATTGATGTAGACTTGGACAACATGCCAAAGGACACCATATTTGATGTATCGTCTTCCTAAGTGACCTCTAACCCCTGGCAATTTGAACACAAGAGACGCAAAACACCAAGCCGCAATCTTCGCCAAGCCAAAAAAGCAATACATTTGGATGACATCTCCAGTACTTCAAGGACAGCACTCCACTGGAGTGGCAAAAGCGTATATCACAGATAAAGACTCAATCAACGCCTGAAAAGCACCTTAAACCACCACTGATTGTATGCAATGGAATCTCCTCAATCAGAAAGCTGCAACAAGTAGTATTACAAGTCCTACCAGAAAGTTCTTTCACTCTAAAAAAAAAGGGGCACTGTTCGAGTGTACAGTAACAACAGTGATGAATTAAGAAAATTAGTTGCTTACTTTAGTAAACTAAAAAATTTCGAATTTTACTGTTACAAGTTGAAGGAAGATAAACCATTCAGAGTATGCATAAATTTAAGTCTATTAACATTAATTTATATTAATATCAACTCTTTAACAAAAGCACATATAATTTTGGTGTTGTGCTGCTTCGTTTTTGATTTCTTCTATTCTATTTTCTCAAAATACAGTTCATAGTTTGCTTTTGTTTGTGTGGTGTTGGTGCTCTCTAATCTTTTGTTTTCTCTTTTGATCGTGTTCGCGGCAATAATCCCAGCAAGACCAGTGAATACTTTTTTTTACGGTTGGATGTATTGCAATGTAATGCACTTTAAATGTGCTCGTTATACAGTCAAGGTGCAGGATAATATTGCAGAGGGTGGCTGCCTTAAATGAGGCTATGATTCGTGTCGTGGCTTGGAGTTCGATGCGAAGTTTTATGAAACGAACTGATGATGCAGTTAAAACCCTGTCAGCTGGCGTTCATTAGCTCTAAGAGAAGCTTTTGGCGATAAAGGTTTAATTCAGAAGTTCCCTCAGTCTGTCGGCACATCGTTTTCTACCAGTTCCAGCTTCCGACAATGACCCTATGTCATTGTACCAAATATACAGCAGCTGTCCGGATTTGGCAGGTGTGGAGTCTCTTCCCATTTCCCCTGGAGACAGTATCCCACATACCAACGCGATATCGGTTGTAGTTTCCGAACCGCCCGGGCAAACATCCGTTTCCAGGAATATTGCGAATAAAGTAGTTACAAGAGGAAATAGTAAAGTGCTGGCTGCTTCAGCTGCTGCTGCGCCTGCTGAATCCGCTACTGCTGTGCCTCATAGTTTTAGTTCTTTCCCTGTTTCTTGTTGTAGATTCACCCAAGAAGCAAATTTTTATTTCGAGGCTTGATCCCAATACTACTTCTGAAGAAGTCATAGCCTACATCCAGGGCAAAGTTCAAGCACCAAATATTTCTGTGGCAAAGTTCCGATTATCATATACTCATTTCGTCTTTCAAAATAAGGTTCCCCCTTAGATCTTTTTTTGCTAAATATCTTATAAAGACTTTTGGCCGGAACACCTTATTGTATAACCTCTGTAAATAACGTTCCTTTCGGCTCGTCGGCATTTGTTGACTAGTCAAAAAACCAATTTCGTCCATAACTCTGGCCTATCAGAACGTACGGGGACTAAAGTCTGAACCCTCTAAACAATTGTAGATAGTTTGGCTTATGACTTTCATATTTATTTTGTCGTTTGTTTTAGAATACGAATACATAGTACATCATTAGAAAACACGAGAGTATAATTCACATTTTGATACAAATGTTAGAGGTTGACCCAATTTACAGAAGGTTTACTTTAGTTTGTTTTTGGAACACATTTTTAAGTACTTTTAACTTTAAACTAATAAGGTTTTTATTTTTCACAGTAAGTAGATGGTAAAAAGTTGTTAATTTAATTAGGGCGGAATCTCGATGATGCACTTAAAGTTCAAACAATTGCGTTAGACGTTAATACAAAACACGAAACAAAGAGCGGGAAGAGAGCAATTATATATTTATATATCTGAATAATAAGGCTATATTTAGGGTATTTATGTGTATTAAGCGATTTATATATATAAATGTATGTTTATGGATGGTTGGCTGTGCTCTAGGATGAGGACTGAGGATGAGTCATTAAATGCTTGTCTTCATTTGGCTGTTGCTTCACCTCGTGTCTCTACCAGAAGCCTCCCGACGAATATCCGCCGGGTGGAACACGTCCACGGGACTCGCCATTCGACGCCGGTGCCTTGGTATCCTTGGCCTGACTGACTGGAGGTGGCTTGGTTGCCTCATCCTCCTTTTGATCTGTGATCTCATCACGTAGCTGTTCCACCTTCTTGTTGGGATCAGTGGAACCCATACAGGCATTCAAATTGGAGGAGTTCTGTTGATTGTATTTGGGGCGCGGGCCATTGACAGAGACCTCGGGTTCTGAGAAGATATTGGTGTGTCCTCCGCCTGGTGGCTTAAGGACACGGCTCGATGGGCGACTTGAGGAGTTTAGGCCAATTTTCAATTCGGTGGATGTCATTTTGATTTAACTGAGTTTATTTGTTCGGAAAACTAATGTTAAATACTTTTAGTCAAACGTGCTAAATTCGCGGAGACGCACAACCTTCTTCGCCAATGGACAGTTAATTTTTTGATTTTTTGGTTTTTTATTGTTGCCTTTACTGAGACTTGGCTGAAGCCTGATATTGCAGATGCTTCAATTTTCCCCTCAAAATATTTAATATATAGACAGGATCGGACTATCCGCAATGGTGGTGGTGTTTTGATCGCTGTTGACTCGGCGTTCTCGTCTGAAATTGTCCAGTCTTCCAATCAGGAGATTGAATATGTCTGCCTATATTACTTGTTAGTATATTCCACCACAGTCCGACATGGCAGTGTACACTCACCATTTGAAAGCTATTCAACATTTTCTCATGTCTCTCTGACAAAGACTTGCTCGTTGTTCTGGGAGATTTCAATTTACCTGAGATAGCCTGGACCCTCTCATATGATTCTTTAATACCGTTGCCCTCCTCGTCATATTGTTTCATAGATGGTCTGCCTAAATTGTCCCTAACTCAAATAAATCCGGTCCGGAATAGTCGGAACAGATCACAAGATCCATTGACCTTCCTTGTGGGGTTATTCCTCGATATAATAACTCGATGCCGCCAACTCGATGTTTTCGTAAGACGAACTTTACCAAACTTAAAAAACTCTTGTTAACTAATGATTGGACATATCTGTATACTTGCACGGATATGGACTCTGCCATTTCTGTCTTTTATAAAACTCTTGAGTCGTTGTTTGATGTTTGTGTCCCGCGTGTGACTTAAGGATGATCTAATAAACCTCCTTGGTTCCCACGTGAGTTATGTAACTGGAAGAACGTAAAATCGAGATGCTATAAAAGATTTAAAAATCCGGTAAAGCATCGGATTTTTTCCTATACGTAGTTGCTCGATCAAATTTTATGGTGCTGAATTCACAATACTATAAGAATTATCTTTAGCGATGTAAATTTAGGTTAAAACGTAAGCCAACCCGTCTTACTTGTGTTTCGAAAACAATAAAGCTGACACTGATCAGGCAATTGCCGATTTGTTTCCTAATTTTTTCAAAACAACTTATTCCTCTTCGATTTGTCAAGCAAATCCTTTTCCTCCTTCATCACTTGCAATCGTCTAACTGCATTTTTGACATTGTGTTTGGTGAAAGTTCGGTTCTTAGCGCGCTTAGTTCCGTCAAACCAATATATGCACCTGGCCTTGATGAAATACCAGGCTGCGTATTAAGATTTTGCGCGGAGGCCCTATGTAAGCCAATACTTAAGTTGTTTACACTGTCCGTTAAATTTTCCGCCTTTCCGTCCATCTGGAAAGAATCATATATCATTCCTCTTCATGAAAAGGGGAAAAAGTCTGAAGCCTCCAATTATAGGGGTATTTCTAACCCGTCTGCCATACCCAAAGCATTTGAGAAAATAATAACGACTCAATTGCAGCATTTTTGTAGCTCAATTATTTCGTCATCTCAAGATGGGTTTAAAAAAGTAGATCAACGACGTGTCACATTCTCGCGTGCATATGTACGCGGATGATGTCAAGCTTTACTTCAGTTTTAAAGACATATCGTCTTCTTGCCTACTTCAATCAGATTTTAATGGTCTTCAGAGTTGGTGTGAAACCAACCTATTAAACCTCAACGGCTCTAAATATAATGTGTCTTTTTATAGATGCACTCCACAGTTGGCAACTTATTATCTTAACGACACTGCCTTAGAGCGGTTAGATATTGTCAATGACTTAGGTGTTCTTATGGACCATTAATTAACCTTTAATCCTCATATTTCTGCTACAGTTAGGCTATGAATGTTCTTGGGTTTGTGAAACGATGTTCAAAAGAATTTGACGATCCGTACACAACCAAACTTCTGTATACTTCATTAATCCGTCCTATCTTAGAGTACGGATCTTACAAATGGTAAATTGGGATCGCAAAATCACTTTGCCATCAGTAGGCTTCTTTTAATCAATCGTCCTTCTTTAGTTAATCGTAGAGTAATGCTTGGTGGTATCCTTATTCACAAACTTTTAATAAGTGAAATAAACTCTCCTGAGCTATTGAACCAGTTAAACCTATCTGTACCTCTACCCTTAAAATCTTACAATCTTCTGTATCCCGTAATCAGATCAGAAGCCTCTCTTTCTCTTGTGGAAAACTCTCTTTTATCACACTTAGCACGTAATTAGCTGTAGCTAATTATATTTTAATTGTTTGTCTGTTTTATTTGTATTTGTCCACGCGATCGTGCCGTCCGTTATACAGCTGTGCCCCACGCTCCGTCGGCATAAGGTGGACATCTCTCTGCTTGGGCTCGCTGCAAAACAGGCTATGCCATGGGGTCGTATGGGCCACTTGAACGCGTCAACTTCCAGACAATAAAAGAGCAATCCCAAAAGATTACAGTCCTGATGGATATCATTTTAAAATTTTTTAAAATATATTGTCTTTTAGAATATGTACCATGGTGGTGCTTAGCATTGCCGTAAAGTCCAACATAGGCTAAATACAAATTGGCGCCATCTATCTTCCCCCGAACACAAATATTTTCCTACAGGATTTAAAGGGAATACTTAATGACAGATCACCTAAAACCTTAATTGGAGGTGATTGGAATGCAGAGAAATCGAGCTTACGTCAGCAGCTGATATTTACTTTGCCGCTGAAATGGTCCAAAAACCCATTGAGGACGCAGCTGCTGCTGCTTTAGAGAATTGATGCTTTACTGGAACAAGCGGACTCGGCAGACAGATCAAAGTACCAACTCTTACGGTTTACCCGTAAACTACATAGGCAACCTCAGAGTCGCCTTCCAGTTCAAAATGCTGCTGGTGCTGGTGTTTCTCATGGATGGGAGAGTTCTTAAGGCACTACCTGAATGCTATGCTGCAATGCTATATTTTGCATTCGGAACAGCGGTCTAGAAGCGAGTTGTGATTGTAATGATTCCTAAATTTGGCAAACCTGAGGACAAAATTGGTTGCTACCGGCTCATTAGCCTGCTGCCTGTGCTCTCAAAAGTATTTGAAGGAATTTTTCTTGGTAGAGTCTTTTTAGACGCTAAACAAGCCTTTGACCGAGTATGGCATTCTTAACTACCTCAAAAAATACGAGAAGTTTTACCACCACCATTTTATGATCTTTTTGCATCAGACTTCGAGACAGAAAAGTTAATGTGGCTTTTAGAGACGCATTCTCGCCCTTTAATCCATCTGCGAATGAGAATGATGATTGCAACGTATTCTGATGACACGGCTTTTCTCTCCAGTGCATACGACCCAGAAGATGCGACGGAAGCCCTACAAACATACTTACATGAATTCCATACATAGACCAAACGATGGTGCATCTCTATAAATACCACCAAGTCAATACAAATCACATTTGCCCTCCGATAATTATCCTGCCCTGCACTAACATTCAACAATGAAGCCATTCCGACTGCCAGCAATGTCACATATTTGGGCGTCACGATAGGCAGAAGATTAAATTGGAAGAAACATGTTCAAAAAACAAGAAGCAAATGTACCAGAAAACTCAAAATGCTGGACTGGATGCTCAAAGACTCAAGCACGTTGTCCCTCGTAAATAAAGTAACAATTTACGCGGCGATAGTGGTACCAACATTCATATATGCGCTTCCTATTTGGGGCTCGGCAGCTACATGTAAAAAAGGTCCAAACCATGCAGAACAAAGTGCTTTGTCTCATTACAGGAGCAGAATGGTATGTGCGAAATCCAGTTCTCCACCACGACCTGGGCCTACCCACTATAGCAGAACTAATAGGTCGATACAGCACACGCTATTGAGACCGCCTTGAAGCTCATCCGAATCCCTTAGGCAATGATTGGCCGTCAACACCTCCAGGCGTAGGCTAAAGCGTCTGCATCCTTTGATAAAATTGACTTAATTTATAAAGCTCAAATTCGTTGTCGAATATATTTTGTTGTTTTTTTAAATTGCCCTATCTACCAACGCAATGATCATCTGTCTAATGGGCGCATGGCTTCACGGACCATAGTTTGGACCGTGCAACGCAAATATCGCTCAGTTTAATAATTTAAAAAACATTTTTTGTTTTGCAAAGAATGATAAATGTGGATTTAATTTGTCTGTTGGGCGCTGCCGGTACTTGCTGTCCTTGCTGTTTGTCGCGCTAGAAGGTGCCGGTACTGGTCTTCACACAGAATAGAAATAGAAAGAAATAAAAAGCTTTAGGAGATCGGCTTATCTTTGTTTTAGCCGTTTCTTAACTCCGCTACGTTTCACTTTTTGTATTGAATCCGTTCCGGACCATGTGTTTGAATGGGTTTTTGTTTGGATTTAGTTAATTTCGCGTATTGCATTGTCACGGTCGCCATATAATAATTCCACATGTAATAATTCCACAAAACTTTGATTTTATTTCAGTTTTTATTTATTCATTTATTTTTTTCTTTGAAATTCGATTATGTTTTTTTTTGGGTAGCTTAATGCCTAGTAGCTATAGCTAATATAAAATTGGCTGTAATTTACAATCACTGCCCAATCACATTATAAAAAAAAATGTTTTATGGGGATATGCAGTAGGCATATAGCAGACAGATTTAGTCAAGTTTATGTATTCTTATATTGTTGCAAATATTATTTTCGACTGCACGCACTCGTCGCTCACAACGAAGTGAAGTAAAAAAGAGAAACAAGAGAATAAGTGTATGCGATGCCACAGTAACATTCGGTAAGAATGTTATTTCTTCAGTTGCTTCTTCGTATATACAAAGTGGCGCAAAAGAAGTCATCCGGGCCAAAAGAAGTCATCCGATGTTGTTTGCCTCTCATTTTTTTTCTAAATAAAAAACTTTGGTTCTGTTTTTATTATTATTATTATTTATTATTAATTATTATACAAAATAATATAATAACTAACGGGTTAAGAGTGCTAAGGCCATCGACTGCTAAGGCCATCGACTCGATAGTTAACTTATTGAGTAAGTTATTTGCATATAGGAATTGGATTACTGATTTTATTTTATTGAGTGTGGGTGAAATAAGAAGAGAGGTGGGTTGGATTTGGCCAAATAGACAAATCCTTGAATTATGCAGTTGTGGGCAGGTATCCAATATGTGTTTGGTTGATAATTCTTCCTCGCATTTAGGGCATCTGGGCATGGCTTTTCCATTTAACAGATGGTCGTGGTTTATGGCGGAGTGACCCGTTCTGAGGCCGGTGATGATATTGCAATGTCTTCTGTGCAATGAAGGTGGATATCGGACTGGTTCCTTGCTTGGGTTGAATTGTTTAAGCCTATGATCGTAACTGTCCCATTGAGTGATTTCCTTTTTTCTTAGTATCTCCTTAATGTTGCGCCATAAGACTTCTCTGACACCAGGGAAGACAGTAAGGCAAGGAGAATGTCCTGCCTGTTTCGCCGCTGCATCTGCAAGCTCATTACCTTTTACGCCAATGTAATCAGGAGCCCAAAGGAGTTCTATTTTGCTAGCGTGTTTTAGGGAAAGATGTCGAATTTCACATATCAGGCTAGTTTGGTTGTATATGTTATTAACTGCATTGAGGGTAGAACGACTGTCGCTGCATACTATGAATTTGCCTTTAAGTTCGAGAGCGTGCTTAATTGCTTTAAGGATTGCAACCGCTTCGACAGAAAATATTGAAAAATATGAGGGAAGAATTCCAGATGAGACGAGGGTTCCAGATTGGCTCGAAGCTCGTGGAGTCAATTGTTTTCGATCCGTCACTGTAAAGCCAGGTCCATTTAGGGACTTTTTGCGTTTCGGCAGCTAGCATTTGCTGAAATACATTTTTTGGTGTTTTTGATTTTTTTAATAAGTTGAGAGACGTGTTCACGGTGTGGCCCGGAAGTTGCGAAGGAGGAAATGGGCTGATTTTGTTCCAACGATATGGCATATCCAGTTGATGCTTTCTGAAGAAACTGGAACATCTGCGGATAGTAGACATGACTTTGAACCTTCGTCGCTGTTTAACCGTTGTATTGAAGTCTTTTAGCAGAATTTGGTTGGTCAAGCAGAGAATTTTAGGTATAAGCTTAAAAGTCTGTTGCGCGGCTCTCGTCTGTACTTCAGGAAGCCCAGCTTCCGCTAAAAGGCATTTTGTCGGAGTTGTGGGGAAGACGCTAATGCTACGCCGTACTGCTGCATGGTATGCGGGGGAGAACAATTTGATGTTGGATGGCGCACACCACCCATAGATTGCCAGCCCATAGTCGATTTTGGCCAGTATTAAGGCTCTTGTCGCATGAATTAGACATGTTGGATGCACAAGAGAACGCTTAGACCCAAGAAACTTAATGATATTAAGGCGCTTGTTAAGGCTATCTCTAAGATTAACACAATGTTGCTTAAACGTAAGTCTACTGTAGAGCGTAAGGCCGAGAACTTTAAGACTAGATGTATATTCTAATGTTGTGTTATTTACCGTTAGAGTTGGATATGTACAACGATGTTTTTTACAAATATGAAATAATTTACATTTGTTTAAGGCAAGAGTGGCCCCTGAGAAATTACCCCATTCAACGATATCCATGAGTATTTGTTTAAAAGTAAGAAATAGTGAATTTGTGTTTTTGCAGTTGCTGTATATTATAGCATCCTCCGCGTAAACAGAGAGTGGTATTTTGTTGTGTTTTAGTATCATATTGTCTAAGGAGTGGAAGGCAATCATGAACAATACCACTGAGAGTGGTGATCCTTGTGGAATGCCGTTGTTTAATTTATATAAATTAGTTAAGGTATTATTAACTCTAACACGGATGGATCGCTTGGTCATGAAAGCCTTCACTAGGTAGAAGGTCTTAGGAACTACCCCCCCACCGGGAAAGTTGCTCCAGTACGGTGTGCACACCAACGCGATCAAAAGCTCTTTCAAAATCAGTAGCCAGGATAGTTATGATTTTTGATCGAAAGAGCATCTGACGCGTAATGATGGATATGCAATAGTGAGTCCATGGTACTGTGTTGTTGTTTGAATGCAATTTGGTTGGGGCTAATAAGTTTATTTTTGGTAATAAACCACATGATCATTTTGGTAACAATTTTTTCCAGTGTTTTGCTCAAGCAAGAAAGTAGGGATATGGGACGGAAGGATGATAATTCGTGGGAAGGTTTGTTTGGCTTAAGGATTGGGATTATTATGGTCGTTCTCCATGTATGCGGACAGCTACCTGCATCTAACATTTTGTTGTAAATTTCTAGTAATCTTTGCTTTCCTTCAATTGGCAAGATTCGAATCATAGGGTGTGAGATGCGGTCATAACCAGGAGATTACCCCTTAGCGTGCTGCAGGGCTGACTCTAGCTCAATCAATGTGATCTGAACATCAAGATACTTAGCATCTGCGTAAATGTGATAGAGAGAGGAAGTTTTCTTTATTTACTTTATACACATTAGAGAAGTTTTTGGAATAATTGGACCACATAGCTCCAAAAGCATTACCAATGTCAACCGAATTTTGTAGCTCAACATTATTATCTCTGATGGATTTAAGAGGCCCTGGGAAGATTTCGACTAATTTTTTGATATACGACCATAATTTTTTTGTTGTGAAAAGTGGGTTAATGTTAGAAGTAAAATTGCAAAAAGAATCTCGTTTAGCTCTAATAGCTTCTCTTTTAAACAAGGCTCTCGCTTTTTTGTAGGCTATTAAATTGGTGGAGTATCGAAAGGTTTTATAGTTATGCCAGAGAGTCTGCTTTTGTTTTCATAGATCTTGGAGACTTGGGCTGAACCAAACAGGGTTTCTCATATATTTTTTAGGATTGCTTTGTGGAATGGCTACGTTGGCTGTTGTTTTTATGCTTTTCGTAATTCTGGCAACGAAGAGGTTCAAGTCGTTGGTCGACGGGAACTGGAAGTGTTTTTACAAACCGATTGGATGATATTCCAGTTGGCGTAGTCAGTTTTGAACCTAATTATAGGTGGGAGCTTTTAAGGTTTGAAATGAGTCAGAAGGTTAATAGTAATAGGAAAATGATCGCTCACTCACCATTTTGGGAAATGGACCATTTGCTGTATGGTACTAGCGATACGGAACTCATACTCAGATCAATGTTAGTAAAAGAGTTGTGAGTTGAATGGTGGGTGGCAGAGCCGTCATTTAAAATAGCTAAGTTTGTTCTGACTATGAGATCTTCAACTTGATAACCTTTGGGATTGCGAGAGCTGGACCCCCAAAGAGGACTCCAAGCGTTGAAGTCCTCGACATAGACTATAGGCTTATGAGCTGACTCTACAATATTTATTAAATCTGAGGCTATTAGTCTTTGGTTGGGGGTATATAGGAATTAAATATTATAATATTAGGGTGGGATAAAAGCTCAATGCCAATGGAGCAAGTGGAAGAGATTATGTTGAGAGTTTTGTGTGGGATGTTTTGACGTATAAGTATACCAACACCATGCTTCGCATGAATATTGGGAGAGTTATTGAAAAAATAACCAATAAATGGTTTTGGAGTTGCAACATTAGTATTGTTAGATTTGGGATTAGTCTCTTGTAGGCATATAATATCCGGTTTTGTTTGTTTAATTAATAATAATAGATCAATGTAATTGTTGAAATAACCGTTTATATTCCATTGCAGAATTGTAAGGGTCATTATTTGGAAGGCGTGGATATTATGGAAAAAGTTTATTTCTAATTACGTATCAGAGTCCTCCATAGACTCTTCTGATGTGGTGTTATAATCTTTTTGAGTTAAATTTGTGGAAGTTTGTGTTAGAAAATTTGGTAATTTTGTTAGTTTGGGGTTGTTTTAAATATTCAGTGGTTTTAGGCGAAGTAGCATAGTCGAAATCGGCTGATACGTTTTTGTTATTTTCGTGTTGTTTTTGCTGATGAGATAGCGGCGTAGAAGTGTTTGATGATGTTGTTGTTGTTGTTCCTTCATTTATGACAGTAATTGTCTTATCTTTGCTTAGTTTGTTGTGATTTGGGCTTGAGTTGTAGTTTTTGTTGTTATTTTGATCAGATGTTTTTTCGTTTCTTTTGTGTCTAGCCATCGTTACTGAGGCGTACGAAGAAGGGTTGGATTGCTTTGTTGTTGTTGCATTGAAGAGTAACTTAGCTTCGCGCATTGTACATTTTTTTCTGTCTTGATTTTCAGAATTTCTCTTTGCTGCTGATATTTAGGTCATAGGCGAGACGAAGATGGGTGATCTTCTAAGCAGCTGACGCATTTCGTTTGTGTGCAGTTATGGCGAATGGGGAGGTAAAGCGCAATTACCGCAAAATGGTTCATTTTCGCAGTGTTTAGCTGTATGGCCAAGCAGCTGGCAAGTCTTGCACCTCATTGGGTTTGGTATATAGTCCCGTACTTTTACCGAATGCCATGCAATGTCGATTTTGCTGGGATGATTGTATAAATCAAATGTAACCAGAATGACTCCGGAGGGTTTAATGCCAGTATCCGTGGTTTTGGTGAATTTGAATATATCAATGACTTTTTGGGATCGCAGTTCTTCTAAAATATCTTCGTTGGAAACGTCCGAGAGGTACGGAGCCTTTTGCTTGGTTTAGAGTTTCGTGTATTTTGCATGTGATGTCCCAAATGCCCAGTAGAGAAGGTGAGTTGATGAATTTTTCAGCCTCGGTTTGATTTTTAACCAGCATCAGCAGGTTGCCGTCGCGCAAGTTATTGATGGAGGAGATGTTTTTAGATATTAGTCGTAGGGCGTTGTACACGGCAATGCAGGAGAAATCTGAGATTCTTTTTTTTCTTTGTTTTTTGATGCGACTACAATGTATTTCGGGTTTTCGAGGGTTACGGTTGGGAGTTGGGGGAAGGTCAATTCGATTTTTTTGTCTCTTTTTTTGCCGGGGGGCTATCAGAGAGCAACGCAAACTGATTGCACCTTAGAATAGGGGCCCGAGGGGAGGATTCATAGTTTGATGAAATAATCTTTAGTTATGAGCTAAAACACAACTGCACTTACGAAAGAATGTATGAAAGCAAATAATGATAGACCATGTGGGTCGCGAAAGAAATACACCGATTAGACTCTGCTGATACGAAAACTGACGTCTGCCAGCAAAGAAAGCTAGTCGAACACGGTTCTGTTTTTAAATTATGTTTATTTGAACAATAAAATTTTCAAGCTTTTAATAGACATAATTTAAAAACAGAATCAAACAAATGAGAGCTGAACAATATCGGATGACTTCTTTTGGCCCGGATGACTTCTTTTGCGCCACCTTGTATGTAAATCGTTAATGTGGCTTTTGCTATTTCTCTACCCATCTCCTCAAAAGATCCATTAATGAATTTAAACGAAAAAATTTCAGCTTTCTCAATTATTAATTCATTAATAATTTTATATTAAGTTCTAATATAAGTTAGTTAAATTAAGTTAGTGTATCTACTTAATATAACGAGTAAATAACAAAATGTACCCAATCAAGATAGGACATGGCACATAATTTGGCTCAATAGATTCTAAGGCTTTATAATTTAGTTTGCTGGGTAGAGGTGCACTAACTGGATTAGAATTCTCCATATAAAATTTTCTTAAAACATTACATAAACGGAGTGCCTTAAATGCAATTGATCCTCATGCCTATCTATTCCAATAAAATGTCGGATGTCTTTTAAATCAGTCATTTTAAATTTCTTTTACAAATACGATTTAAAATTTGACATTCTATCAATCCTTTTAAAGACTATTACTACATCACCCACATACCTACATATGTACATATATGTGGGAATGGGTCGAAAGACAAGAAGCGGTCGATTGTATTGAAATAGTTCAGACGTGTATAAATCAAAAGTTAACAATAATATCAATAGTACATTAGAGTTAACAATAGTATAACTAATTGCGCTCCCCCGCTAGCGTCGAACACTTCGGCTCTAAGATATATAAATATGTTCAAGTAAATTACAATGTTTGAGGAAGTTATAAATTCTGTTAATATTGTCTTTAGATATTATGGAAAGGTAGGTTGGGTCTTCCTGATACTCCCTTTTCGTTGGCAGTGGTCTAGGATGTGGGACACCGATGTGCTTTGTCCGCAAAGGGGACAGTGTGTTTTAGTTTCCCCGGTGAGCAGATGAGAATGCGTAGTAGTGGACTGATCAAATGCGGAGACGGGCAAATTCAAATTCTGCCAATTCATTCCCAATAATACCTTTGTGGGTAGGCACTCAAAATATTTGAAGTTTGGCTGATGGTTTTATGAGGGCATCTCTTATTTTATGTGCTTTCACTTTAATACTATCTTGTTAATTTCATCTAATGCCATTATAAACGAAACTGGCGACACCTTTGTGGAGTTTGTGGTATGTTGTATAAACATTGTTGATTTCAGCCCGAAATGAGCGCCGAGTCATAAAAGCCTTCGCTATTGTGAAGACCCTTACACCCACCCCCATGAAGAACAGTATGAACTCCAACGCGATCAAACGCTTTTTCGAAATCTGTGGCCAGTATGGTCACATGATAACTTAGTGTTGGATGCACGGATAGTACGGTGTTTGGGCTTAAAGCCTACCTGATTTGGACTTATAAAGTTATTTTTTTTAATTTATTTATTTATTTATTTACGTCAACTAAATCAGCAGTCGACGAAAAAGCTTAAGCTAAAATACACATAATAATTCACAAATGTAGCTTAGCTTTATGCACAACTAAACATCCCGGACCCGGTGGAGGTGTTTTATTTGCAACAAGGTGCCAGCTATGCCCCGATTCACAGCCAATGTGGTTAGGGATGAGTTGCAGCCAATCCAATATCCAGTCCAGAATACTTTCAGTGGTTACGCTGTAGATAATTAAAAAGTATAGCGCGAAGAGAAGTGACAGATATATGAGGAGAAACAAGGTGAGAAAGGTAGTTAAAAGATTGGCAAAAAACACGAAGAGGTTCGTGAAGAGAGTAGATAGTCAGACATCTACTAAGGTGAAGAGGAAAAAAGTTTCTGGTCCGACGTGAGGGAACACAAAAATATAGCGTATCTAGTAAATTGGTAGAAATGACTTAGCCGTTGACTACTTTATGTAGAAAGAGGATGCCAAATACGAGCCTACGGTTGTAAAGTGAAGGAAGATTAATAAGAAGAAATCTGTCAGAATAAGAAGGTAGGCGAAGATTCGGGTCCCAATTAAGACCGCGTAACGCAAACTTAAGGAATTGCTTCTGTACCGATTCAATACTACGCTACGACGAAGATACATATATGAACATTAAAAGAAAGTTTTGGGTCAAACATAACGCCTAAGTCCTTGACTGATGGTACACAATCTAACAGAACAGACTTAATAGAGTAATGAGCTAGGAACGGCGACAAACGACTGAAAGTCATAAAAGAGCATTTAGAGGCATTAAGGTGTAATTTATTAACGTGACACCAAACACAGAACGCATCGAGATCTGATTGCAAGTACTGTTGGAAAGAAGGATCATTATATGAATACTAAATCTTTACGTCATCCGCAAACATGAGCACGCGTGAATGAGCCAAGGCCAAAGGCAAATCGTTTATAAACAAGGTAAATAACAGTTATAGATATCGAGGAACGAGAAGACACCTTTTGGGTTCTGCCAATAAGATACGACTTTAACCAAGCCAATAGTTTCGGGGAAAAACCGATGATGTTAAGTTTCATGAGAAGCATAGAATGATCAACCGTATCGAAAGCCTTACTAAAGTCAGTATAAATAACATCAGTTTGACACTTTCTACGGAAGCCATGGTGTACAAGGGTAGTCAATTCTAAAAGGTTGGTAAGCGACGAACGACCTTTCATGAAGCCATGCTGACAAGGAGAAATAATGGATGTGGATAGGTGTTGAAGGGAAGACGTAATAATTTTCTGAAACAGCTTAGGTATTGCCGAAAGTTTGGCAATGCCACGGTAGTTAGAAATATCCGATTTGTTACCCTTTTTAAAAAGCGGAATAATAAAAGACTCCTTCAAATATCAGGGAAGCGACAAGTCTCACTCGATATAAAGAGTAACCGAGATAAAGGCTTAGATAGGGAAATCAAACACATTTTAAGGATGCAACTAGGTATATTATCAGGCCCGGGTACGAAGGAAAACGTCATAGATGACAAGCTAGAGATAATACAGTCTTCAGTAATATTAGGAAAAAACATACAATTTAAATGTGGAATTGTGAAGGGATAAGGTGTGGGATCCGAAGCAGTAGTAGAATAAGTCGACTGAAAGAATTTAGCAAACAGATCTGCAATATCTGAATCATTATTAGCAATCTGGTCATTAAGTCTGAAGGTGGAAGGTAGTAAATTAGAGCTTTTTTTGGAATTAACAAAGTTATAAAATCTTTTGGGGTCCTTATAAAATTCAACCTTACAGCGAACGATATAATTATTGTAGCATTGAGTATTTAAAAGACAAAATTGAGATTTGGCTACACATTTATTTGCATAGTCAAGTCGCGAACCAGTTTTTTTAAATTTTTTTAAAATATCTCGATTTAATGTTACGGAGATTAGAGAGCCTACGTGTGAACCAGACTGGCGCACTGGAGACGGTAGAGACATTCACAAAAGGAACGCATTTATCAATTAGAGAATTAAGAGCAGAGTAGAAAAAATTTACTGCACAATCAATATCACAGCACTCAAATAGAAATGACCAATCAAAAGAGAAAATAAGGCTGTTAAGAAGATTGAAATTTGTTTTACGAAAACATCTACGTCGAGAATTTGAGATGAGATGAATTATTAACGGAATTGTAAGAAACAGTAATTTCAATGGTAGGGTGATAAGTATCTTCAGGCTTCACTAGGGGCTGTGTTTGTGACACAGCACTAACAGTGGGATCAGAGACAAAAACAAGATCAAGGATTCTCTAAGAAGAGTTCAGTAAAGAATTCAACTGATATAGCGGACATTCAAGTAGGCTATCAAGAAAAACATGTTGAGATGAAGGAATTAAGAAAGATAGATTATCATCAACAAGCCAAGAAACATTAGGCAAGTTAAAATAACCTAAAGCTATAAAAAAGATCACGATCTTTAAGACGACTAAAAATAGTTCGCAAAGCATCAGCATGGTGCATGTAGATCAGGATATCAGAAGTTGGAGGAATATATGAACAAGAGATATATAAGCTAAAGTTAGAACATGTAACTTCGACGCAAATAAACTAAACACCTAAGGGGAGATCAATCGGCACAACACTTGTACAACTAGGCCCTCTGGCCAAAAGTTATTGTCAACCATAGCTGACAAATACTCATTTGGTACAGTAATTTTGAAAGAGGAGATTTCGCGAGGCCTAGAAAACTTAAACTTTTGAACTAAAACCTTAGCAGGGCATATATTACCAATGTAAGCTGCCCCAGACGATTCAGAAGTATCTGGAGCAAGCCTAGAGATAAATAATTGTTAACGATGAGCCACTACAGTTAGTGGATGTGGAGGAGCATTGGGATCCGCAAGAGATTGAAAGCCAGCATGATCCAGTAATTGATGAGAGTTCCCGTGAGGGATAGATTGAGGTACACCAGGGCTTGTAGTGGGTACAGCAATCTGAAAAGAAGAGCATAAAGAGTGACAAGAAGATGGTGTAGGCGAAAGTAAAATGGGAGAAGATGTAATAGAGAGTGCGGCCGACTGCTTATGAGGTAACTCAAGGGTACATTTCTTGGGCAATTCCTTAGAAGGTGGACCAAACTTGAATTGCGACAATAAATGTATGCTAGAGTCACACTCATTAGACAGCTGTTTGGCCATTTTATTTAGAGAAAGAAACTTTAAACGAAGATCCCTGTACATTCGGCTAAAATCAAGCTGCTGGATGGCACAAGATGGGCATGTCCAGCGGATTAAGCCAAGCTCAGGCTTAGACACAGACAAACCAGAAAATTTGTCGTAATCACGGCCGTTGAGGCCAGCACATTTTAAGTGAATAAGATTATCGCAAAGCCAACCCGATATTGCTCTATACTGATCGTCAAAACGATCAGAATGCTTGCAAGTAAGTAGACAACAAGCCATTGAAAACCCAAAAGAAACACAAGGCAAAAAAAAATAAACAAATAAAAAATATATAGAAAAATTTTAATAACCAGCACAAAGATAATTATCGATAAAAAATCAATAATTACAAATAAAACAAAGAGACATCTAGAGTACACAGCACAAGAGAGAGTGGAAGAACAGTTATAAGACGAGCTTTGAGAGGCGGCTTTACAATAGTGATTACGCGGGAGAGAAGCTGAGCACAAGCACAAAGCAGAGAGAACAACAAAACCACTAGCATTGATGGTATGATGGGGGCGATGAGGGGAGCAACTGCAGAAGCAATGACGAGGAAGAACAACAATAAAAAAAAAAAAAAAATTTAAATGCACCAAACACTAATTACGAAAATGAAACAAAACAAAACTGTTTAATTTGGCGAATTATGCAAATAAAACACAAGGGTTTGAAGCAAATGACACCAGCGAAAGCGAATAAAAACTAGGCACAATTAAAAATTGAGAGACAACAATATATATTAATAAAAACTCAGGAGCTAAGCAAAATCACGACCGTCACGTCAGAGAGCAGAAGCTTTTATATATATTTCACATAAGTCTACGAGCTATCATCTTTTCAAATATTTTGCTTAAACATGAGAGCGGCGAGATTGGTCGAAAGCTGCTGATTTCACCGGTAGGCTTGTTAGGCTTAGGTATTGGCAGAGCAGTCGCTGATTTCCATACATGAGAATAGTTTCCATCGTTAAAGATACAATTGTAAATCCCAAGAAACTTTGACTTGGCAGATGGTGGGAGGTGTTTAATCATTGGATATGATATACGTTCGTACCCTGGAGTCTTTGCCTTAGCTGTTTGCAACGCGGTTTCAAGTTCCAGTTCCGTAAATTTCAAATCGATTTGTTTAGCTGATATTGAAATACTAGTACGGTTGTATTTAAAGTCAAGAAAAATATTTTTGTTTTGAATGTAATGAATATCAAAATTTTTATCTTGTGAGTATGCAGACCAATTTTTAGCAAATTCATTTGCAATATCAGAAGGTGAGGTCAGAAACTGGTTTTGGGTTTTAATAAATTTTATTTTAGGAGGAGCTAATTTGTTTCGTGGAAGATTGTGGTGTAATATTGGAAGTAAACTCCATAAAATATTTTCGCTTAGCTGCTTTAACCGACCGTTTAGAATTGGCATCAGTTTTTATATATATAACAGATTGGAATCAGACATCTTATATTTGAATAACTGCCACATATGTTGTTTATATCTCGAAGCCCCTGAAGGATACTATTCCACCAGCAAATTTTGCTTTTAAATGTACATATGTGGTTTAGTTTGTGGTATTGCGATATTAGCGGCCATTCTGAAGGCTTTTGTTAGTTGGGCAACTTGCAATTGTATGTTGGAGTGGGGGCCCAATGACAATGTCGATCTCTAGATAAGGCAAAAATGTCCAAATTTGCTAAGTCGGTTTTGTGTTTGTTGCAGAATTTAGCGTTTTGGAAATGGGCCTGTCGGAGAACGTTGGTAATAATTGGAAAATGATCACTGCCGTGCAGGTCATCTACAAGTGACCATTTACAGAAAGGGTAGAGCCAAGGAGAGATAAAAGTCAGATCAATATGGGTGAATGTTTTATCTGTCGAAAGGTGAGTTGGAGAGCCGTCATTTAATAGTGCCATATCAGCTAGAGATAAAGCTTCTTTAATTTTTTTGCCTCTGGCGTTCGTACATCTGAGTCCCCAGGCAAAGTTTCAGGCATTAAAATCCCCTACTAGCAAGATTGGGGGGTTTATCCAATTAAGAATTCCACGTTGTTGGCTGATACAAATGGGTTGATTAGGTGGGATATATGAATTGACAATTGTTAACTTTATATCCAGGCCTAAACTTATGGCTAAGTGTAAAATATTGTAAAGACCGGGTTCCACTTGGATAATGAATGGAGTAGTCGAACATGTAAGTGTCGCTTTGTGGTAATATTCAGAAAATATTATTTTGCTTAACCTATGTTTACATATATATATTCTTTTGCTGCGACTTATGCGACAGCTACAAAAGAGAGGGAGAGTGTCAGTACATGCATACATATTGTTGGAGCGCATGCATCAAAGTGCTTGGTCAGCGGTCACACGCTAGCTTGGCTGTAGCTCATGTTACGCTTTTGCTGTATGTGCATATACAATATATGTTCATGCTTAGTTGTAGATTTATGTGAATATGTTTATGTGCATACATCAATGTATACATATGTTTAAACATATTCAAGTGCACAATTATATTTTAATGTGTATATGTTTAATTTTTTTTTTTTTTTTTTTTTAACGTTTAATAACAACAAGTTTGAGCTATTTTTCTTAATCTAGTACTTATGATATATTCAGGGGATATTGCAGGCGGCCCTAATCACTTATTATTTGGTTGGTCTGTCATTTCTTTTAAGACGAGTTCTATTATTAGTTCGCGTAAGGGAATTGGCAAGAACATTAGGGTGTACATCCAGTTTCGCAGAATACTTTAGTTGCTGACTACCTATTTCATATTTTACGCTAGGTATATTTAGATAATTTTGAATGTTGTCGTTCCGTATGTACCACGGAGCCCCAGTGATTGATCTTAAAATCTTCGACTGCGCCCTTTGTATAATGTCGATATTGCTGGTACTTGCATTTCCCCATAGTACGGCGCCGTAAGTCCAGATGGGTTTCAGTACGGAGTTGTATAGGAGGACTTTATACTCCAGACGTAGAGGGGACCGAGCATTAATGATCCAATGTAAGCTACTCGCTTTCAGTTTAAGCTGTGACTTTTTTGCCTCGATGTGCTTGCGCCAAGTTAGTCTTCTGTCTAGGTGGATACCAAGGTAAGTGACATCCGAGGCTTGAGGAATTGGTACGTTGTTTAGCATTATAGCTGGACAGTTTCTTTTGTTAAGCGTAATTGTAACATGTTTGCATTTCTGCTCGTTGACCCGGATACGCCAGCTTGCTAGCGATTCCTCTACCACCTTGAGGTGTTCCTCTAATTTTGCAGAGGCTTGTATTGGGCATTTGGATCTGCTGAGGATTGCCGTGTCATCGGCAAAAGTGGACGTTGTAAGTCCTAAACTCGTTGGTAAGTCTGCAGTGTACAGCAGGTAGAGCAATGGGCCGAGTACACTGCCTTGCGGTACACCAGCTTCGATTTCAAAGTCAGCCGAGACAGAGCCATTAGATCTTACAGCGAATTTTCTATTGTAAAGGTAAGATTCCATGAGTTTGTGGGTGTACTGTGGGAGGTTCTGCCGGATTTTGAACATTAGACCCTCCAGCCAAACTCTGTCGAAAGCCTGGGCAACGTCGAGAAAGACAGCCGTACAGTATTCTTTTAGTTCGAATGCTGTTCGTATTTCGGATGTTATACGATTGACTTGTTCAATTGTCCCATGTTTTTCGCGGAAGCCGAACTGGTGCGAAGGGATTGTGTTCTCCGATGCTAGAAATGAGTTTAGACGAATCTGCAGGACCTTTTCAAAAAGCTTCGAAAGACATGGCAGCAAACTAATTGGCCTATAGGATGATGGTTGGGTGTTGTCCTTTCCCACCTTAGGAATCATGATGATAGTGGACCTTTTCCATGCTCTTGGGAAGTAGCCAATTCTTATTATAGCGTTGAACATTTTGCAGATGTATTGTATAGCGATGGTAGGGAGTTCTAGGATCATTTTCGGTGTGATTAGGTCATGGCCAGGGGCTTTGTTCGGCTTTATGTGGTTTTTAATAACTGCAGTGATCTCATCCGATTGGAGTTCCGAGTACTCACTATCCGTTAATGTGCTTGAAGGGGGAAGTACAAATGAGTTTGATGTTGGATTTGGCTGGAAAACCATTTTAAGGTGTGTGGCAAATACGGATGCCCTCTCTTCGTCACTGCGGGCCCATCCACCGGGAGGACCCCTTATTGGTGAAACTTTCTCTGTAGGAGCGCTTAAAGTTGGGTGGGCTTTCCACAGAGGATGTTTAGTGCTGGATGGACTGAGCTTTTCTATGTATTTCCTTTGAGCCCAGATTTCCTCTTGTCTTAGCTCCTTGGAGAGGTTGCGGCTGGCATGCCTTAGGCGAAGTTTTGCTGCTGGTGATCGAGTAACCTGCCATTCTCTTCTTAGACGTCGTTTTTCCGTTACTAATTGTTCTATCCGCCGGTTCGTAGGCCTGGCAGCAGGTTTAGCGTAAGTACAGGCATGTGGAGTAGATACTCTTGCTGCAGCTCCCATCATCGACTCAAGTGTAGAGACGCACATGTCAATGTCTTCTGCAGCGTCCAGTTTCGGCGAACAGTCAATGTGGGCACTCATGTACATTTTAAATTTAAGCCAATTTGTTTTGTTGTTTGTAAGTATATATGGGCGATCAAGTACTTGAGGTCTTGTTAACAGTGTAAATAGCACTGGAGAGTGATCGGAGGTTAAATCTAGCAGTGTTTCCGCAGTGATCCGATTACGCGGAATCCTCTTGGTTACTGCGAAATCAATCAAGTCAGGCACTTTCTGTGGATCTGTGGGCCAATAAGTGGGCCTACCCGGCAGGTGTACAACTGCTTGCCTTTAGGATTTACCAGGCGAGATCCCCAGTGCGTATGTTTGGCGTTATAGTCCCCTGCTGCAATGAAGCGTTCTCCGAGTGTGTTAAAGAAACCGGTGAATTCCTTTTCAGAGATTGAGAAGCGTGGAGGGCAGTACAGGGCAACCAACGTAGTGTTGCCGCAGCTGGTTTGGACGGTTATAGCAGTTGCTTGAAGGTGCTGTGTTTCGAATCTGTTGAGGAACGAGTGTTTTATACGGTTTTTGATTAGGATACCAGTCCCGCCATGAGCTTTTCCGTCTGGATGGTTTGTTGCGTAGAAGGCATATTTTGGTATTTGAAAATTATTTTTTGATGTTAAATGTGTTTCAGATATCAGCATGACGTCGATTTCCCTTGAGTCTAGGAATAGTTGCAGTTCATTTTTGTGCTTGGAGACGCCGTTAGCATTCCAAAGACATAGACTTAGGGAAGACATTATTTATTCTCGATAAGCTTCTGGATAAGCAGGTTTTGATTCCGCATCAGTTCCTGCATACAGTTTTGCATGAACGTCATAAAAGCAGACATGTTTTGATTAAGTGAGATCAATAGGGCCTCTAAACCACTTGGAGTTTGCTGACCAAGTTCTGGTGCGCTAGGTTGCGGATTCTGTAGATGGTGGATTGACGGGGTCTCTTTCGCGGGCTCCGTCTGTCCAGTTCGGAGTACACTAGCGAAGGATACACTACGATTGGTTGTAGCAGGCATGTTAGATGATCTAACAGCCTTGGCGAAGAATACCTCCGGTGTAGTTTTGAAGGCGTTGAAGGTGATTTTTGGTCCAGCTGGGGGCTTACGCCCGTTTAGGTGCGATTTAAGATCCTTGAAGACAGGACATCCCCTGTAGTTGGCTGTGTGGTTCCCTGCACAGTTACTGCATAGTCTTAGTGCGACGTTGTTTCTGTCCTTGGTGCAAATGCCATCTTTATGATGTTCGCCGCAGCCAACACACACTGACCTAAGATTGCAATTGTTAGCGGTGTGGTTGTATTCCTGGCAGTTTTTACACTGAGGTGGTTGGTATCTCTTGTGAGGCTCCTCTACGGTGATTCTTCTGTGCAATAGGAGCTGAAGGTTGTAGATTGGATGCACTTCATTTGGCTTCGTCCGCTTTGCATCTGGTTGGAGCTCGATTTTAAAGAGCGGCTGTGCGACTTTATTCCTGTTAATGATGTTGACAACGGACTTAACCGCAAACCCTTTTTCGGCCAATGCGTCTGCTATTTCTTGGGGTGGGACCGATGGCTCGATCCCCTTTAACACAACCTGGAGCCCTTTACTGCTTTTTAGTTGGTAGGTATAGAAGTTGATGTTAGCATTACGGAGGTACTTTTCGATGATGCGGAAATTGTCCTCAGTTTGGGTTTGACATTTAATTTCTTTTATGTTGCCCCTGTTGAGAGGGGTTACAACAAAGTTATTTGCCCCTACTGTTTCTACCAGCTTCGAAATCAGGACGCTGCAGTTGGCTCCACGGATGTATAAAGGGGGTGGTCTAGCCGATTTAACTTTATCTACAGCGCCGGCTTGATCGTCTTGCTGATCGGCAAGAATTTTAAAACGATTCCCGCTTAGAAGTGCTACTCGTTCATTTGGTTTGGTTATTTTCGGCGTATTGCCACTTTTTTTCTTTTGCGGGCTTAGCTTCCGCTTAGTTATTTTAATATATCTATCCATTCCAGTTTGGACAGAAGGCGTTGGGTTTATTGTCGTGGCTGACTCTGGGCGACTTGTCGTTGACAGCTTGAGGCAGGTCAATACTTCGGTAGACGTTGCAGTAGTTGCTGTCAACGAGCTGACGGTGCTGGTCGGTGCAATCGGTGACCCAGTTATCGATATTGATGGAGAAGCACACTGCTCTCTCCACGGTAAATTGCTGTTGATTGCTGAGTGGCTTGCACTTTCGGTGTTATTGCTTACGGTAGCATTCAGTGGGGTCGGCGACACCACCGAAAAGTACGCGTTGTTGCGTTGGACCGAGAGACGACGCTCACGTTGTTGTTGTACAAGTAGTTCTTGTAGCTGTTGCTGGTGGGGATCGAGAGAGCTTGGGCCCGAATTGGTGGACATGGCTTTTCCAGGCTTTCCTGTTGCAACTTAGTATTTATTGCTATTAGAACAATTTTTGCAAACGCGGTCTTTTTATTTTTTACACTAAATTTTGCGGAGTGCATTAAAAAACACGTCTGCACGCGGCGGCGGTTGAAAATTCTTGTTGTTTAATTGTTTATTTTTTTTTTTTTTTTTTTTTTTTTAAATTGTTTATTTACAGATATATATATGCATTTACTTAAACAAACAAAAGTACTTATTTTACTATATACTATGGACACTGTCTCTAATCGAGCTCTCTAGTCCTGACTTAAATTTTCATTTCATTTTGCGAATTAATTAATCTTTACTTACACTAAAGATAATTATATACGTAACTATTTTTGCAAAGAAAACGAGAAAGGAAAAGAAAAACTTTGCTTGAGATTTAGAACTTACTATCTTAACTAAGGGGTGAAAAAAGTAAAAAAAGGAGGGGGGAGACCACCAACATCTGCTGGCCGTATGTATGGAGAGTTTTTTTTTAAAATGGATATAGTACAGTCGAATCTTTTATTTTGGGGTGATATATCCTTATGTTCTACTATTTTACAATTAGTCTTTCCGAAAATATGATAAATTATTGGCATACTTAAATTGTTTTGGATATAATTGTTTTCGTATAGATATAGAAATATTTCTGGGGGTGTAAAACGGTTTCTTAGAGCTCGAGCAAAGTAGGTGTCACTTTCGAAGAAAGGGCCTTTTATTAAGGTATTTTCCAAAATATCTAGACATCTTTTTAACCATGTCTTATCAAGTTTATTATGTATACGTCGATTCTGCAAATTGCTCCTGCGTTGTAAAGTACTTCGTTTGAGTAAAATTTAATATACATATTATTAAAAAATGTATAAAACTCAAGTTGAACTTCTTTTGACAAATTTTTTAGAACAATATTAGGAATCCCGTCTAAACCTGAAGATAATTTACCGCACAGCTTACCAAAGATAATATCAAGACGTTTTATTAAACTTCTTTGCATCTTTGTCAGAAGTGGACTGTTGTCCTTAAAGTGGGAGATTGAAATTATATTTTTATTAATCGATTTGAGTGCTCTGTGTACTGCTGTATGAATATTCGGTAATTGGTTTTTCACTTTCTATGGCAGAGAGAACTATGTTTTTGGGATTGGGTCCATTTGTGTTTGGGAGTTCGGGAAATTCAAGGACGATTTTTTTAAGGCTGCTGCCGTTTTTTAAGCGAGGGGCTATCGGTCAGATTCCCTCCGCGTTTTGCTCACAAAGCGAAAGAGAACAAAAGAAGATATAGAAGAACGTTGAATTAGCTACTGACGTCTGCTCGCGATGAGCGTTAGTCGGCGATTTATAATAAATAATGTTTAATAAAACTGAATAGAATATGTTAAAGACCTACGAATTTGGAGAAAAATAAAGTGGGATTATATTCGGTCCCACATATATGTTCAACGAAATATCTTTTTTGTCTATAATATATATCATCGATCAACTCCCAGATTAACAAACCCGTTTTGTTTTTAGAATATTTACAAATGCTTCAAACTAGCACCTGGCTGCTTGTTTTAGGACATAAATACCTTTATTGAACTTACAGACTTTATCTTCATCATGTGTCAATCATTCAAAAACTTTCATATAAATGCGGTGTTTTGTTTATATTCCGGTTACAAAATCAAACTGACTGGAGATCTGTCTTAAAACTTCTAGTGTGACCTTCGTTTTATTATTTTATGCTGGCTTTGCACTGCGAGCCGGCTTCAGAAACGAAGACCGCTTCTGGTTCTCCTATTGTCTATCGGTACCTCATCACCGGTTCCTACATTCAGTTCTCAGTCAGTTTCATTGGACTCGAATGAGGGTCCCCAAGGTATCATTAACTCGGCCATAGTAGATGTTTTAGTTGGCCCTTCCGTATCTGCTTATACCAGATTGCTTGACTTTCCAAACTCAATTTCGTTAACAAGGGTACAATGATCTTGAGCATTCTTTCAACCGTCCGTTTCCACGTGGAAAACCATTTGTAATTAATAAATGTTGTATGTTATTGTCCTTCAATATTGTACAAACAAATGAGCCGTTAACGCCGTTCGCCTTTTGCTTGTTTTTCCAAATGATTTACGACTTCTTCTGCCCTGGTACTTCGGGTACGAACTTGCTAAAACCATCGACAACTACTACTACGCAATCCTGATGTGAAGATCGAAATGCGAATTATTTTGAAAGACGATAATCCCGTAAACCAACACCCAAGACGGTTGCTCACTGCGATCAGGAGATTTGAGAAAATCAGATACAGGAAGAGTTCGGATAATTTCGATTGCAAAGCAACCACGCTTAGAGCCAGAATCTCTGCAAGCTCCATCTTAATTACAAGAACTTAAAATTACGGACAATTCTTCATATAATATGTTCTATTAAATTCTAGCTTTGAAAATCGTAATCAGCTTTTCGTAGATCTGAATAACATACGCTTCTTCCGTTTTTTGTTCGTCCCACGTCGATCTGCCTTGTCGTCGGCTTCGATGTTTATCAGCGTTATCACCAAATTCCTTCAGAAATCTTCTTACAGCAATATCCACTTATCACTAACCTTTGAGTTGTTGCTACTGCCCAAAATTTTTTCACGCCCCCGCTACCAGACGTTGATCACACCGCCGGCACCAACGCAGTTCACTCCTAGAACACAACAGCCTCGAAACCTTGTTTACGCCGTCACCACTAGGTTTTGTCCACCGCCTAGAACTCCTAGAACTCAACGCTAGTCTCTGTAGACTTCAAGTTTCGTTGCGTCCAACCCTAGCTAACCGTTGCACACTTCTCCAGCAGTTAACAAAGCCTCGAAATGTTGTTGCCACCAACACTGGTACACTACTGTACACTTCTACAGCAATTTACACAGCCTCCGTTGTGACAGCCTTGAATAGGTTTTGCAAACTTGAATCAATCTTGCAACCGGAATCATTTATGCCACAATCCTTTCTAGCGCCGTGAACTTCGCCAGCGCTCTCTATTATGCACTTCGATCCGTTCCTGCCTTGCCTTTTGATTTCTAGTGTATCCCAGTAGTACCTTCTTCGTCCAACCTCTCACGAATGTTCTGTAATGTGCTGCGAATATTCCAGAACCACCTTTCTTTCAAGCTTTCTCACTCCTTCTGCAGTCGCCTTATGTCAGCGTCACTTGCTGTCTCCCTCATCGGCCGAATTTCCCATTCTTGTTATTCGGGGATGCCGGGCATTTGACGTTTTCACAAGTTTTAACGAATTTGTAAAATTACATAGCAAATATTAATTGTTTCACTTTTAATCTGCCATCCCGGTTGATCCCCCAATTTGTGGTATTTTATTTATATTCCTGTTTCTTGGCAATTATGTTAGTGTTACAATAAAATATTATGGCACGCACTGGCGTCAGAAACGATGGCAGCCATATGCCATATGCGCCAGGTGCCATTTGACGGCAGTAATAACTATTTTTATTTGCCACACCATATAGTTTTCAAGCCCCACAACAAAAGTACGGGTAGTCGTTAACGCCTCTAGCAAGTCCACAAATAGAGTAAGTCTCAATGACATACTTTACCCTGGTCCGGTACTTCAGTCCGATCACACTACTCAGATTCTCAAATGGCGTCTTTTCCGAGTAGTTTTCAATGCCGACACCACAAAAATGTACCGCCAAATTATGGTCGATTCAATCCAGAAGATCCTGTTCCGAAACAAAGAGGGGCAACTTGGTCACTTTTGGCATTAACTGTGCTCCGTTCTTAGCCATCTGAGTACTTCAGCAACTCGCAAGTGATGTACAATCCAAATTATCTTGGGCTAGCTATATTATCAAGTCCTATATGTATGTCGATGATGTCCTGGCAGGGGTACACAATGAAGCAACGGCAATCGCAATGGTCAATGACTTTCAAGACGCTCTTGGTTCAGCTGGCTTTCCTTTGCGCAAGTGGACATTGAATGTGAAGAGCGTTCTCAGCTGCATTCCAAAGTGTCATTTGCTAAATGCTGAATGCGAAGAGGCTAGCACAGCAAAAACACTGGATGAGTTTTATTTTGTCATCTCATCCCAAGATATCAAGTCAGCTTATACTAAGCGAGAAGTCCTTGGGCAGATCGCCAAGTTATTCGTTCCCGCTGGCTGGCTGGCTCTCTTTGTAATTCAAGCCAAGCTGTTTATACAATTGCTTTGGCTACAAGAGCTAGGGTGGGATGATCAATTGCCCAGTGAACTCCATCACAGGTGGAAGAATTTTACAAAGAGCTACTCCTTCCTTGACCAGATCCGAATACCGCGGTGGGTTCTTCATGATCCAAATTCCGACATTCAATTCCATTGTTTTCGCGATGTGTCACAGCGGGCTTATGGTGCCGCAATTTACGTGCGTGTTAGCAATGACCAAGGCATATCATACTGCCTTCTTGCAGCGAAATCTAGAGTAGCCCCGGTTAAAACGGTTTCATTGCCCCGCCTTGAATTATGCGGAGCCACGCTTTTAGCTGAACTGGCAGCTGCAGTTCTTCCACAACTTCCAGTTGATAATGCTGAGGCTTTTTATTGGTCAGATGCCACCGTCGTACCCTGCACACGTACAACGTTTGTGGCCAGAAATGTGACGGCAACAAATAGCGCCCCATGGAATCACGTCGGTTCAGAGGACAATCCAGCAGATCTCCCTAGCCGCGGCCTGAGTGCGCAGGATCTTCGCTGGTGTCGTTTGCTTGAAACCCTTGTGTTTTATTTGCACAATTCGCCAAATTAAACAAATTTTTTTTTCTCGTGATTAGTATTTGGTGCATTTAAATTTTTTTTTTTATTATTGTTCTCTCTCGTCATTGCTTCTGCAGCTGCTCCCCTCATCCCAACAATCATACCATCAGTGCTAGTGGTTTTGTTGTTCTCTCTGCTTTGTGCTTCTGCTCGTATTATAACTGTTCTTGCACTCTCTCTTGTGCTGTGTACACTAGCTGTCTCTTTGTTTTATTTGTAATTATTGATTTTTATCGATAATTATCTTTGTGCTGTTTATTTAAATTTTTCTATACATTTTTTATTTTTTTTATTTTTTTTTTTGCCTTGTGTTTCTTTTGGGTTTTCAATGGCTTGTTGTCTACCTACTTGCAAGCATTCTGATCGTTTTGACGATCAGTATAGAGCAATATCGGGTTGGCTTTGCGATAATCTTATTCACTTAAAATGTGCTGGCCTCAACGGCCGTGATTACGACAAATTTTCTGGTTTGTCTGTGTCTAAGCCTGAGCTTGCCTTAATGCGCTGGACTTGCCCATCTTGTGCCAGCCAGCAGCTTTAGCCGAATGTACAGGGATCTTCGTTTAAAGTTTCTTTCTCTAAATTTAATGGCCAAACAGCTGTCTAATGAGCGTGACTCTAGCATACATTTATTGTCGCAATTCAAGTTTGGTCCACCTTCTAAGGAATTGCCCAAGAAATGTACCCTTGAGCTGCCTCATAAGCAGTCGGCCGCACTCTCTATTACATCTACTCCCATTTTACTTTCGCCTACGATATCTTCTTGTCCCTCTTTATGCTCTTCTTTTCAGATTGAAGTACCCACTACAAGCCCTGGTGTACCTCAATCTATCCCTCACGGGAACTCTCATCAATTACTGGATCATGCTGGCTTTCAATCACTTGCGGATCCCAATGCTCCTCCGCCTCCACTAACTGTAGTGCCTCATCGTAAACAATTATTTATCTCTAGGCTTGCTCCAGATACTTCTGAATCGTCTGTGGCAGCTTACATTGGTAATATATGCCCTGCTAAGGTTTTAATTCAAAAGTTTAAGTTTTCTAGGCCTCGCGAAATCTCCTCTTTTAAAATTACTGTACCAAATGAGTATTTCTCTGCTATGGTTGACCCTAACTTTTGGCCCCAATAAGCGCTCCTGCCCTATGCTTGTCCACCTTTCTAATGTATCTTCTGCTTTAAAAAACTAATAAAGTCTAGTCCTTGCATTCATTATCAAAATGTAAGAGGACTTCTTACCAAACTCTCGAAATTATTCTGTGATAGCCAAACCTTTTCGGCTGACATATTAGCTTTCTCTGAAACTTGGCTTAACTTCTCTGTTTTGGATAATGAAATTCTTTCTAATAACTTTATTTCTTATAGGCTTGATCGTGTTGGTCGATGTGGCGGTGGAGTACTCATTTTTGTCAACTCAAATCTGCGTTCACTTGTTGTGCCGATTGATCTCCCCTTAGGTGTTGAGTTTATTTGCGTCGAAGTTACATGTTCTAACTTTAGCTTATATATATCTTGTTCATATATTCCTCCAGCTTCTGATATCATGATCTACATGCACCATGCTGATGCTTTGCGAACTATTTTAAGTCGTCTTAAAGATCGTGATCTTTTTTATAGCTTTAGGTTATTTTAACTTGCCTAATGTTTCTTGGCATGTTGATGATAATCTATCTTTTTTAATTCCTTCATCTCAACATGTTTTTCTTGAGAGCCTTCTTGAATGTCCGCTATATCAGTTGAATTTTTTTCTTAACTCTTCTAAAAGAATCTTCGATCTTGTTTTTGTCTGTGATGCCACTGTTAGTGCTGTATCACAAACACAGACCCTTGTGAAGCCTGAAGATACTTATCACCCTACCATTGAAATTACTATTTCTTACAATTCCGTTAATAATTCATTTAATAACATCTCAAATTCTTGTCGTAGATGTTTTCGTAAAACAATTTGAGTGCTGTGATATAGATTGTGCAGTAAATTTTTTCTACCCTGCTCTTAGTTCTCTAATTGATAAATGCGTTCCTTATGTGAATGTCTCTACCGTCTCCAGTGCGCCAGTCTGGTTCACACGTAGGTTCTCTAATCTCCGTAACATTAAATAGAGATATTTTAAAAGATTTAAAAAACTGGTTCGCGACGTGACTATGCAAATTATTGTGTAGCCAAATCTCAATTTTGTCTTTTAAATACTCATTGCTAAAATAATTATATCGTTCTCTGTAAGGTTGAATTTTATAATAACCCCAAAAGATTTTATAACTTTTGTTAATTCCAAAAGACGCTCTAATTTACTACCTTCCACCTTCAGACTTAATGACCAGACTGCTAATAATGATTCAGATATTGCAGATCTGTTTGCTAAATTCTTTCAGTCGACTTATTCTACTACTGCTTCGGATCCCACACCTTATCCCTTCTCATTCCACATTTAAATTGTATGTTTTTTCCTAGTATTACTGAAGACTGTATTATCTCTAGCTTGTCATCTATGACCTCTTCCTTCGTACCCTGGCCTGATAATATACCTAGTTGCATCCTTAAAATGTGTTCGATTTCCCCATCAAAGCCTTTATCTCGGTTATTCTTATCGTAAGACTTGTAGCTTTCCTAAAATTTCGAAGGAGTCTTTTATTATTCCACTTTTTAAAAAGGGTAACAAATCGGATATTTCTAACTACCGTGGCATTGCCAAACTTTCGGCAATACCTAAGCTGTTTGAGAAAATTATTACTTCTTCCCTTCAACACCTATCCAGATCCACTATTTCTCCTTGTCAGCATGGCTTAATGAAAGGTCGTTCGTCGCTTACCAAACTTTTAAAATTGACTACCCTTGTACACCATGGCTTCCGTAAAAAGTGTCAAACTGATGTTATTTATACTGACTTTAGTAAAGCTTTCGATACGGTTGACCAGTCTATGCTTTTCACGAAACGTAACATAATGGGTTTTTCCCCGAAACTATTGGCTTGGTTAAAGTCATATCTTATTGGCAGAACCCAAAAGGTGTCTTTTCGTTCCTAGATATCTAAAACTGTTCGAGTTACGTCAGGTGTCCCCCAAGGCAGTCATCTGGGCCCACTGTTATTTACCTTGTTTATAAATGATTTGCCTTTGGCCTTGGCTCATTCACGCGTGCTCATGTTTGCGGATGACGTCAAGATTTGTTATTCATATAATGATCCTTCTTTCCAACAGTACTTGCAATCAGATCTCGATGCGTTCTGTGTTTGGTGTCACGTTAATAAATTACACCTTAATGCCTATAAGTGCTCTTTTATGACTTTCAGTCGTTTGTCGCCGTTCCTAGCTCATTACTCTATTAAATCTGTTCTGTTAGATTGTGTACCATCATTTTAAGACTTAGGCGTTATGTTTGACCCAAAACTTTCTTTTAATGTTCATATATCTTCAATTGTCAATAGAGCATGCAGTGTTCTTGGCTTCATTAAACGTTGGGCCAAAGAATTTGATGATCCATATGTGACAAAGGCTTTATACACTTCGTTAGTTCGCCCTACTCTAGAACTAGTGTGCAACCCTCAATATGATGTTCACCAGCGTAGTATTGAATCGGTACAGAAGCAATTCCTTAAGTTTGCGTTACGCGGTTTTAATTGGGACCCGAATCTTCGCCTAGCTTCTTATTCTGACAGACTTCTTCTTATTAATCTTCCTTCACTTTACAACCGTAGGCTCGTATTTGGCATTCTCTTTCTACATAAAGTAGTCAACGGCTAAGTCATTTCTACCAATTTACTAGATACGCTATATTTTTGTGTTCCCTCACGTCGGACCAGAAACTTTTTTCCTCTTCACCTTAGTAGATGTCTGACTAACTACTCTCTTCACGAACCTCTTCGTGTTCTTTGCCAATCTTTTAACAACCTTTCTCATCTTATTTCTCCTCATCTATCTGTCACTTCTCTTCGGGCTATACTTTTTAATTATCTACAGCGTAACCACTGAAAGTATTCTGGACTGGATATTGGATTGGCTGCAACTCATCCCTGACCACATTGGCTGTGAATCGGGGCATAGCTGGCACCTTGTTGCAAATAAAACACCTCCAACGGGTCGGGGATGTTTAGTTGTGCATAAAGCTACCTTCACGAATTAATTATTATCTGTATTTTAGCTTAAGCTTTTTCGTCAACTGCTGACTTAGTTGACGTAAATAAATAAATAAATAAATAAATAACTAAATAACTAAATAACTAAATAACTAAATAACTAAATAACTAAATAACTAAATAACTAAATAACTAAATAACTAAATAACTAAATAACTAAATAACTAAATAACTAAATAACTAAATAACTAAATAACTAAATAACTAAATAACTAAATAACTAAATAACTAAATAACTAAATAACTAAATAACTAAATAACTAAATAACTAAATAACTAAATAACTAAATAACTAAATAACTAAATAACTAAATAACTAAATAACTAAATAACTAAATAACTAAATAACTAAATAACTAAATAACTAAATAACTAAATAACTAAATAACTAAATAACTAAATAACTAAATAACTAAATAACTAAATAACTAAATAACTAAATAACTAAATAACTAAATAACTAAATAACTAAATAACTAAATAACTAAATAACTAAATAACTAAATAACTAAATAACTAAATAACTAAATAACTAAATAACTAAATAACTAAATAACTAAATAACTAAATAACTAAATAACTAAATAACTAAATAACTAAATAACTAAATAACTAAATAACTAAATAACTAAATAACTAAATAACTAAATAACTAAATAACTAAATAACTAAATAACTAAATAACTAAATAACTAAATAACTAAATAACTAAATAACTAAATAACTAAATAACTAAATAACTAAATAACTAAATAACTAAATAACTAAATAACTAAATAACTAAATAACTAAATAACTAAATAACTAAATAACTAAATAACTAAATAACTAAATAACTAAATAACTAAATAACTAAATAACTAAATAACTAAATAACTAAATAACTAAATAACTAAATAACTAAATAACTAAATAACTAAATAACTAAATAACTAAATAACTAAATAACTAAATAACTAAATAACTAAATAACTAAATAACTAAATAACTAAATAACTAAATAACTAAATAACTAAATAACTAAATAACTAAATAACTAAATAACTAAATAACTAAATAACTAAATAACTAAATAACTAAATAACTAAATAACTAAATAACTAAATAACTAAATAACTAAATAACTAAATAACTAAATAACTAAATAACTAAATAACTAAATAACTAAATAACTAAATAACTAAATAACTAAATAACTAAATAACTAAATAACTAAATAACTAAATAACTAAATAACTAAATAACTAAATAACTAAATAACTAAATAACTAAATAACTAAATAACTAAATAACTAAATAACTAAATAACTAAATAACTAAATAACTAAATAACTAAATAACTAAATAACTAAATAACTAAATAACTAAATAACTAAATAACTAAATAACTAAATAACTAAATAACTAAATAACTAAATAACTAAATAACTAAATAACTAAATAACTAAATAACTAAATAACTAAATAACTAAATAACTAAATAACTAAATAACTAAATAACTAAATAACTAAATAACTAAATAACTAAATAACTAAATAACTAAATAACTAAATAACTAAATAACTAAATAACTAAATAACTAAATAACTAAATAACTAAATAACTAAATAACTAAATAACTAAATAACTAAATAACTAAATAACTAAATAACTAAATAACTAAATAACTAAATAACTAAATAACTAAATAACTAAATAACTAAATAACTAAATAACTAAATAACTAAATAACTAAATAACTAAATAACTAAATAACTAAATAACTAAATAACTAAATAACTAAATAACTAAATAACTAAATAACTAAATAACTAAATAACTAAATAACTAAATAACTAAATAACTAAATAACTAAATAACTAAATAACTAAATAACTAAATAACTAAATAACTAAATAACTAAATAACTAAATAACTAAATAACTAAATAACTAAATAACTAAATAACTAAATAACTAAATAACTAAATAACTAAATAACTAAATAACTAAATAACTAAATAACTAAATAACTAAATAACTAAATAACTAAATAACTAAATAACTAAATAACTAAATAACTAAATAACTAAATAACTAAATAACTAAATAACTAAATAACTAAATAACTAAATAACTAAATAACTAAATAACTAAATAACTAAATAACTAAATAACTAAATAACTAAATAACTAAATAACTAAATAACTAAATAACTAAATAACTAAATAACTAAATAACTAAATAACTAAATAACTAAATAACTAAATAACTAAATAACTAAATAACTAAATAACTAAATAACTAAATAACTAAATAACTAAATAACTAAATAACTAAATAACTAAATAACTAAATAACTAAATAACTAAATAACTAAATAACTAAATAACTAAATAACTAAATAACTAAATAACTAAATAACTAAATAACTAAATAACTAAATAACTAAATAACTAAATAACTAAATAACTAAATAACTAAATAACTAAATAACTAAATAACTAAATAACTAAATAACTAAATAACTAAATAACTAAATAACTAAATAACTAAATAACTAAATAACTAAATAACTAAATAACTAAATAACTAAATAACTAAATAACTAAATAACTAAATAACTAAATAACTAAATAACTAAATAACTAAATAACTAAATAACTAAATAACTAAATAACTAAATAACTAAATAACTAAATAACTAAATAACTAAATAACTAAATAACTAAATAACTAAATAACTAAATAACTAAATAACTAAATAAAATAACTAAATAACTAAATAACTAAATAACTAAATAACTAAATAACTAAATAACTAAATAACTAAATAACTAAATAACTAAATAACTAAATAACTAAATAACTAAATAACTAAATAACTAAATAACTAAATAACTAAATAAATAACTAAATAACTAAATAACTAAATAACTAAATAACTAAATAACTAAATAACTAAATAACTAAATAACTAAATAACTAAATAACTAAATAACTAAATAACTAAATAACTAAATAACTAAATAACTAAATAACTAAATAACTAAATAACTAAATAACTAAATAACTAAATAACTAAATAACTAAATAACTAAATAACTAAATAACTAAATAACTAAATAACTAAATAACTAAATAACTAAATAACTAAATAACTAAATAACTAAATAACTAAATAACTAAATAACTAAATAACTAAATAACTAAATAACTAAATAACTAAATAACTAAATAACTAAATAACTAAATAACTAAATAACTAAATAACTAAATAACTAAATAACTAAATAACTAAATAACTAAATAACTAAATAACTAAATAACTAAATAACTAAATAACTAAATAACTAAATAACTAAATAACTAAATAACTAAAATAACTAAATAACTAAATAACTAAATAACTAAATAACTAAATAACTAAATAACTAAATAACTAAATAACTAAATAACTAAATAACTAAATAACTAAATAAATAACTAAATAACTAAATAACTAAATAACTAAATAACTAAATAACTAAATAACTAAATAACTAAATAACTAAATAACTAAATAACTAAATAACTAAATAACTAAATAACTAAATAACTAAATAACTAAATAACTAAATAACTAAATAACTAAATAACTAAATAACTAAATAACTAAATAACTAAATAACTAAATAACTAAATAACTAAATAACTAAATAACTAAATAACTAAATAACTAAATAACTAAATAACTAAATAACTAAATAACTAAATAACTAAATAACTAAATAACTAAATAACTAAATAACTAAATAACTAAATAACTAAATAACTAAATAACTAAATAACTAAATAACTAAATAACTAAATAACTAAATAACTAAATAACTAAATAACTAAATAACTAAATAACTAAATAACTAAATAACTAAATAACTAAATAACTAAATAACTAAATAACTAAATAACTAAATAACTAAATAACTAAATAACTAAATAACTAAATAACTAAATAACTAAATAACTAAATAACTAAATAACTAAATAACTAAATAACTAAATAACTAAATAACTAAATAACTAAATAACTAAATAACTAAATAACTAAATAACTAAATAACTAAATAACTAAATAACTAAATAACTAAATAACTAAATAACTAAAATAACTAAATAACTAAATAACTAAATAACTAAATAACTAAATAACTAAATAACTAAATAACTAAATAACTAAATAACTAAATAACTAAATAACTAAATAACTAAATAACTAAATAACTAAATAACTAAATAACTAAATAACTAAATAACTAAATAACTAAATAACTAAATAACTAAATAACTAAATAACTAAATAACTAAATAACTAAATAACTAAATAACTAAATAACTAAATAACTAAATAACTAAATAACTAAATAACTAAATAACTAAATAACTAAATAACTAAATAACTAAATAACTAAATAACTAAATAACTAAATAACTAAATAACTAAATAACTAAATAACTAAATAACTAAATAACTAAATAACTAAATAACTAAATAACTAAATAACTAAATAACTAAATAACTAAATAACTAAATAACTAAATAACTAAATAACTAAATAACTAAATAACTAAATAACTAAATAACTAAATAACTAAATAACTAAATAACTAAATAACTAAATAACTAAATAACTAAATAACTAAATAACTAAATAACTAAATAACTAAATAACTAAATAACTAAATAACTAAATAACTAAATAACTAAATAACTAAATAACTAAATAACTAAATAACTAAATAACTAAATAACTAAATAACTAAATAACTAAATAACTAAATAACTAAATAACTAAATAACTAAATAACTAAATAACTAAATAACTAAATAACTAAATAACTAAATAACTAAATAACTAAATAACTAAATAACTAAATAACTAAATAACTAAATAACTAAATAACTAAATAACTAAATAACTAAATAACTAAATAACTAAATAACTAAATAACTAAATAACTAAATAACTAAATAACTAAATAACTAAATAACTAAATAACTAAATAACTAAATAACTAAATAACTAAATAACTAAATAACTAAATAACTAAATAACTAAATAACTAAATAACTAAATAACTAAATAACTAAATAACTAAATAACTAAATAACTAAATAACTAAATAACTAAATAACTAAATAACTAAATAACTAAATAACTAAATAACTAAATAACTAAATAACTAAATAACTAAATAACTAAATAACTAAATAACTAAATAACTAAATAACTAAATAACTAAATAACTAAATAACTAAATAACTAAATAACTAAATAACTAAATAACTAAATAACTAAATAACTAAATAACTAAATAACTAAATAACTAAATAACTAAATAACTAAATAACTAAATAACTAAATAACTAAATAACTAAATAACTAAATAACTAAATAACTAAATAACTAAATAACTAAATAACTAAATAACTAAATAACTAAATAACTAAATAACTAAATAACTAAATAACTAAATAACTAAATAACTAAATAACTAAATAACTAAATAACTAAATAACTAAATAACTAAATAACTAAATAACTAAATAACTAAATAACTAAATAACTAAATAACTAAATAACTAAATAACTAAATAACTAAATAACTAAATAACTAAATAACTAAATAACTAAATAACTAAATAACTAAATAACTAAATAACTAAATAACTAAATAACTAAATAACTAAATAACTAAATAACTAAATAACTAAATAACTAAATAACTAAATAACTAAATAACTAAATAACTAAATAACTAAATAACTAAATAACTAAATAACTAAATAACTAAATAACTAAATAACTAAATAACTAAATAACTAAATAACTAAATAACTAAATAACTAAATAACTAAATAACTAAATAACTAAATAACTAAATAACTAAATAACTAAATAACTAAATAACTAAATAACTAAATAACTAAATAACTAAATAACTAAATAACTAAATAACTAAATAACTAAATAACTAAATAACTAAATAACTAAATAACTAAATAACTAAATAACTAAATAACTAAATAACTAAATAACTAAATAACTAAATAACTAAATAACTAAATAACTAAATAACTAAATAACTAAATAACTAAATAACTAAATAACTAAATAACTAAATAACTAAATAACTAAATAACTAAATAACTAAATAACTAAATAACTAAATAACTAAATAACTAAATAACTAAATAACTAAATAACTAAATAACTAAATAACTAAATAACTAAATAACTAAATAACTAAATAACTAAATAACTAAATAACTAAATAACTAAATAACTAAATAACTAAATAACTAAATAACTAAATAACTAAATAACTAAATAACTAAATAACTAAATAACTAAATAACTAAATAACTAAATAACTAAATAACTAAATAACTAAATAACTAAATAACTAAATAACTAAATAACTAAATAACTAAATAACTAAATAACTAAATAACTAAATAACTAAATAACTAAATAACTAAATAACTAAATAACTAAATAACTAAATAACTAAATAACTAAATAACTAAATAACTAAATAACTAAATAACTAAATAACTAAATAACTAAATAACTAAATAACTAAATAACTAAATAACTAAATAACTAAATAACTAAATAACTAAATAACTAAATAACTAAATAACTAAATAACTAAATAACTAAATAACTAAATAACTAAATAACTAAATAACTAAATAACTAAATAACTAAATAACTAAATAACTAAATAACTAAATAACTAAATAACTAAATAACTAAATAACTAAATAACTAAATAACTAAATAACTAAATAACTAAATAACTAAATAACTAAATAACTAAATAACTAAATAACTAAATAACTAAATAACTAAATAACTAAATAACTAAATAACTAAATAACTAAATAACTAAATAACTAAATAACTAAATAACTAAATAACTAAATAACTAAATAACTAAATAACTAAATAACTAAATAACTAAATAACTAAATAACTAAATAACTAAATAACTAAATAACTAAATAACTAAATAACTAAATAACTAAATAACTAAATAACTAAATAACTAAATAACTAAATAACTAAATAACTAAATAACTAAATAACTAAATAACTAAATAACTAAATAACTAAATAACTAAATAACTAAATAACTAAATAACTAAATAACTAAATAACTAAATAACTAAATAACTAAATAACTAAATAACTAAATAACTAAATAACTAAATAACTAAATAACTAAATAACTAAATAACTAAATAACTAAATAACTAAATAACTAAATAACTAAATAACTAAATAACTAAATAACTAAATAACTAAATAACTAAATAACTAAATAACTAAATAACTAAATAACTAAATAACTAAATAACTAAATAACTAAATAACTAAATAACTAAATAACTAAATAACTAAATAACTAAATAACTAAATAACTAAATAACTAAATAACTAAATAACTAAATAACTAAATAACTAAATAACTAAATAACTAAATAACTAAATAACTAAATAACTAAATAACTAAATAACTAAATAACTAAATAACTAAATAACTAAATAACTAAATAACTAAATAACTAAATAACTAAATAACTAAATAACTAAATAACTAAATAACTAAATAACTAAATAACTAAATAACTAAATAACTAAATAACTAAATAACTAAATAACTAAATAACTAAATAACTAAATAACTAAATAACTAAATAACTAAATAACTAAATAACTAAATAACTAAATAACTAAATAACTAAATAACTAAATAACTAAATAACTAAATAACTAAATAACTAAATAACTAAATAACTAAATAACTAAATAACTAAATAACTAAATAACTAAATAACTAAATAACTAAATAACTAAATAACTAAATAACTGTGGGATTTGTACCCACAAGAATTAGAATAGTTGTTATATTAAGTATATTATTTATTAAATTAGGTAATTATAAACGGAACAATGGGTTTTGACAAAATTATGTATTTACTCATTTACACACACGTCGTTCGTCGTTCGTCGTTTTCTCTAGACTCCCCGTTTTTCACTCTCTCTTCCCACCTCGTCTGCTCTCTCTCCTTGCCACCTCGTCGATCAGCTGCTTCGGGAGTAGGTCTGGCCTTACAGCGTTACCATACCATCCCCACAGATCGGCCATCCTTAAATGCATTTGCCCCAAATGCGTCGTCGTCTTCTTCAAAGTCGTCATCATCGGCTTTGGAGTCATCTTCATTTTCGTCGTCTTCGTCACTCTAGTTTAGGAGTCGTCTGTATCGTAGTTAGAGGTGTCATCATTCAATTCGTGGTTTTCCGCATCGCCTTCATGGTGGTCATTATTTGTTTTCAGCATCGTCGTCATCATCGTCGTAATCGTCATTTTCATTATCATCGTTAACAGCATTGTTCTCTAGTCCTTTCGTAAGTTTTCTTAGCTATCAGCAACATCTTCATCGTCGTCTACATAAGGGATCCATTTCTTCATATATTCGGCGCAAGTAGTCGTATTTTTTGGGCCATATACAAAGTGTGCATCTTTAGTGACATCATAAGTATCCTTTGATTTGACTTTAGTTACTCGAAAAGGACCTAAATACTTTGGCTTTAACTTCAGTCCACCTCCGAGTTGAGTACGTTTAATTGCAACAAGATCGCCTTCTTTATAAATTGATGCATGTTTTCGTCGTAGATTATAAGTGTTTTTGTTTTCCTCTTGTAGATTTATGATTTGCTGCTTCGCATGTTTCCTTAGGTCATCTCTTTTTTCGCTAAACATTGCTATCATTTCCTCATCAATCATTTGCTTCAATTGGATATCAAACTTTGTACGCATTTTAACTCCAACTAATAACTCGAACGGTGTAGTATTTGTGCTTCTAGAGTGAGTTGAATTTATTGTTTGCTGAACTCTTCCAACAAACTTGTACCATTTGCTCGGGTCATCAACAGAAAGCTTGGATAAAACAGATATAATAATAGCATTAAGTCTCTCTACTTGCCCATTTGCTCTAGGCAGTCCGGTAGTAACAGCGTGATGAAGGATGTTCTCTGAACGGCAATACTCCTTAAAGTCTTCTGATGTGAAAGCAGATCCTCTATCTGTAATAATCTGGACTGGGTTTCCAAATGTGAGACTTTGTGCTTGCAATCTCGATATAACTTCTTGGGCGGATGTCGTCTTAGTCGCATATAACCAGCAGTATTTGGTGAATGCATCTATAACAGCTAGGATGTGTTTGTATCTCTTGTCAGTAGATTCAAGCGGACCCAAAAAATCAATGTGGAATGTTTGCAGTGGTTCTTCTTCCTTAGGCAATGGATTTAACAGTCCCTCCTTTTTCCCTTGTTTGCGGTTTGAGATAATACAGGGAATACAGCATCTAATATGTCGTTCTATTTTGGCCTCAAGTTTCGGTATATAATATTCTTTCGCAATTATGTCTTTCGTCTTCCTGATAGAAAAGTGTCCTCTCTCATGCGCTTCTTTGATAAGATCACGCTGGAATGATAAAGGTACAACTATTAGTTCAACGTCGTTCACCAGCTTACATAAGAGACCGGCTTTCATAAAGTAATCATTGTGTGATGCTTTTTCAGATAGAATATCGATAATTGCTTTTATCTCGTCGTCTTGTCCTTGAAGATACTTTAGTTTGCTGATTGCGCTTCCATCGGTGATTAACATTACTGGATTTCGGCTTAAGGCGTCAGCATGCCGAATACGTGTTCCTTCTCGATGCTCCACCTCGAAGTCAAATTCTTGTAGCATTAGAATCCATCGGGCCACTCGTGTGCCAACGTCTCGTTTTTCCATGGTTTTGGTGAAAGCATTGCAGTCGCTTACGAGTTTGAAGCGGATGCCAAGTAAGTAGACTCGGAATTTGTTGAGAGCTTCAATAACGGCTAGTATCTCCAGTTCGTAGCTTGAAAACTTTCTTTTGTGCGTCCGTTGTGATCCTGCTCATATAATATACTGGGTGTAGTTGTCCATCTTCAGGTGAGACTTGTAAAAGTACAGCTCCAAACCCGTCAATCGAAGCATCGGTGTGGAGCTCCGTCTCATGGTTAAAATTAAAGATTTTTAATACGGGCCTCTCTGTGATCAATATTTTTAACCTGTTGAATGATTCGATTTCAAGATCATTAAAGTGGAATTTAGCATTTTGTTTAAGTAGATTCGTTAGAGGCTTAGCTATTAATCCAAAATTTTTGATAAATTTTCTGAAGTATCCAACCAATCCTAGGAAACTTTGAAGTTGCTTCTGGTTTGTGGGCTGGGGAAATTTAGTTACAGCTTTGGTTTTCTCTTCCGAAATACATATCTTTTGGTCTTCGATTTCGTGCCCTAAAAACTCAACTCTTTTCTTTAAAAAACTGCATTTTTTTAGGTTGATCATCAGGCCGTAATTTTCACACTGTTTCAGGACTTCTTTGAGATTTGATATAGCCTCGTCTTCATCTTTAGCTGGAATAATGATGTCATCTACATATGGAATTGCGATATTTTTGCGAGTCAGCTCTCGAAATATAGCATTGATGTGCCTTTGAAAAACACTAGGAGAATTCGCTAGTCCAAATGGTACCTTCAGAAACTGGTATTGCCCGTTGTGCGTTACAAAAGATGTATATTTTCGACTTTCCTCCTCGACATCAACATGGAAGAATCCATTTTTCAAGTCAATAGTGCTGAATATCTTTGCACTTACCAATCTATCCAGTTGGTCTTCGATTAAGGGTAAAGGAAAATGGTCTCGTAATATTACCTTGTTGATCCTTCTATAATCGATACATAGTCTTGGAGAACCATCTCGTTTTTTTACCAGGACTACGGGGCTACTGTACTCTGACTCAGAGTGCTCGACTATACCTTCTTTTAACCATTCATCGACTTGTTGGTCTACTACGGAACGCTCGTTATAACCGATTCTTCGCGGACGCGAGTAGATTGGGGTATCATCGTTAACTACGATTCGCATTTTTACGTTTGTCGACTTTGCGTTTACGGGTTTATAGTTTTTTATCAGGTCGCGTACTTCATTCTTTGCGGAATTGCTTGCATTAGCTTCAATATTTAAATCAATCTCGTCAGCATTTGATGCATTTATTTTCATCAACACCGAAATTTCTGCTTCAAGCTCGATACTGTCACTCTTTCTTACACTTATCCCGTCAGAATTTATTTTTACTTCCGCAATTTTACAAAATTCTTCGCCTAGCAGCAAGTCTTCATCAAGAAATTGTGCATCAATTACTAGAAATATCGATTTGAATTCTTGACCGTCAATTACGAATAGTTTTTCGATTGAACCCATGGCTTTGACCGCGTCGCCATTACCGAACCCAATTAAAAATTTGTTGCACTCACATAGCTTTGACTGTTTTATTCTTTTATAAATCTTTTCGGACATAAGATTGTATTTACTACCAGTGTCAATAAAAGCATTCATCTTTAAACCGTCGATTGTTATCTCTTTATACATACGTGAGGTTGATGTGTTCAGTTTTCGTGTATTACTCACTTCGCGTTTTTCCGATTTCTTGGGACAATCTTTGCCAATATGGCCAAACATGTTGCATTCAAAACACTTTTTACCTTTGTTTTTATCGTCACAGTGAGCGACTGTATGACCTTTAAGACCACAATTGAAACATTTGATTTCTTTATTTACACTACGAACTTGCTTTGGCTGAGAACTGCGATCACTTTTCTGGATTTGTTTATTAAAACTTAGTACATTCTTATTCTCACTCTTAGATTTCTCCCGCATTATTTCGTAGCATTTCAGTTTGTCTTTAAAGTCTTTTATGTTTTTAGCTCCATACAACATTGATTTGTTCGTACCACTGTCGTCAATACCATCAATAACATACTGGATCAATGCTGACTCTTCGACATTTCCTCGTGTGGATAACTCTTTCATCAGCAAAAAATATTCTTGTAAATTCTCGTTCTTTTTAATTTTCCCATCAGCCATCATTTTATGCAATTGGGCACTGTTTGTCGTCGATTTAAATTCATTGAGTAGCGCCTTTTTTAATTTCAACCAGTTATGAATACCTCGTTCGCTCGCAACAAAAAAGCTTTGCTAATCCTTTTAATGACCGTTTTGCGAATATAAACATTTGTAAATCATTCCAATCCATTAGCTTTGCAAGATCTTCGAATTCATTAATCCATACTTCTATGGAAAGGGTATCTTCACCATTAAACGATCTAACCGAATCTTCGATATCATGAAAATTTAAAGCAAATCTTGGAACACTTTGAATCGGAACGTTTTGAATTGGATCACTGGCTACTGAAGGGTTGTTTTTGTTTCTTTCTTCTTGTGCATCATTATCGTCAACGCCATTATTATCATCTTCTTCGTTTTCGCTTTCGTCAGAGACTTCGTCATTCGCGGCATTAAAATCAGCATCAGGCAGTAAATTTCCCTTTTTCAAATTACAAAATATAAAGTTTGACAGGTCACTCTCATTGTGGTGTAAATGTAGCATATTACATATTACAGCTAAGTCATTATCAGAAAGTTCATCGGCAATATATGACATTTTAATTGCATACTCTTCATCTGTTCTTTCGTAGTCGTAACCTTGAAATTCGCGTAACCGTTTTCTGTTATTTCTGTCTCCATCCCTTTCGAATACATACTTGTGAAGCAGTGTAATGTTCTGTCTCTTTTCCGTACGTAGTTTTTCTTTTATAGCATCGAAATCTGCGAGCTTTGCCATGTTCACTTTTCTATGTCTGTATTGGTAGCGTCACTCTTATATGTGTGTGTATTTTATTTCACAATTTGTCGAAATGTTAAACGTTTGACAAATTCTTGGAACCGCGTTAAACCCGTTAAAAAACTTTGGTATTTACTCTTTTAGACCTTAATTTATTTAAATACAATCACTTTTACATCAATTTGTCCATCTTAGTCGTCGTTTTAGTACTTCTTTACTATTTTATCACATCATTTTATTTGAGACTTCATATTTTTTTAGTTAGGTTGAACCGTTATATTTTTCTTCGATTAAGTTAGGTTGAGCCGTTATATATTTTTCTTCGATTAAGTTAGGTTGAGCCGTTATATTTTTCTTCGATTAAGTTAGGTTGAGCCCCCATATTTGTGGGATTTGTACCCACAAGAATTAGAATAGTTGTTATATTAAGTATATTATTTATTAAATTAGGTAATTATAAACGGAACAATGGGTTTTGACAAAATTATGTATTTACTCATTTACACACACGTCGTTCGTCGTTCGTCGTTTTCTCTAGACTCCCGTTTTTCACTCTCTCTTCCCACCTCGTCTGCTCTCTCTCCTTGCCACCTCGTCGATCAGCTGCTTCGGGAGTAGGTCTGGCCTTACAGCGTTACCATACCATGCCCACATAACTAAATAACTAAATAACTAAATAACTAAATAACTAAATAACTAAATAACTAAATAACTAAATAACTAAATAACTAAATAACTAAATAACTAAATAACTAAATAACTAAATAACTAAATAACTAAATAACTAAATAACTAAATAACTAAATAACTAAATAACTAAATAACTAAATAACTAAATAACTAAATAACTAAATAACTAAATAACTAAATAACTAAATAACTAAATAACTAAATAACTAAATAACTAAATAACTAAATAACTAAATAACTAAATAACTAAATAACTAAATAACTAAATAACTAAATAACTAAATAACTAAATAACTAAATAACTAAATAACTAAATAACTAAATAACTAAATAACTAAATAACTAAATAACTAAATAACTAAATAACTAAATAACTAAATAACTAAATAACTAAATAACTAAATAACTAAATAACTAAATAACTAAATAACTAAATAACTAAATAACTAAATAACTAAATAACTAAATAACTAAATAACTAAATAACTAAATAACTAAATAACTAAATAACTAAATAACTAAATAACTAAATAACTAAATAACTAAATAACTAAATAACTAAATAACTAAATAACTAAATAACTAAATAACTAAATAACTAAATAACTAAATAACTAAATAACTAAATAACTAAATAACTAAATAACTAAATAACTAAATAACTAAATAACTAAATAACTAAATAACTAAATAACTAAATAACTAAATAACTAAATAACTAAATAACTAAATAACTAAATAACTAAATAACTAAATAACTAAATAACTAAATAACTAAATAACTAAATAACTAAATAACTAAATAACTAAATAACTAAATAACTAAATAACTAAATAACTAAATAACTAAATAACTAAATAACTAAATAACTAAATAACTAAATAACTAAATAACTAAATAACTAAATAACTAAATAACTAAATAACTAAATAACTAAATAACTAAATAACTAAATAACTAAATAACTAAATAACTAAATAACTAAATAACTAAATAACTAAATAACTAAATAACTAAATAACTAAATAACTAAATAACTAAATAACTAAATAACTAAATAACTAAATAACTAAATAACTAAATAACTAAATAACTAAATAACTAAATAACTAAATAACTAAATAACTAAATAACTAAATAACTAAATAACTAAATAACTAAATAACTAAATAACTAAATAACTAAATAACTAAATAACTAAATAACTAAATAACTAAATAACTAAATAACTAAATAACTAAATAACTAAATAACTAAATAACTAAATAACTAAATAACTAAATAACTAAATAACTAAATAACTAAATAACTAAATAACTAAATAACTAAATAACTAAATAACTAAATAACTAAATAACTAAATAACTAAATAACTAAATAACTAAATAACTAAATAACTAAATAACTAAATAACTAAATAACTAAATAACTAAATAACTAAATAACTAAATAACTAAATAACTAAATAACTAAATAACTAAATAACTAAATAACTAAATAACTAAATAACTAAATAACTAAATAACTAAATAACTAAATAACTAAATAACTAAATAACTAAATAACTAAATAACTAAATAACTAAATAACTAAATAACTAAATAACTAAATAACTAAATAACTAAATAACTAAATAACTAAATAACTAAATAACTAAATAACTAAATAACTAAATAACTAAATAACTAAATAACTAAATAACTAAATAACTAAATAACTAAATAACTAAATAACTAAATAACTAAATAACTAAATAACTAAATAACTAAATAACTAAATAACTAAATAACTAAATAACTAAATAACTAAATAACTAAATAACTAAATAACTAAATAACTAAATAACTAAATAACTAAATAACTAAATAACTAAATAACTAAATAACTAAATAACTAAATAACTAAATAACTAAATAACTAAATAACTAAATAACTAAATAACTAAATAACTAAATAACTAAATAACTAAATAACTAAATAACTAAATAACTAAATAACTAAATAACTAAATAACTAAATAACTAAATAACTAAATAACTAAATAACTAAATAACTAAATAACTAAATAACTAAATAACTAAATAACTAAATAACTAAATAACTAAATAACTAAATAACTAAATAACTAAATAACTAAATAACTAAATAACTAAATAACTAAATAACTAAATAACTAAATAACTAAATAACTAAATAACTAAATAACTAAATAACTAAATAACTAAATAACTAAATAACTAAATAACTAAATAACTAAATAACTAAATAACTAAATAACTAAATAACTAAATAACTAAATAACTAAATAACTAAATAACTAAATAACTAAATAACTAAATAACTAAATAACTAAATAACTAAATAACTAAATAACTAAATAACTAAATAACTAAATAACTAAATAACTAAATAACTAAATAACTAAATAACTAAATAACTAAATAACTAAATAACTAAATAACTAAATAACTAAATAACTAAATAACTAAATAACTAAATAACTAAATAACTAAATAACTAAATAACTAAATAACTAAATAACTAAATAACTAAAATAACTAAATAACTAAATAACTAAATAACTAAATAACTAAATAACTAAATAACTAAATAACTAAATAACTAAATAACTGAAATAACTAAATAACTAAATAACTAAATAACTAAATAACTAAATAACTAAATAACTAAATAACTAAATAACTAAATAACTAAATAACTAAATAACTAAATAACTAAATAACTAAATAACTAAATAACTAAATAACTAAATAACTAAATAACTAAATAACTAAATAACTAAATAACTAAATAACTAAATAACTAAATAACTAAATAACTAAATAACTAAATAACTAAATAACTAAATAACTAAATAACTAAATAACTAAATAACTAAATAACTAAATAACTAAATAACTAAATAACTAAATAACTAAATAACTAAATAACTAAATAACTAAATAACTAAATAACTAAATAACTAAATAACTAAATAACTAAATAACTAAATAACTAAATAACTAAATAACTAAATAACTAAATAACTAAATAACTAAATAACTAAATAACTAAATAACTAAATAACTAAATAACTAAATAACTAAATAACTAAATAACTAAATAACTAAATAACTAAATAACTAAATAACTAAATAACTAAATAACTAAATAACTAAATAACTAAATAACTAAATAACTAAATAACTAAATAACTAAATAACTAAATAACTAAATAACTAAATAACTAAATAACTAAATAACTAAATAACTAAATAACTAAATAACTAAATAACTAAATAACTAAATAACTAAATAACTAAATAACTAAATAACTAAATAACTAAATAACTAAATAACTAAATAACTAAATAACTAAATAACTAAATAACTAAATAACTAAATAACTAAATAACTAAATAACTAAATAACTAAATAACTAAATAACTAAATAACTAAATAACTAAATAACTAAATAACTAAATAACTAAATAACTAAATAACTAAATAACTAAATAACTAAATAACTAAATAACTAAATAACTAAATAACTAAATAACTAAATAACTAAATAACTAAATAACTAAATAACTAAATAACTAAATAACTAAATAACTAAATAACTAAATAACTAAATAACTAAATAACTAAATAACTAAATAACTAAATAACTAAATAACTAAATAACTAAATAACTAAATAACTAAATAACTAAATAACTAAATAACTAAATAACTAAATAACTAAATAACTAAATAACTAAATAACTAAATAACTAAATAACTAAATAACTAAATAACTAAATAACTAAATAACTAAATAACTAAATAACTAAATAACTAAATAACTAAATAACTAAATAACTAAATAACTAAATAACTAAATAACTAAATAACTAAATAACTAAATAACTAAATAACTAAATAACTAAATAACTAAATAACTAAATAACTAAATAACTAAATAACTAAATAACTAAATAACTAAATAACTAAATAACTAAATAACTAAATAACTAAATAACTAAATAACTAAATAACTAAATAACTAAATAACTAAATAACTAAATAACTAAATAACTAAATAACTAAATAACTAAATAACTAAATAACTAAATAACTAAATAACTAAATAACTAAATAACTAAATAACTAAATAACTAAATAACTAAATAACTAAATAACTAAATAACTAAATAACTAAATAACTAAATAACTAAATAACTAAATAACTAAATAACTAAATAACTAAATAACTAAATAACTAAATAACTAAATAAATAAATAACTAAATAACTAAATAACTAAATAACTAAATAACTAAATAACTAAATAACTAAATAACTAAATAACTAAATAACTAAATAACTAAATAACTAAATAACTAAATAACTAAATAACTAAATAACTAAATAACTAAATAACTAAATAACTAAATAACTAAATAACTAAATAACTAAATAACTAAATAACTAAATAACTAAATAACTAAATAACTAAATAACTAAATAACTAAATAACTAAATAACTAAATAACTAAATAACTAAATAACTAAATAACTAAATAACTAAATAACTAAATAACTAAATAACTAAATAACTAAATAACTAAATAACTAAATAACTAAATAACTAAATAACTAAATAACTAAATAACTAAATAACTAAATAACTAAATAACTAAATAACTAAATAACTAAATAACTAAATAACTAAATAACTAAATAACTAAATAACTAAATAACTAAATAACTAAATAACTAAATAACTAAATAACTAAATAACTAAATAACTAAATAACTAAATAACTAAATAACTAAATAACTAAATAACTAAATAACTAAATAACTAAATAACTAAATAACTAAATAACTAAATAACTAAATAACTAAATAACTAAATAACTAAATAACTAAATAACTAAATAACTAAATAACTAAATAACTAAATAACTAAATAACTAAATAACTAAATAACTAAATAACTAAATAACTAAATAACTAAATAACTAAATAACTAAATAACTAAATAACTAAATAACTAAATAACTAAATAACCAAATAACTAAATAACTAAATAACTAAATAACTAAATAACTAAATAACTAAATAACTAAATAACTAAATAACTAAATAACTAAATAACTAAATAACTAAATAACTAAATAACTAAATAACTAAATAACTAAATAACTAAATAACTAAATAACTAAATAACTAAATAACTAAATAACTAAATAACTAAATAACTAAATAACTAAATAACTAAATAACTAAATAACTAAATAACTAAATAACTAAATAACTAAATAACTAAATAACTAAATAACTAAATAACTAAATAACTAAATAACTAAATAACTAAATAACTAAATAACTAAATAACTAAATAACTAAATAACTAAATAACTAAATAACTAAATAACTAAATAACTAAATAACTAAATAACTAAATAACTAAATAACTAAATCACTAAATAACTAAATAACTAAATAACTAAATAACTAAATAACTAAATAACTAAATAACTAAATAACTAAATAACTAAATAACTAAATAACTAAATAACTAAATAACTAAATAACTAAATAACTAAATAACTAAATAACTAAATAACTAAATAACCAAATAACTAAATAACTAAATAACTAAATAACTAAATAACTAAATAACTAAATAACTAAATAACTAAAATAACTAAATAACTAAATAACTAAATAACTAAATAACTAAATAACTAAATAACTAAATAACTAAATAACTAAATAACTAAATAACTAAATAACTAAATAACTAAATAACTAAATAACTAAATAACTAAATACACTTAATAACTAAATAACTAAATAACTAAATAACTAAATAACTAAATAACTAAATAACTAAATAACTAAATAACTAAATAACTAAATAACTAAATAACTAAATAACTAAATAACTAAATAACTAAAAAACTAAATAACTAAATAACTAAATAACTAAATAACTAAATAACTTAAATAACTAAATAACTAAATAACTAAATAACTAAATAACTAAATAACTAAAGTAAAAATAACTAAATCAACTAAATAACTAAATAACTAAATAACTAAATAACTAAATAACTAAATAACTAAATAACTAAATAACTGAATAACTAAATAACTAAATAACTAAATAACTAAATAACTAAATAACTAAATAACTAAATAACTAAATAACTAAATAACTAAATAACTAAATAACTAAATAACTAAATAACTAAATAACTAAATAACTAAATAACTAAATAACTAAATAACTAAATAACTAAATAACTAAATAACTAAATAACTAAATAACTAAATAACTAAATAACTAAATAACTAAATAACTAAATAACTAAATAACTAAATAACTAAATAACTAAATAACTAAATAACTAAATACACTAAATAACTAAATAATTAAATAACTAAATAACTAAATAACTAAATAACTAAATAACTAAATAACTAAATAACTAAATAACTAAATAACTAAATAACTAAATAACTAAATAACTAAATAATTAAATAACTAAATAACTAAATAACTAAATAACTAAATAACTAAATAACTAAATAACAAATAACTAAATAACTAAATAATTAAATAACTAAATAACTAAATAACTAAATAACTAAATAAACTAAATAACTAAATAACCTAAATAACTAAATAACTAAATAACTAAATAACTAAATAACTAAATAACTAAATAACTAAATAACTAAATAACTAAATAACTAAATAACATAAATAACTAAATAAACTAAATAACTAAATAACTAAATAACTAAATAACTAAATAACTAAATAACTAAATAATAAATAACTAAATAACTAAAATAACTAAATAACTAAATAACTAAATAACTAAATAACTAACTAACTAAAACTAAATAACCAAATAACAAACAACTAAATAACTAAATAACTAAATAACTAAATAACTAAATAACTAAATAACTAAATAACTAAATAACTAAATATCTAAATAACTAAATAACTAAATAACTAAATAACTAAATAACTAAATAACTAAATAACTAAATAACTAAATAACTAAATAACTAAATAACTAAATAACTAAATAACTAAATAACTAAATAACTAAATAACTAAATAACTAAATAACTAAATAACTAAATAACTAAATAACTAAATAACTAAATAACTAAATAACTAAATAACTAAATAACTAAATAACTAAATAACTAAATAACTAAATAACTAAATAACTAAATAACTAAATAACTAAATAACTAAATAACTAAATAACTAAATAACTAAATAACTAAATAACTAAATAACTAAATAACTAAAATAACTAAATAACTAAATAACTCAAATAACTAAATAACTAAATAACTAAATAACTAAATAACTAAATAACTAAATAACTAAATAACTAAATAACTAAATAACTAAATAACTAAATAACTAAATAACTAAATAACTAAATAAATAAATAACTAAATAACTAAATAACTAAATAACTAAATAACTAAATAACTAAATAACTAAATAACTAAATAACTAAATAACTAAATAACTAAATAACTAAATAACTAAATAACTAAATAACTAAATAACTAAATAACTAAATAACTAAATAACTAAATAACTAAATAACTAAATAACTAAATAACTAAATAACTAAATAACTTAAATAACTAAATAACTTAAATAACTAAATAACTAAATAACTAAATAACTAAATAACTAAATAACTAAATAACTAAATAACTAAATAACTAAATAACTAAATAACTAAATAACTAAATAACTAAATAACTAAAAACCTAAAATAACTAAATAACTAAATAACTAAATAACTAAATAACTAAATAACTAAATAACTAAATAACTAAAATAACTAAATAACTAAATAACTAAATAACTAAATAACTAAATAACTAAATAACTAAATAACTAAATAACTAAATAACTAAATAACTAAATAACTAAATAACTAAATAACTCAATAACTAAATAACTAAATAACTAAATAACTAAATAACTAAATAACTAAAACTAGCTAAATAACTAAATAACTAAATAACTTTTTAAATAACTAAATAACTAAATAACTAAATAACTAAATAACTAAATAACTAAATTAATAAATAACTAAATAACTAAATAACTAAGTAACTAAATAACTAAATAACTAAATAACTAAATAACTAAATAACTAAATAACTAAATAGCTAAACAACTAAATAACTAAATAACTAAATAACTAAATAACTAAACTAACTACGTAATTAAATAACTAAATAATAAAATATTAAACAACTAAATAACTAAATAACTAAATAACTAAATAGCTAAATAACTAAATAACTAAATAACTAAATAGCTAAATAACTAAATAACTAAATAACTAAATAATTAAATAACTAAATAACTAAATAACTAAATAAATAAATAACTAAATAACTAAATAACTAAATAACTAAATAACTAAATAACTAAATAACTAAATAACTAAATAACTAAATAACTTCATAACTAAACAACCTAAATAAACTCTAAATAACTAAATAACTAAATAACTAAATAACTAAATAACTGAAATAACTTAAATAGCTAAATAACTAAATAACTAAATAACTAAATAACTAAATAACTAAATAACTAAACTAGCTAAATAACTAAAATAGCTAAATAACTAAATAGCTAAACCTTTAAATAACCCCAAATAACTAAATAACCTAAAAAAACTAAATAACTAAATAACTAAATAGCAAACACTAACTAAATAACTAAATAACTAAATAACTAAATAACTAAATAACTAAATAATAACTAATAATAATAACCTAATAACTAAATAACTAAATAACTAAATAGCTAAATAACTAAATAGCTAAATAACTAAATAAGCCTAAACTAACTAAATAGCTAAGTAATAAGCCCTTCAAATAACTAAATAGCTAAATAACCCAAACCGCTAAGTAACTAAATAACTAAATAACTAAATAACCTAAACAGCATACCAAATAACTGACAACTAAATAACTAAATAACTGGAAATAACTAAATAATATGCTTCTCTTAACAACTAAATAAACGCTAAATAACTAAATATTTAATAGTAAATAGCTAAATAATGATAACTAAATAACTAAATAACTAAATATTCAAAAATATTCAAATAACTAAATAAGAACTGCATCTTAAAATAACTAAATAACTAAATGGCCGAATAATAATAACTTCAAATAACTAAA